>OZ019949.1:6522812-6572812 GCA_963970385.1 Theonella swinhoei | reverse complement strand
GACAAGGTAATTTACCATCAGATTCGACTGACTGCTTTGGGTTGTAATGATTGGGGCAGTTATCACATTCATCTGGTAATCCATCACAATCACTATCAGTCTTATACAATTGATCACGTGTAAAGCATCTGCCAGATATTTGTGTACAGTCGTCACAACAGTCACCAATTCCATCTCCATCCCTGTCACGGTTGTCTGGACTATAGATTTTGTCACAATTATCATAGTTGTCAGCTGTAGTAACAGAAACGAAATTTAAGATAGCATCTCTTACTAATAATTCAATGGAAGTCTCAATATACTATCTTTCTGTATTTATTGATGCATATACAACAAACTGCTCTACTTACATTTTACAATGAAAGTAAATAAAACATTTTCATTAAAATGTTAAAGATGTAGGAGTAAGAGTGCCAATAATCGGCGAAACAAGTGCAGTAGCAAGACAGGGGTTGAGGGCATACAACAATAACATGTATAACCCATCCTTACATATTATAGGGTTAGACATGTTATTACTGTTGCATGCTCTCATCCCTATCTTGCTGCACATATACTGCACTTGTTTCTCCAACTCTTGGCACTGTCATCCCTACATCCTACAACATTATTACATGGATCATATGTTATGCCATACTTATCGTAATTGTCAACAAGCGTTAGAAGTGGAATTTTAATCAATGGAAGTCCTGTTCCATACTTTGTAATGCATGTATGGATGTTTAAAAATACATGCATATTTTCTGTACAAGTATAATGTGGAGGTATACTACTTACCAACTCCATCATTATCATCATCCTCATCACATTCATCCCCAGTATGATCACCATCATGGTTCTCCTGACCAGGGTTATAGGCATAAATGCAGTTGTCACAAGCATCTCCTACACCATCACCATCCTCATCATCCTGGTTTGCATTAGCTACAGCCACACAATTGTCCTGTATATGTATAATGAGGACATTATTACAGAAGACACTAACACCCACTCATGGAAATACATGTGCATAGCACACTAGCTATATATGTAAGAAGAAGGAAGGAAAGAAAGACAACCCAGACAAACAGACACACAGCACACATACCATGCACAGGTAGTTCTACCAATATACGTCTAGTATAACATAGAGTAGGCTGCAAATGCTATGTCAAATACCTTTCCATCTTCAATACAATCCTTATCCTGGTCTGGGATGCACTCGGCCATTCCTTCACACTTGTGGTATCCAGGCTCACATGCTGTGTAAAACATTCAGAGTGTACTCATATGATCAGACACTCTATACGTTACGCATGCTATTTTTGTTGCATGCTATCATCTGCAGTTTCGCTGCATGGATGCTTCCTTGTTTCTATGCTATTGGCACTTCCATCCCTACATCCTTCACCATTATAACCCGTGGCTATTTGGTGTCTATGTTACTGGAAATATTATTTAGAAATGGCACCTTGATAAACAGGTTACATTTGTTCTATGAGCAAGATCGTAACACGCCTTATACTCATATCATAACTGACACATGAATCTCCATATTAGAGAAGCTCAACTCTCTATCTGTGCAGTCAGTCCTTTTGTATCATTATTGTAGTCAGACTGTGCTGGCGTGTAATCATTGTATGCTTCAGCAGAGTATGTTGTGGTTACGGAGCAGGCTCACCCTTTAGGCCCAGCTTATTCATTTCCCAATTATTTCTATCCCGCCGCTTATAAGTTATCGACTTGTTTCGATCACCACATCATACTCTATAGGATTTGAACCGTAAATCCCTCAGGCCTCCCCCTTGGCAGAGTGGTTATGTGTTCCCTCCGGTCAATGGTTGAACATTGGTTCGAGTCCTACAGTGGGAGTCGTTTTTCTGGTGATGAAAGCAGAGTATGTTGTGGTTGTGGAACAGGCTCACCCTCTAGGCCCAGCCTATTCATTTCCCATCCCTACATCTTATGGGGTTAGGCATTCTATTATTGTTGCATACCCTCATCTTTCTGTGTTTATTGCATACACAACAAACTGCTCTACTTACATTTTACAATGAAAGTAAATAAATTATAATGTTAAAGGATGTAGGAGTAAGAGTGCCAATAATTGGAGAAACAAGTGCAGTAGCAAGACAGGGGTTGAGGGCATACAACAATAACATGTATAACCCATCCTTACATATTATGGGGTTAGACATGTTATTATTGTTGCATGCCCTCATCCCTGTGTTGCTGCATATATATTGCACTTGTATCTCCAACTCTTGGCACCGTCATCACTACATCCTACCATCACATTCAGCTGTCTGCTCAGGGTTGTAATGATGGGGGCAGTTATCACATTCATCTGGTAATCCATCACCATCACTATCAGTCCTATACAATTGATCACGTGTAAGGCATCTGCCAAATACCATTGTACAGTCGTCACAACAGTCACCAATTCCATCTGCATCCCTGTCAAGGTTATCAGGACTATAGATTTTGCCACAGTGATCATAACTGTCAGCTGTAGTAAAACATGTTAGAAATGGAATTTAAGACAGTATCTCTTGCAACAGATTAATAGTTCAATGGAAGTTTCAATATACTATCTTTCTGTGTTTATTGCATACACAACAAACTGCTCTACTTATATATTACAACAGGAGTAAATAAAACATTTCATTAAAATCTTAAAGGATGTCGGAATAACGGTGCCAATAATTGGAGAATCTAGTGCAGTAGCCAGACAAGGGTTGAGGGCATACAATAACATGCATAACCCATCCCTAAATCTTATGGGTCGAATACTGGTGTTTTGCGCATGGCTACCTCCGAGCCTTTACCTCAGAGAGCCACGTGCAAGTCTCGGAGACTGCGAGGACAGGAGCCACAGCAGGCCACTCCGGAGAAAGTGGTCGGGAGTGCCACCACGCCCCCCTCAGGGGGGCTCTCCCCTTGCGGGGACCCCATCCCTACATCTTATGGGGTTAGGCATGCTATTATTGTTGCATGCCCTCATCCCTGTGTTGCTGCATATATAGAGTAAGCGATCAACTTTCGAATGGATCTAATTTCGGGCGCTTATTTCAACCTCACTGAAGGACTAGAGAGTGTGTAGATATCATCAATAGATAGACCTAGACTATCAAAAGTTCTAGAAAAACAATTGCTTTTACACGAGTTCTACATCCGGAATGAGAGAGCGCTAAATTCACCGTCCGAAGACCGCAAATTTCGAATGAAACTATCATTATTCGAACGGATCGGCCTGAGCACAGTATACTTGTCGATGAAGAATTCAAAGTGTACACAAAAAGAAGTACCACCCCTTCTGTATCAAATGCCCTATAGGTAGGATCGTTTCGATTTTGCGTCTTTACACACATATGCGACGAATATAAGAGGTCACGCCCTCAATTTACGAACACTTAGTTTTGTTTTTGCCAATTATCTCTTACAGCACTAAGCGAAATAAACTATTAACAATTTTTGAAGATACTACCACCCAGTCCAATTATAATTGTACTGCTTGCTCATGATTGTCCGAGATATGGGCTTTATATTTATTTATAATATCAAATTCCAAAATATTAAAATGTAGCTAATTTGGTGATAACAGCACAGATAGTACAGGCCTAGTAAGGTCCCCAGAAATTTTTAGACTGTAACTAGATTTATTTCGTTTGCTTGTAAAAAGACTTAGGTCAAAAAATCCTAGCAATTGCTTGGTGAATAGGCAATAGATAGTACTTCTTTTCATGGAGATCTCAATTCTCTTTCGCCAACTATACTGTGCTCAGGCCGATAAGTCTGAATATTGGTAGTTTCATCCGAAATTTGCGGTCTTCGAACGGTGAATTCAGCGCTCTCTCATTCCAGCTGTAGAACTTGCGTAAAAGCGATTTTTTTTCTAAAACAGTTGGTACACTAGGTCTATCTAGTGATGATATCTACACACTCTCTAGTCCTTCAGTGACATTGAATAAGCGTCCGAAATTAGATCTGTTCGAAAGTTGATCGCTTACTCTACAGAACTTGTTTCTCCAACTTTTGGTATCATCATCCCTACATCCTACAACATTATTACACTTGTTTCACTGGATCATATGTTATACTACACTTATCATAGAGCCGGTAGACTCTGTATATGTAGGGATGGCGCAGAGAAGCCCATTAGCCCCATACAAAATTAACGGCTGAGAACTCCCAAATGCGGATGTTATAGGCCTTTTCAGACAAACAACATGCCCTGCGAGTGCTTCAATACACTATAATACTCTTAAACTCCATAAAATATATAGCTACGGTGATTCTCGGAAAATTGTAAAAACTCATCATCTTCTTCTTCTTTCTTCCTTTACAAGTCGCAGTACATGACAACATTATTTCTCTGGATCATATGTTATGCCACACTTATCGTAAGTGCCAACAAGCGTTAGAAGTAAAATTTAAATAGCTTTTAATTAATAATTCAATGGAAGTCCTGTTCCCTACTTTTTAATGCATGTATGGATGTTTAAAAATACATGCATATTTCTGTACAAGTATAACGTAGAGGTATACTACTTACCAACTCCATCATTGTCATCATCCTCATCACATTCATCCCCAGTACTATCACCATCATGGTTCTCCTGACCAGGGTTAGGGGCATAAATGCAGTTGTCACAATCATCTCCTACACCATCACCATCCTCATCATTCTGGTTTGCATTAGCTACAGCCGCACAATTGTCCTGCATAATGTATAATGATGATAAGACACTAACACTCACGCATGGAAATACATGTGCATAGCACACTAGATATATATGTAAGAAGAAGGAAGGAAAGAAAGACAACCCAGACAAACAGACACACAGCACACATACCATGCACAGGTAGTTCTACCAATATACGTCTAGTGTAACATAGAGTAGGCTGCAAATGCTATGTCAAATACCGTTTGATCTTCAACACAATCCTTATCCTGGTCTGGGGTGCACTCAGCCATTCCTTCACACTTGTGGTATCCAGGCTGACATGCTGTGTAAAACATTCAGAGTTTACTCACAAATCACACACTCTATGTTACACATGTTGTTATTGTTAACCCTCGGCGCATGCGCAGGAGGCTTACAGTACTTGGTTTGTATGAAAGGGACATCATATGAATCAGTGCCCTATGGGAAAGATTTAAAAAAAGCCGTTTTTAAAATAAATGGTTAGTTCCAAAGTTACGGCTATTTCTCGTTTATACAACTTCTAAAGTCGGCCATTTTGTTACATCAGTGAGCATGCGCAAAGGGCTATGTGCATTTTGCGTTGAAAAGCACACTAAATGCTACCTGAAATGTGAGCTAATGTAAATACATCGTGCTTCTCAAGCCTCCTCTGTGGCTGGGCAGTTCTTCGCTATTTTCCATATACTTTCATTAGACGTGAGGCGGGGTTCCAATGTATATATATAATTATATAGCTCATGAATGCGCCGAGGGTTTTGCACTTTAGTGCTATTCATTGCATGCTATTATCTGCCATTTCGCTGCATAAATGCTTCCTTGTTTCTATGCTTTTGGCACTTCCATCCCTACATCCTTTATAACATTATAGCCTTTTGCTATGTTGTTGCTACGTTACTGGAAATTGTATTTAAAAATGGGCACCTTGATAAACAGGTTATATTTGTTCTATGTGCAAGAACGTAACACGCCTTATACTCATAACATAACTGACACGTAAATATCCATATTAGAGAAGTTCAACTCTCTATCTGTGCAGTCAGACCTTTCATGTCATTGTGGTAGTCAGATGCTGCTGTATAACTTTGTTGCCTCTCACAAGGTAATTTGCCATCAGATTCAACTGACTGTTTTGGGTTGTAATGCTTGGGGCAGTTATCACATTCATCTGGTAATCCATCACCATCACTATCAGTCTTATACAATTGATCACGTGTACGGCATCTGCCAAATACCATTGTACAGTCGTCACAACAATCACCAGCTCCGTCATTATCCCTGTCACGGTTATCTGGACTATAGATTTTGCCACACAAATCATTATTGTCAGCTGTAGTGAAAAAACATGTTAGAAGTGGAATTTACACCAGTATCCCAATTAACAATGAAAGTTTTGATCTTTCTAATACGTGTATGTGCATTCATTGCAACCATACATTTTAGCTATAATGTAGACTACTTACCATGTCCGTCATTATCATCATCCTCATCACATTCATCCCCAGTAAGATCACCATCATTGTTCTCCTGACCAGTGTTAGGGGCATAAATGCAGTTGTCACAAGCATCTCCTACATTATCACCATCCTCATCATCCTGGTTTGTATTAGGTACATCCACACAATTGTCCTGCATATGTATAATGATGATATTATTACAGAAGACACTAACAACCACTCATGGAAATACATGTGCATAGCACACTAGCTATATATGTAAGAAGAAGGAAGGAAAGAAAGACAACCCAGACAAACAGACACACAGCACACATACCATGCACAGGTAGTTCTACCAATATACGTCTAGTGTAACATAGAGTAGGCTGCAAATGCTGTGTCAAATACCTCTGGATCTTTAATACAATCCTTATCCTGGTCTGGGATGCACTCAGCCATTCCTTCACACTTGTGGTATCCAGGCTCACATACTGTGTAAAACATTCAGAGTTTACTCACATAATCAGACACTCTATGTTACACGTTATTTTTGTTGCATTTTATTGTTGCATGCTATCATCTGCCGTTTCGCTGCATGGATGCTTCCTTATTTCTACGTATGCTATTGGCACTTCCATCCCTACATCCTTCAACATTACAGCCCGTTGCTATGTGGTTTCTGCATTACTGGAAGTTGTATCCAGAAATGGGCACCTTGATAAACAGGTTATATTTGTTCTATGTACAAGAACGTAACACGCCTTATAACTGATACGTAAATATCCATATTAGAGAAGTTCAACTCTACATGATCTTACAGAAATATAGTTTGTCTGTGACTCACATGGGCAATTGAAGTCATTACACACCATTGTCTGTTTAGATGGACAGGCTCTTCCTCCATGCCGGGGATGTTGAGTGATGATTGGAGAGCGGGACTTTGTTCCTCCATCACAAGGCTTGCTGCATTCTGTGAAGTCTCCCCAGGTAAATTTGCAATCCACTAAAAAGGTGATAGAAGGTAGTCACACAACCATGCAGCACTAGAGACACTGGGACAATGAGTTCAGTTACCAATAAACCACAGAAGCCATGCAAAAACACTAATGGAGGAAGTAAGGTACCCTGTGAAGTGCAGGATATACACACTTCCTGATGACTGCCCTAGAACACCAGCAGTGCTGTGGTATGTGACCCCAGGCCCTTGCCACAAGGACATACTGTAGTGATGTGATTCCCCAAATCTGCTAATCCAAGTCTTAGAATACTATCCACATGTTTTGTAAATATCCTTTGTTTTGAACTAGCTCTGAGGTAGCTAGTGAGGTTTTACAGAATTGACTACTATGCAAAGACTCAGAAACTTCTTATTTTAACCATCATGTGCAATAATACAGTTTACTGAAAGAAATAAGAGACATTGTTGCACAAATTATAATTATGGCTGACTGCCATAAAGTTCAACTTTCATAATTCTTAAATATATTTTAAAGACTGTAATCTTTGAGTCATTGCCAAAAAAAATTCCTTTGCAGTTGTTTGTGTATTTCCTACATTTGGTCATAGGACAGCCCTTGGGTAACAAAAATGTATACTAATTATGCAATTAGCTAATAAGTATTATTGGCCACAAGTGATAAGGCACCACACACCACAAGGTCCACAGTAGCTCACCTGGACAAGGGCTGGTGTTGCAATCCTCTGTCTCTGTAGAAGAACCAACACAGTCTCTTCCTCCATACCTTGCCTCTATTAGCACTTCACGGGTACGAGTCCTCCTGCCACCGTCACACGACCTTGTGCATGCACTCCATCCTTTCCATGCTCCCCATTTACAGTCAACTGCATGTAAAGAAGTATATAAACAATGTAGGATAGGTGAAGAATGGTGAGAGACATTACTTCAAATCTAGAGAACACAATAATTAACCTGGACAAGGGTTTGTGTTACATTCCTCGCTCTGTGTGGAAGGGCCGACACAGGGTTTTCCTCCATATTTTTCTTCAATCCTCCCACGACTACGGGTCCTAGTACCTCCATTACAAGTCGCACTACATGGACTCCATTGTCGCCATGGCTCCCATACGCAGTCCACTACATGTGTAAAAGTGAGCACATATCACATTAGTCCAACGAGGCATCATTTGAAGCCAGGCATGATTGTCCCCACCCCTTGCTGCCTTGGTCAGTTTTGTCTCTCTATACATGGAGACCAATGTGGCGACTATGTACTAGATCAATGTTTGGTGGAAACACTTGTGAAATTGGTGCAGGTGTGGAGTATTCTATTATTTAAATATGCATGCAATCAACTATGATCTCAACCACAAAAACGAACTGAAAAGTACTTTTCATGGTCTGGCAAACCAACATTTGCTGGGGTCATATTGCATTTCAATACAATAACACACCTGGACAAGGGTGGGTATTGCAGTCCTCTGTCTCTGAGGAAGCGCCAATGCAGGGTTTTCCTCCATGCATTCCTTCTATCTTCTCACGAGTACGAGTCCTAGTACCACCATTACAAGTCTTTGTACACATACTCCATTGTTTCCAATCAGTCCACCTGCAGTCAACTGCATGTACAGATGGTCAGTCCACCTAATCACTATTTACATAGTCAATAGTCACCTGGGCAGGGGCCATTTTCACAATCCATGGTTTCAGGGACATTATTCCGAACATCTGGTGGACAGGGCTCTCCTCCATATTGTGCATGCTGCAGGATGATTGGGAATCGACTCTTTGTGCCTCCACCACAGGTTCTAGTACATGCTTCATATTCTCCCCATTCCCACACACAATTCACTGAAAAGAACACATATGGTGTGGTGGTTGGTGATTTACATGTTTAATTACACCACAGGAACTCACCTGGACAATGATTGGTGTTGCAATCTTGAACTTCCCTAAGAAATCCAGTGCAATCCGCCTCGTCTGCTCCAGGTGGGATTATACATTCCCTCACTCTAGCTTGTCTACCTCCTCCACAACTCCTGCTACACTCTGTCCATTCAGTCCATGGTCCAAATTCAATGGGCTCAGTGAATGGACCCACTTTAAAATAGAAATTAGCTAATGCACCCTTAAAAAATAAACAGACTATTTTGCTTACCACAAACTTCACAGCATTGTCCAGGGTATTTTACAGGTGCTCCATTATGACAGACCGCTTCTTTACATTCAATCTCGGTTTCTTTCACACCAGTTCTCTGCATAGCAATAAAGATAATAATGCCATACAACATTTCCCATGTTTGCTAAAAGACCTATGCCTATAGTTTTAGTTGCACACTTACCTCGCAACTATACTCCAAGCAAGGTTTGTCAGAAAAAGCGAATGTGTCTCCGACGTTCATCAGACGATTCGTTCCATCAGCACTTACATAGCACTTATCAGGAGAACAGGTTCCAGTTTCGACGTTGTGGTGATCCATTAGTTCGGCTAACATCTTATCCCACGACGAGACACCTAGTCCATTTCTGTAGGAACCTGAAGTGTACAGCAACCATATTAAGGCCGATAGTAACAACAGCTTCTCGGTAATTCTATACCTTGCACTGTGCAAAGCACTACTGCAAGCAAAAGAAGAGTAGTTTTCCACATCTCTGGACACTGTTGCTGAAGAACTTTTGCACTGCAAGCTAGTCGCAGGAGAGCTCGCTTTATATCCTGCGAGAAGCGCGATGCGCAGACACCCTGCTCTTGACATGTGGAACGGGCCTACCTTCCGCTCTAAAGATGAAGGGCAGGGTCAGAGGTCAACCAATAACTGCGGACTCAGACTTTAGGGCCGTCTACAATCACTAGACTGGACTGGACTGGTTGACTCACCGAAATTGTTTGCGAACTTGTTCCCAGGCATGCGTTCCAATAGTTAATATTATAAATGCAAGAAGACAGTGACTTTTAAAGTGTAGTATGTCTTACTCTGCAATGCTTACTGTAGGTACATGTACATACTATTATGTATAGCGCATTTCGAAACGCATCGAGTGCATGCAGCAGCAACATAACACATTCCGTAGCTTCTATTTTATTGGGGGGGGGGGGGGGGGGGGGGGAAGGGGCGCGAGGCCCCCCCTACTGGAATATTGGGGGGGGGGGGGGGCAATGGATGTCCCCCCTTGCCCCCCCTCAGCCACTGCCCCTGCACGTGGATTAATACCTGTGTCTACAGCTGTAGATCTACCAGCACAAATCAACAAGCTACATACAGCTCTGATAGGGCAAGGGCTAGCGCCCACTCGTAATTACAACGGTGCCCTGTATTCCATCCTAGCATTAGCCCCTAACGTAACTGCTAATATACGCGCGGAGAGCGTCCGGAAGTCATTACACGGTGGGTCCGTGCAGTTGATTACTCTAATTACTATTGGAATTCGTGCATGATAATGATGAGTTTATGAACGATTTTAGCGAGTCCACCAGTCCAGTCCACCAGTCCACTCCAGTGATTGTAGACGGCCCTCACAGTTAGCGAGCCTTCCCTTCTCCGCTGTAGGAGGGGCGTTAGCCTCGCGAGTTGTGACGTTTAACCCCTAAGCTCCCACTCGCAATAATGCATCCAGGGCCTGGGGACGAGGCTAGAGGGGAGTTCTCTTCGACGAACTCTATATGTATTTATCTATGTCTATGACTAAGACTTCAATAAACAATTAGTGTCAAGAGACGAAAAGTAAAATTTCATAACCTGCTGTGGAATAGGTCACGTTTCATGACATCTCCTGTACCTATCCTTATACAGGACATTTAGCTCTACTACTGTATAGGTACAGGAGATGTTATGAAACGTGACCTATTCCACAGCAGGTCACATATATCATCATATTTCTTTATAACTGTCACCCATTGATCAACGTTGTACTCTGTACACAATGTAAATCTTGTAATACAACAACAAATAGACTCAGGCAAGCGTCTCACTAACAAAAACTCTGCTAAATGTGGAAATTGGTGTGATGGTAAAACTTAATACCCAATGATCAACATTGTGATAAAATCTTTGTAAACAATGTAATACGACAACTCAGGCAAGCATTCCTGTATCTCACTAACAAAAGCTTCACTACATGTAGAAATTGGTGTAATGGTAAAACTTAATACCCTAATCATCACCATTGGGATAAAATCTCTGTAAACAATGTAAATAATGAAAAAGTATGTGGAAATTGGTATGGTGGTAAAGAATGTTAAGATAAAATGTTATATTCTATAATCAATGTTGAGATAAAATCTTCAGACAAGTAAGGTACCCTGTGAAGTGCAGGATATACACACTTCCTGATGACTGCCCTTAGAACACCAGCAGTGCTGTGGTATGTGCCCCTAGGCCCTTGCCAAGGACATACTGTGGTCGATGTGATTCCCCAAATCTGCTAATCCAATGTCTTAGCATACTAGCCACGTTTTGTCAAATCCTTTATTTTGAACTAGCTCTGAAGTAGCCAGTGAGGCTTTACAGAATTGACTACTATGCAAAGACTCAGAAACTACACATTTTCACAGTCATGTGCAATGATACAGTTTACTGAAAGAAATATTGCACAAAATAAGCATATACATATGGCTGGCTGCCATAAAAGTTCAACTTTTTAGAATTTAAAGACTGTAATCTTATCAACTTCTTAAAGACTGTAATCTTATCTACATATATATGGCTGCCTGCCATAAAAGTTCAACTATTATTATTCTTTTAAAGACTGTAATCTTTGAGTCACTGCCAAAAATTCCTTTGTGGTTGTCTGTCTATTTTGTCATAGGACAGCCCTTGGGTAACAAAAATGTATACTAATTATGCAACTAGCTAATAAGTATTATTGGCCACAAGTGATAAGGCACCACACCACAAGGTCCAGTCACCTGGACAAGGGCTGGTGTTGCAATCCTCAGTCTGTGTAGAAGAACCAACACAGTCTTTTCCACCATACTTTGCCTCTATTAGCACTTCACGGGTACAAGTCCTCCTGCCACCATCACACGGCCTTGTGTATGCACTCCATTCTTTCCATGCTCCCCATCGACATGTAAAGACACAAAATATGTTAAACTGGGTATTATAGCTGACAGACATTATTCCAAATCTAGAGAGAATCTGACAAGTACAACTGACATGCACACAGGAGAGCCTGGGTACGAGGCTACAAACACATGTACATACATGTACATGTCTTGCAAGATGAGAAAACTCAAATCCATACACCTGTGGGAATGTGTCTTGACAACTTTGTGACGACAGGTATGTCCCGTTATTTGATTAGGGGGTTCTCAGTCACACATAATATACATGCCCTCTCCCAGAGAATGACTGACCTTCATGGCACCCAGCATTGTCATGTGAAGGTGGCCACTGCATGTACACAGTAAAGGTTGAGTGAAATAATAGCAATCAAGTAGATATTATGTGCTAACGCTCTGATCAACTTCTTTGTTGATTGCTTCCATAGAAATACTACAGACACTCAGAAAACCAAAGTCTGAACTGGTGAGGACTAGAAGTGGTTGATTGCTGTTCCACACTATAGTTGCCACAGATACCAAACATAGAAATTTGGACAAACCGGTCAGAATAATAGTTATTACAGTATGGAGCTGTGAAAAGCCTCTTGGGATATTCAACCGACAATAAGCTGCTCATAGATTGCAGTGGGCAGCTTTTGCAGATATAGTATATATAGACACCTGATATGTGATGTCTGATTCTTGAAGATATTGTATACTGATGTCTTTGTGGCATGTATTTACCTAACAGTACTTGTTTTAATTTGCCACAGAAAGCAATACGTATACACTGTAAAATGTCAAGGTTAATTTAGCCCTGATATGGTTATCTAAGTTGCATGGCTGGCTTCTGTGATTCCCTCAATGTCATTGTGTCTATTATTGGGCGAGCGCAGCGAGCCCGTACTAGTGAACTCAATGCCGATTATAGATCGGTCGGTCAGTGCGCATGCGTCCCAGCGCAAGGCGCAAACGTAGCCGGCCTACCTCTTCCGCTCGTTGCGCTCGCCCACAAATGCTCTAATTTCATCCTTTCAAAACTTGGTGGTCAAGATCATTGGAAGATAGTGGTCAAGACCTAGTGGTGTCTATCACTTATTGCATTCTTTCCAATTTTACAATTCTTTCTGTAATTAGAATTACAGAAACTTTAGAGAAGAGATAACAATATCAGGGTTAAAGTGACCTTAACATTTACAGTGTACATGTATACAGGAGCAAAATATTTTTCATATAAAATGTTTGAAGGATGTAAGGATGAAAAATTAGCATTTTGTAGCAATTAGTGTATGCAATGGGAACTACCCCCACTTATTAGAGGCCTAACTCACAAAGGAGTGTGGGATGAATAGCAGTGTTAGCCCCCCAGTATATAGCAGTTGTTGATTGCCTCTTGGGGCCCTGTTTCTGTTGTGTGGGGATATTATTGTGTGGGAAAGGATGCCTATCCCTCCCCCCAAGCAGTTGTGCCTCCCTATTCATGTTGTTAATTGCTTCCCTATACCCCCTCTGCTCAGTTGATGTTGATTACTTCCTTGTTCCTCTCTGATGATTGCTTCCATTGAAATACTATATACAGACACAAAGAAAACTAAAGGAGTGTGGGGTATACTAAACTAAAGGAGTGTGGGGTATACTAAACTAAAGGAGTGTGGGGTATACTAAGCTGGGTATACTAAACTAAAGGAGTGTGGGGTATACTAAACTAAAGGAGTGTGGGGTATACTAAACTGGGTATACTAAGCTAAAGGAGTGTGGGGTATACTAAACTAAAGGAGTGTGGGGTATACTAAACTAAAGGAGTGTGGGGTGTACTAAACTAAAAGAGTGTGGGGTATATATACTAAACTAAAGGAGTGTGGGGTATACTATATAGTTGTTGATTGCTTCCAGCAATATACTATGTATAGCTATGTGAGAGGGTATAGGGAAACAATTAACAACATCAACATTGTTGATTGCTTCTGCCAGTTTCTGGTATGTGTGTACACTGTATAGAAGTACAGGTGTATGTATATTAGTTAAACCACCCCATGGAGGGATGTAGCGTGCTTATAATTACATATCTGCCACAGGAGGGTGCTACAAGGGGGAAGGACATGTAAACTGCTACATCCCGGGGGGTTTAAGGTGCATTGTGTGTGAATTGCTCAAGGTCATGGACCTGTGCTGTATGCATGCGCAGATACAACCTGCTTCCTGTTTAGATAAACCACTACTATAAACATAGCAACCACATAGCAAAGACTATTGAGAAATATTTCCTTTCCCACACATTGCACACACAGCAGAAGCAATCAATGGGGGGTGGTGGGGGCAACTATATCCTTTCCAAAAGTCTTGGTCAAGAATTCTTGGAACATATTGTTCAAAATTCCTGAAACCTAGTGGTGTCTTTCACTAATTACATTCTTTGGTGGTCAAGAATCCTGGAAGCTAGGCAGAATTTTATTGGTCCGGCAGTCTGCGCATGCGCAGCGATCACAGCAAAGCACACGATCGCTAGCCCTACCCACCAATATAACTAGAGTATTCGAAGAATACGTCCCCGCAGCGAGTTCGGTTGCTCAGAGAGGGCTTTCTTTCATCGTTGTGCACAAAAAAACTACCACGTTATACAGACCGTATATGGTAGGTATCCCGTGCACATAGACATGCTCTCCGTAATTTAAAAGATCATCCGTGCATTCCATCCGTATTGGCACGTAATTTGCAATTATTGTAGGCGGGGCGAACTTCGGAACGGCTAGCACTACCCGAGAAAGAGGAAACTGGCGCCTCGTTTTCCTCAAATATTCTTATACTGTGCGTCAATATTTTTGATAGACAGACAGGTAGACAGACAGACAGACAGACTGACAGACTGACAGACTGACAGACAGACAGCTATTGCTTAACCCCGCTCTTCTTTCAACCGACAATAAGCTGCTCATAGATTGCAGTGGGCAGCTTTTGCAGATATAGTATAATATAGACACCTGATATGTGATGTCTGATTCTTGAAGATATTGTATACTGATGTCTTTGTGGCATGTATTTACCTAACAGTACTTGTTTTAATTTGCCACAGAAAGCAATACGTATACACTGTAAAATGTCAAGGTTAATTTAGCCCTGATATGGTTATCTAAGTTGCATGGCTGGCTTCTGTGATTCCCTCAATGTCACTTATTGCATTCTTTCCAATTTTACAATTCTTTCTGTAATTAGAATTACAGAAACTTTGCAACTAAGATAACAATATCAGGGTTAAAGTGACCTTAACATTTAGGTGGTACCAGATTCTGCTAGTAGTTTCAGTGATCATCACAATCCTGTCCCTCATTAAATGGCTGGCAATGATTGTATATATCAGCACTAATGGTGAGTATAAGCAGACCAATACATACTGCGTCATAAATGCTACTTAATGGAATGGACTTCAGGCAAGATATGTGACACCTTAGTGTCAAAGGTGTCATTTGCAGTATACTGTTATAGATTGATCATGTATTCTCTCTTGGCTGCATGGATATAGTAGTAAGATAATTATTATCCAATTCTCAGACTTCTGTGACAAAGGTGATGGGTACATACGAGGAGGTAACTCGGTGTGTGAAAGTCCTAGTGGTGATAGTGGAGGAAGGACTGGTCTGGTGGTAGGCAGTTTACTGTCGTCAGTGCTGGTGCTCCTGGTGTGGATCATTCTTGCACCTCTCAGGAGTCATGGAACAACTGCTCCTCCTGTCCCCCCAGCAGACATCTATGAGGAGGTGGATGTAGTCACTAGTACACAAAAGATTCAGCTCGATACCAATGAGGCCTATGCCTTCAGAGAGACTATTCCCACTTCACCCAACACTGTATATGAACAAGTGGAGGATGTGTCAGGAGAAGTCACTAGTACTCAGCTCAATACCAATGAGGCCTATGCCTTCAGAGAGACTATTCCCACTTCACCCAACACTGCATATGAACAAGTGGAGGATGCGTCAGGAGAAGTCACTAGTACTCAGCTCAATACCAATGAGACCTATGCCTTCAGAGAGACTATTCCCACTTCACCCAACACTGTATATGAACAAGTGGAGGATGTGTCAGGAGAAGTCACTAGTACTCAGCTCAATACCAATGAGACCTATGCCTTCAGAGAGACTATTCCCACTTCACCCAACACTGTATATGAACAAGTGGAGGATGTGTCAGGAGAAGTCACTAGTACTCAGCTCAATACCAATGAGGCCTATGCCTTCAGAGAGACTATTCCCACTTCACCCAACACTGTATATGAACAAGTGGAGGATGTGTCAGGAGAAGTCACTAGTACTCAGCTCAATACCAATGAGGCCTATGCCTTCAGAGAGACTATTCCCACTTCACCTAACACTGTATATGAACAAGTGGAGGATGTGTCAGGAGAAGTCACTAGTACTCAGCTCAATACCAATGAGACCTATGCCTTCAGAGAGACTATTCCCACTTCACCCAACACTGTATATGAACAAGTGGAGGATGTGTCAGGAGAAGTCACTAGTACTCAGCTCGATACCAATGAGACCTATGCCTTCAGAGAGACTATTCCCACTTCACCCAACACTGTATATGGACAAATGGAGGATGTGTCAGGAGAAATCACTAGTATACAAAAGGTTCAGCTCAATGCCAATGAGGTCTATGCCTTCAGAGAGACTATTCCCACTTCACCCAACACTGCATATGGACAACTGTAGCTCTGAAACAACTAACCCATGCCTTGTATATAATTATGTAGATCCATATATACACTAAGCCACCCTCCAACTCTTCTATGTTCCTTCTGTGCACATGACACTATATTGTAGTTCCTTGTATTATGCATATGATTTACATACCTGTACCATGCAGCCCTTATACTCTCTCCGAAGTCACCTAAGTCTTTTAGTATGTGTGTACGTGGTTTGAACACATATGGTTGAGTTATTTTCCTACATATTTGAATCAGTATCACACAGTACGGTAGTACTGTGTATATAGGGATTGCTATGGTCTATCCCCATTGAAAACCATATATAAGGTTTTCATCACTTTCACTTTCAGTTTGCTACCTACTGGACTTCTGTTAACATGAATGTGTAACTATACCCAGAAACTAACCGTGATTATAAAATGGTATAATCTGATTGATAATAAATGGTTAAATTAACAAAAGTCCATTTTGTAAATTTTCCATCTTCCTCTTCTTCTTCTTCTTCCACTTGAACAAGCATAACTCACTAATGTTAAACATGAAACTTAGTACAGTGATGATGTTCCACTGTGGGTAGTGCATCGTTTTGTAAACAGTGTACTTCTTGTAAAATAAACAAAAATAACCTCAGGCCATGTATTATTAATGGGGGCCACACAATCCTATATCTGACTAATGAAAGCCCTGCTAAACGTGAAATTTTTTATGATAGCATAGTTTAATATCTCAATGATCAACATTGTGATAAAATCTCTGTAAACAATGTAAATCTTGTAATATAACAACAAATAGCTTCAGGCAAGGGTTATTGTATCTCACTAACTAAAGCTCCACTAAATGTGGAAATTGGTATGATGTTAGAGAATGATCAACGTTGTGATAAAATCTCTGTAAACAATGTAAATCTTGTAATACAACAACAAATAGCCTCAGGCAAGCATTACTGTATCTCACTAACAAAAGCTCCAGTAAATGTGGAAATTGGTATGGTGGTAAAGCTTAATACCCCAAAGATAAACATTGTGATAAAATCTCTGTAAACCATGTAAATCTTGTAAAAAATAGCCTCAGGCAAGTATTACCTTATCTTACCAACAGAAGCTCTACTAAATGTGGAAATTGGTGTGATGGTAAAGTGTAATACACCAATGATCAATATTGTGATAAAATCTCTGTAAACAATGTAAATCTTGTAATATAATGACAAGTAGCCTAAGGCAAGTCTCACTAACAAAAGCTCCACTAAATGTGAAAATTGATATGATGATAAAGTGTAATATACAAATGATCAACGTTGTGATAAGATCACTGTAAACAACGTAAATCTTGTAATATAACAACAAATATCCATTACTGTATTTCACTAACAAAAGCTCCAGTTAATGTGAAAATTGGTATGATGGTAAAGCTTAATACTCCAAAGATCAACATTGTGATAAAATCTCTGTAAACAATGTAATCCTGTGTAAAACAGCCTCAGGCAAGCATTACTGTATCTCACTAACAAAAGCTCCACTAAATGTGGAAATTGGTATGCTGGTAAAGTGTAATGCACCAATGATCAACGTTGTGATAAGATCTCTGTAAACAATGTAAATCTTGTAATATAACAACAAATAGCCTCAGGCAAGTGTTACTGTATCTCACTAACAAAAGCTTCACTAAATGTGAAATATTTGTATGATGGTAAACCTAAGTACTTGCAGTTAGCTACATTGTACTGGCAGTTATATAGAGCCTATAACTCTTCATGCACACACTATTTTCTATACTGCTAATTCAGTTTAACTGATGTACAATGCATTGGCTAATATGTTTGTTACCAAGTAAACTGCAAAATAGCAAAATGTATGTACCTAGGTCCAGAAAAAATAACAGGAGACAAGTTAATAAAAAAAATTAGGAAAGGACATATAAGGATTGCATAAAAACAAAGGAAGCAAGATTGAGACACAGACATGTTATGATGTATCAACGTACTCATAATGTTACGTTGATATATCATAACATGTCTGTGTCCCAATCTTATCTCCTTTGCTTTTTATGCAATCCCTATATTTCCTTTCAAATTTCCTAAAATTTTATTATCAGTGATTTCTACATCCTGTCTACTTCAAAGAAGAAGAAGAAGAAGAAGAAGAAGAAGAAGAAGAAGAAGAAGAAGAAGAAGAAGAAGAAGAAGATGATGATGATGATGATGATGATGAAGAAATCGGCATATTAGGAATATCCGTGTACCGTTTTAACAGTGGATTTTACCTAATTTGAGAGTCTTGATGTATATAGAAACACTCGCAGCGCAGATTGTGTGTCTGAAAAGGCTAAGAACAGCAGCGTTTGAGAGTTCTGAGTTGTTTTTGTTAAGGCTTAATGGGAGTATCAGTGCTATCCCTACATAGAGAGTCTATACTGACTCTCTGATAATTAACCGCTGCGTTCGAGAGTTCTGACTCATTATGTTTGTTAAGACTAAATGGGCGTGTCGGTGCCATCCCTACATAGATAGTCTACCAACTCTCTGATATCACTGTCACAATTACATTTCAACTGGCTATACACATTTAAACAGAAAACCTGTCACTAACTATATGCAACTGTGACCTAAATTGTTTGCATAGCTGTATTTCACTGTTTAGTTGCTGTAATACATTTCCAGCAGCTTTTCCATTATCTGTGCAGTCACACCTTTCTTGTTATTATCGTAGTCAGATACTGGTGGTGTGGCATCATTGTATGCTTCCTGGGCATAACTTTGTTGCCTCTGACAAGGTAAATTACCATCAGAGTCAACTGACTGCTTTGGATTGTAATGATTGGGGCAGTTATCACATTCATCTGGTAATTCATCACCATCACTATCAGTCTTGTACAATTGATCACGTGTAACACATCTGCCAAATATCATTGTACAGTCATCACAACAGTCACCAATTCCATCTCCATCCCTGTCACGATTATCTGGATTATAGATTTTGTCACACCTATCATAACTGTCAGCTGTAGTAAAAGAAATGGAATTTAAGACAGTATCTCTTGCAACAGATTAATACTTCAATGGAAGTCTCAATATACTATCTTTCTGTGTTTATTGCATACACAACAAACTGCTCTACTTATATAAAGTGTAAAAAACATTTCATTAAAATGTTAAAGGATGTAAGGATGGTAGTGCCAAAAATTTAAGAAACAAGATTGTAATAACCTGAGTGGCCATGGTGCACAGTGAAAAACTAACTATGATATGACCATACACAACTTATGTATATAGCTTGGAGTTCAGAGTTCATGCTACCACAAAGATGAATTACAATTCATGTATGCAGACAAGGGATAATTGCATGCAACAATAACGACATGTGTAACCCCCCGGAATAAAATGTAGGGAGGGGTTACACATGTTGTTATTGTTGCATGCAATTATCCCTTGTCTGCATACATGAGCTGTAATTCATCTTTGTGGTAGTCCTGTTCCCTACTTTTTAATGCATGCATGGATGTTTGCATATTTTCTGTACAAGTATAATGTGGAGGTATACTACTTACCAATCCCATCATTGTCATCATCCTCATCACATGCATTCCCTTCAGTATCACCATCATCATTCTCCTGACCAGGGTTAGGGGCATAAATGCAGTTGTCACAAGCATCTCCTACACCATCACCATCCTCATCATTCTGCTTTGCATTAGCTACAGCCACACAATTGTCCTGCATATGTATAATGATGATATTATTACAGAACACACTTAACACCCACGCTTGAAAATAGCACACTAGCTATATATGTAAGAAGGAAGGAAAGAAAGACAACCCAGACAAACAGACACACAGCACACATACCATGCACAGGTAGTTCTACCAATATACGTCTAGTATAACATAGAGTAGGCTGCAAATGCTATGTCAAATACCTCTCCATCTTCAATACAATCCTTATCCTGGTCTGGGATGCACTCAGCCATTCCTTCACACTTGTGGTATCCAGGCTCACATGCTGTGTAAAACATTCAGAGTTTACTCACATAATCAGAGACTCTATGTAACGCATGCTATTATTGTTGCATGCTATCAATTGCTCTTTTGTTGCACGGATGCTTCCTTGTTTCTATGCTTTTGGCACTTCCATCCCTACATCCTTTAATATTATGACCCATGGCTATGCTGTTGCTACTTTACTGGAAACTGTATTTAGAAATAGGCACCTTGATAAACATGTTATATTTGTTCTATGTGCAAGAATGTAACACACACTGACACGTAAATATCAAAAAAAAGTATTAGAGAAGTTCAACTCTCTATCGGTGCAGTCAGTGTCATTACTGTAGTCAGATGCTGCAGGTGTATAATCATTGTATGCTTCCTAGGCATAACTTTGTTGCCTCTGACAAGGTAACTTACCATCACATTCAGCTGACTGTTTTGGGTTGTAATGATATGGGCAGTTATCACATTGATCTGGTAATCCATCACCATCACTATCAGTATTATACAATTGATCGCGTGTAAGACATCTGCCAAATACCATTGTACAGTCGTCACAACAGTCACCAATTCCATCTCCATCCCTGTCACGGTTATCTGGACTATAGATGTTGCCACACTTATCATAGTTGTCAGCTGTAATAAAACATGTTAGAAATGGAATTTAAGACAGTATCTCTTGCAACCAATTAATACTTCAATGGAAGTCTCAGTACACTATCTTTCTGTGTTTATTGCATACACAACAAACTGCTCAACTTATATTCATTAAAATGTTAAAGGATGTCAGAATAACAGTGCCAATAATTGGAGAAACAATTAAGTGCAGTAGCAAGACAGGGGTTGAGGGCATACAACAATAACATGCATAACTCATCCCTACATCTTATGGGGTTAGGCATGCTATTATTGTTGCATGCCCTCATCCCTGTGTTGCTGCATACAGTACATACTGCACTTGTTTCTTTTTCAACTTTTGGCACTGTCATCCCTACATCCTACAACATTATTACACTTGTTTCTCTGGATCATATGTTATACCACACTTATCGTGATTGTCAACAATTGCAAGCGTTAGAAATGGAATTTAAATAGTGTTTAATTAATAATTCAATGAATGTCCTTTTTAATGTATGTATGGATGTTTAAAAATACATGTATATTTTCTGTACAAGTATAATGTAGAGGTATACTACTTACCAATTCCATCATTATCATCATCAGAATCACATGCATTCCCGATGGTATCACCATCATCATTCTCCTGACCAGGGTTATAGGCATAAATGCAGTTGTCACAAGCATCTCCTACACCATCACCATCCTCATCATTCTGCTTTGCATTAGCTACAGCCACACAATTGTCCTGCATATGTATAATGATGACATTATTACAGAACATATTAACACCCACTCATGGAAATATATGTACATAGCACACTAGCTATATATGTAAGAAGAAGGAAGGAAAGAAAGACAACCCAGATAAACAGACACACAGCACACATACCATGCACAGATAGTTCTACCAATATACTTCTAGTATAACATAGAGTAGGCTGCAAATGCAATGTCAAATACCTCTTGATCTTCAATACAATCCTTATCCTGATCTGGGATGCATTCAGCCATTCCTTCACACCTGTGGTATCCAGGCTCACATGCTGTGTAAAGCATTCAGAGTTTACTCACATAATCAGAGACTCTATGTTACGCATGTTATTATTGTTGCATGCTATTATCTGCCGTTTCACTGCATGGATGCTTCCTTGTTTCTATGCTTTATCCCTACAGCCCGTTGCTATTTTGTTGCTACATTACGGGAAACAAAATGGACACCTTGATAAACAGGTTATATTTGTTCTATGTGCAAGAATTAACATAACATGCCTTATACTCATAACATAGCTGACACGTGAATATCCATATTAGAGAAGTTCAACTCTTTATCTGTGCAGTCAGACCTTTCGTGTCATTACCATAGCCAGATACTTCTGCATAGTTTGTCAATATTGTATGCTTCCTGGGCATAACTTTGTTGCCTCTGACAAGGTAACTTACCATCACAGTCAGCTGACTGCTTTGGGTTGTAATGATTGGGGCAGTTATCGCATTCATCTGGTAATCCATCACCATCACTATCAGTCTTATACAATTGATCACGTGTAAGGCATCTGCCAAATACCAGTGTACAGTCATCACAACAGTCACCAATTCCATCTCCATCCCTGTCATGGTTATCTGGACTATAGATTTTGTCACACCTATCATAACTGTCAGCTGTAGTAGAAGAAATGGAATTTAAGACAGTATCTCTTGCAACAGATTAATAGTTCAATGCAAGTCTCAATATACTATCTATTGCATACACAACAAACTGCTCTACTTATATTTTACAACGAGAGTAAAAAAAACATAAAATGTTAAAGGACGTCGGAATAACAGTGCCACAGGCCCATACGCAGGTTGTTGAAAAGGTAGATTAGGGATCACGGTTTGCCGTGCGCGCAAGTGCGCCACCTAATGTAGAGGTATACTACTTACCAATTCCATCATTATCATCATCAGAATCACATGCATTCCCGATGGTATCACCATCATCATTCTCCTGACCAGGGTTATAGGCATAAATGCAGTTGTCACAAGCATCTCCTACACCATCACGATCCTCATCATTCTGCTTTGCATTAGCTACAGCCACACAATTGTCCTGCATATGTATAATGATGACATTATTACAGAAGACACTAACACCCACTCATGGAAATATATGTACATAGCACACTAGATATATATGTAAGAAGAAGGAAGGAAATAAAGACAACCCAGACAAACAGACACACAGCACACATACCATGCACAGGTAGTTCTACCAATATACGTCTAGTATAACATAGAGTAGGCTGCAAATGCTATGTCAAATACCTTTCCATCTTCAATACAATCCTTATCCTGGTCTGGGATGCACTCAGCCATTCCTTCACACTTGTGGTATCCAGGCTCACATGCTGTGTAAAACATTCAGAGTTTACTCACATAATCAGAGACTCTATGTTACACATGTTATTATTGTTGCATGCCATCATCTGTCATTTCGCTGCATGGATACTTCCTTGTTTCTAGCTACGCTTTTTGGCACTGACACGTGAACATTCATTTTGTTGTACCTTGTAGAGTGCTTAACACTGCTACCAGAGAGAAAAAAGTGATTTTCCACATCTTTACTAAATTAGAGACTAGAAAAGGAGTTAGTGGATGAGCTCTTGGAAGTTTATTTTATACTCTCTTGCAGCAATGTGCTGTGATGAATACATCCTTTTTGCACCTAATTATAAGTCATCACTTCCAGGATTCTTGATCAATAGCTTCCAAGAATTCTTGACCATCAAGTTTTGGAAAGGATGTAGTTGCCCACCACCCCCTGCATGCAGGTCTTAATTGCTTCTGAGACCATGTTTTGGAAAGGATGAAAAAGTGAAAGTCTCCTACCACTAG
The DNA here is from genome assembly GCA_963970385.1 of Theonella swinhoei. NCBI lineage: Eukaryota > Metazoa > Porifera > Demospongiae > Tetractinellida > Theonellidae > Theonella > Theonella swinhoei. The sequence goes on along the minus strand of OZ019949.1, from coordinate 6,548,507 downwards.
ATTCCAGGATTATAGATCTTGATCAATATCTTCCAAGAATTCTTGACCAAGACTTTTGGAAAGGATATAGTTGTCCCCCCCCATTGATTGCTTCTGCTGTATGTGCAATGTGTGGGAAAGGAAGCAAGATATTTCTCTATAGCCTTTGCTATGTGGTTGCTATGTTTATAGTAGTGGTTTATACAACTTTATCTAAATAGGAAGCAGGTTGTATCAGCATACATCACAGGTCATGATCTTGAGCAATTTACACACAATGCACCTTAAAAACAATTAAAACACTCCCATGTTGAGATGTAGAGGTTTACATGCCTTTCCCCCTCATAGCACCCTCAGGTGTGGGCATGTAATCATAAGCACGCTACATCCCTCCATGGGGTGGTAAAATACATACACCTGTACTTCTATACAGTGTACACACATGCCAGAAACTGGCAGAAGCAATCAACAATGTTGATGTTGTTAATTGCTTCCCTATACCCCTTCATATTGCTGAAAGCAATCAACAACTATATAGCATACCCCTCACTCCTTTAGTTTAGTATACCCCACACTCCTTTAGTTTAGTATACCCCACACTCCTTTAGTTTAGTATACCCCACACTCCTTTAGTTTAGTATACCCCACACTCCTTTAGTTTAGTATACCCCACACTCCTTTAGCTTAGTATACCCCACACTCCTTTAGTTTAGTATATCCCACACTCCTTTAGTTTAGTATACCCCACACTCCTTTAGTTTAGTATACCCCACACTCCTTTAGTTTAGTATATCCCACACTCCTTTAGTTTAGTATACCCCACACTCCTTTAGTTTAGTATATCCCACACTCCTTTAGTTTAGTATACCCCACACTCCTTTAGTTTAGTATATCCCACACTCCTTTAGTTTAGTATACCCCACACTCCTTTAGTTTAGTATACCCCACACTCCTTTAGTTTAGTATACCCCACACTCCTTTAGTTTAGTATACCCCACACTCCTTTAGTTTAGTATACCCCACACTCCTTTAGTTTAGTATATCCCACACTCCTTTAGTTTAGTATACCCCACACTCCTTTAGTTTAGTATATATACCCCTCACTCCTTTAGTTTAGTATACCCCACACTCCTTTAGCTTAGTACACCCCACACTCCTTTAGTTTAGTATACCCCACACTCCTTTAGTTTAGTATACCCCACACTCCTTTAGTTTAGTACACCCCACACTCCTTTAGTTTAGTATACCCCACACTCCTTTAGTTTAGTATACCCCACACTCCTTTAGTTTAGTATACCCCACACTCCTTTAGTTTAGTATACACCACACTCCTTTAGTTTAGTATACCTCACACTCCTTTAGCTTAGTATACCCCACACTCCTTTAGTTTAGTATACCCCACACTCCTTTAGTTTAGTATACACCACACTCCTTTAGTTTAGTATACCCCACACTCCTTTAGTTTAGTATACCCCACACTCCTTTAGTTTAGTATACCCCACACTCCTTTAGTTTAGTATACCTCACACTCCTTTAGTTTAGTACACCCCACACTCCTTTAGTTTAGTATACCCCACACTCCTTTAGTTTAGTATACCCCACACTCCTTTAGTTTAGTATACCCCACACTCCTTTAGTTTAGTATACACCACACTCCTTTAGTTTAGTATACCCCACACTCCTTTAGTTTAGTATACCCCACACTCCTTTAGTTTAGTATACCCCACACTCCTTTAGTTTAGTATACACCACACTCCTTTAGTTTAGTATACCTCACACTCCTTTAGCTTAGTATACCCCACACTCCTTTAGTTTAGTACACCCCACACTCCTTTAGTTTAGTATACACCACACTCCTTTAGTTTAGTATACCCCACACTCCTTTAGTTTAGTATACCCCACACTCCTTTAGTTTAGTATACCCCACACTCCTTTAGTTTAGTATACCTCACACTCCTTTAGTTTAGTACACCCCACACTCCTTTAGTTTAGTATACCCCACACTCCTTTAGTTTAGTATACCCCACACTCCTTTAGTTTAGTATACCCCACACTCCTTTAGTTTAGTATACACCACACTCCTTTAGTTTAGTATACCCCACACTCCTTTAGTTTAGTATACCCCACACTCCTTTAGTTTAGTATACCCCACACTCCTTTAGTTTAGTATACCCCAAACTCCTTTAGTTTAGTACACCCCACACTCCTTTAGTTTAGTATACCCCACACTCCTTTAGTTTAGTATACCCCAAACTCCTTTAGTTTAGTATACCCCACACTCCTTTAGTTTAGTACACCCCACACTCCTTTAGTTTAGTATACCCCACACTCCTTTAGTTTAGTATACCCCACACTCCTTTAGTTTAGTATACCCCACACTCCTTTAGTTTAGTATACCCCAAACTCCTTTAGTTTAGTATACCCCACACTCCTTTAGTTTAGTACACCCCACACTCCTTTAGTTTAGTACACCCCACACTCCTTTAGTTTAGTATACCCCAAACTCCTTTAGTTTAGTACACCCCACACTCCTTTAGTTTAGTATACCCCACACTCCTTTAGTTTAGTACACCCCACACTCCTTTAGTTTAGTATACCCCACACTCCTTTAGTTTAGTATACCCCACACTCCTTTAGTTTAGTATACCCCACACTCCTTTAGTTTAGTACACCCCACACTCCTTTAGTTTAGTATACCCCACACTCCTTTAGTTTAGTATACACCACACTCCTTTAGTTTAGTATACCCCACACTCCTTTAGTTTAGTATACCCCACACTCCTTTAGTTTAGTATACCCCACACTCCTTTAGTTTAGTATATCCCACACTCCTTTAGTTTAGTATACCCCACACTCCTTTAGTTTAGTATACCCCACACTCCTTTAGTTTAGTATACCCCACACTCCTTTAGTTTAGTATACCCCACACTCCTTTAGTTTAGTATACCCCACACTCCTTTAGTTTAGTATACCCCACACTCCTTTAGTTTAGTATACACCACACTCCTTTAGTTTAGTACACCCCACACTCCTTTAGTTTAGTACACCCCACACTCCTTTAGTTTAGTATACACCACACTCCTTTAGTTTAGTATACCCCACACTCCTTTAGTTTAGTATACCCCACACTCCTTTAGTTTAGTATACACCACACTCCTTTAGTTTAGTATACCCCACACTCCTTTAGTTTAGTATACCCCACACTCCTTTAGTTTAGTATACCCCACACTCCTTTAGTTTAGTATACACCACACTCCTTTAGTTTAGTATACCCCACACTCCTTTAGTTTAGTATACCCCACACTCCTTTAGTTTAGTATAGCTACCCCACATTCCATTAGTTTTCTGAGTGTAGTATTTTTATGGAAGCAATCAACAAAGAAGTTGATCAGAGCACATAATATCTACTTGATTGTTATTATTTCACTCAACCTTTACTGTGTACATGCAGTGGCCAACTTCACATGACAATGCTGGGTGCCATGAAGGTCAGTCATTCTCTGGGAGAGGGCATGTATATTATGTGTGACTGAGAACCCCCTAATCAAATAACGGGACATACCTGTCGTCACAAATTAAAGTTGTCAAGACACATTCCCACAGGTGTATGGATTTGCATTTTCTTGTCCTGCAAGACATGTACATGTATGTACATGTGTTTATAGCCTAGTACCCAGGCTCTTTCCCTCCTCCCGGAAAGAACCTGGGTACGAGACTAATGTATTTGTTGAGTAACCTCTTGTGTGAGACAAGAGGTGTCAACCACAAAGAGTAGTTACTATGCCCAGTCTACTCAGCAGAAGAGTAGTGATATCGATCGGCACTGCATAAGTTTGTTGCATGATTGATATATTACTTGTACATATGGCAGGATGGTTCTCCAAAGATCTTGGAACAATGTCTGTATCCAATCACTGGCCATGGAAAAAGCTGTGTGGATCGTATTATTACTGACAAGGTACATACTATGGTACATCTTATCAACTTCTTTGTTGGTTGCGTCAATCAATGAATATCTTCCAAGAATTCTTGACCACCAAAGAATGTAATTAGTGAAAGACACTGCTAGGTTCCTGATTAGCTTCCAAAAATTCGTGACCAAGACTTTTGGTGAGGACTAAAAGTCATTGAGTGCTGTTCCCCCCTATGGTTGCCACAGATACCAAGCATAGAAATGTGGACAAACCGTTCTCAGAATAATGAGCTGTGAAAAGCAAAGCATCTTTGGATATTCAACCCTCCACTCACCCACAATAAGCTGCTCATTTTACTACAGTGGGCAGCACTTGAAGATATGGTAGACATCTGATAACTGAAAATCTGAATCTTGAAGATCTTGTAGAGTTGTTTTTGTGGTATGTATTTACCTAACAGTTACTGTACTTGTTTTAATGCAGTCTACAATCACTGGATTAGACTAGTGGACTGGACTGGTGGACTGGACTGGTGGACTGGACTGGTGGACTCATTGAAATCATTTGCAAACTTGTTCCCATGCAAGAATTCTAATGGTTAGAAATGCAAGAAGACAGTTACTTTTTTGAAGTATGTTTTTGATGAGACACACTGTGAAGTATGTTCTTGATGAGACACACTGTGAAGCATGTTCTTGATGAGACACACTGTGAAGTATGTTCTTGATGAGACACACTGTGAAGTATGTTCTTGATGAGACACACTGTGAAGTATGTTCTTGATGAGACACACTGTGAAGTATGTTCTTGATGAGACACACTGTGAAGTATGTTCTTGATGAGACACACTGTCATTTTAATATAGGTACATGTGTACTAAGGCATGTGTCTACAGCCACTGTACCAGCACAAATATCAACATGCTACATGTAGCTCTGATACCCTGACCCCTGCAAGCTCATCACACAGACCTACATAACATCAGCACAAGCTTACCTATAGCACTACTTGTCTCGCACGCACCACACCCTCTTAGAGAGTCTGGCACGAGACTATTAGAGACTAATATAGTGTAGCACAACGTAGTAACAAATATTTGGTAATAAAAATCACTGTTTGCTCGGGTCTATCCTGTAAGTACACTACCATAATTCATGACTGGTAAACGAGTTTACGAACGATTTCAACGAGTTCACCAGCACCAGTCCAGTCCACTGGTCCAGTCCAGCAATTGTAGACCGCCTGTTTTAATTAGCCACAGATATGTACTGTATAGAAGTACCGAAGTACAGGTGTATGTATTAGTTAAACCACCCCATGGAGGGATGTAAACTGCTACATCTCAACATGGGGGGTGGTTTAATTTATATATTTTTAAGGTGCATTGTGTGTAAATTGCTAAAGGTCTGTAGCTACATGTGCTGTATGCAGATACAACCTGCTTCCTGTTCAGATAAACCACTACTATAAACATAGCAACCACATAGCAATGGCTATTGAGAAATATAATTAATATACACTTGCTTCCTTTCTATGAATTGCACACACATGCAGCAGTAGCAATCAATTGGGGGGTGGGTGGGAGGCAAATATATATATCCTTTCCAGAAGTCTTGGTCAAGAATTCTTGGAAGCTATTGATGCAAGAATCCTGAAACCTAGTGGTGTCTTTCACTAATTACATTCTTTGCTGTCAAGAATCCTTGGAAGATATTGAACAAGATCTAGAATCATGGCACCTAGTGGTAGGAGACTTTCACTTTTTCATCCTTTCCAAAACTTGGTAGTCAGGAACTGCTGGGGGGAGGGGAACAACTATATCCTTTCTAAACCTGGTGGTCATGCAAGAATTCTTGGAAGCTATTGATCAAGAACCCTGGAAGTGATGACTTATAATTAGGTGCAAAAAGGATGTATGTCTGCCACAGGGCATTGAAGCAACAGAGTATAAAATAAACTTTTGAGAGCTCAGTTTCAGATTGTCCCCTTTCTAGTCTCAAATTTAGCAAAGATGTGGAAAATCACTTTTTTCTCTCTTGTAGCAGTGTTAAGCACTGTACAAGGTACAACGAAATGTTTTACTGATGTACTATGTATATGTTTATGTCGATCGATGCAATACAGGTTTCCACCTCAATGGATTTAGTGCCTCTTCGTGGGATCAAATGATGGCGGAACTAATGCACTATGACACAGGAACCTGTGGAGATGCATGCTATGTACAGATTGACGGTGAGGTACATCTTCTGGAGAAAAATGATGACCCACTCGTTCATCCCAGAGATCCTTGTCTCCAATTCACTTGTGATGTAAGTGAGCTTTACATACATTGCTGGTATAGAGATTGAGAATTAATCTTTTTTACAGTCCTCTGGTCCAAGAACACACCATATCCAATGTCCTGAGGAAGTAATTTGCCCAGATGGAGCACCACCTGTGAAATATCATGGACAATGCTGTCAGAAATGTTTGGGTAAGAGTTTGTGGTCATTTTTGCATGTTTAATTTGCTTATACAAGAGATCAGAGATTTTTACTATCTTTCTCCAGGCGGCGAACCTGAGCCACAGCCTTGTCTATTTGGAAAATGGAGTTTATGGACAAAATGTAGTAGAACTTGTGGAGGTGGTCTGCAGTCTAGATCAAGGACATACAAAATCCCAGAAAATAGCGATTTTGTAAATTGTGTTGGGAAACTAAGAGAGGTTAGGCGTTGCCTGGAGGATGTCTGTTGCCCAGGTGATTACTATTAGACTCAGTAGGCCAGTGTCTATAGACTTCTGTTGAGTATGTTATGGCATAGACATAGATAATGATTTGTGCATTCATTATTGGGGTCAAAGTTTGAGATGAAGTGATCCTAGATGTATAGTTTCGAATTTAGACTTAAATGGTAGAGATTTCTGGAAGCGAGGGATGGGATGTCTTGTATTGTTTTGTGTATGGCTGTGGGTCACATTCACCTTCAGTCAGTTGTCTCTACCTCATTCTCTCTCACTTCCTCCATACACCTCCTGTGTTGTAAAGCTGATAATGTATTTGTGTTACTTGCAGAGAATTGTTTGTGGGAATGGGGGGACTACAGTCCCTGTAGCCACACCTGTGGAGAAGAAGGAACAAAGATGAGATCTCCAATAGTCACGCGACCTGCAGAATGTGGAGGAGGCTGTGATTTACCACTGGCACAGACAGAGAGGTGTAATACACATATTAAGTGTCCAGGTAATGCTAACTGTTTTAATTGGTTGGGCAAGGGGGAGCAAATCTACCTAGTTGTACAGCTGGAAAAGGTATAGGACAAACCATTACAAGTGTATGGTTGGCTCCTTGGTTCACTGATTCTTAGCCTGATTAGCAGTGGCGTAGACAGGATTTAGAGGGAGGGGGTGCCGAGCGCTAGCGCTTCGGAATTTTCGGCCGAAAGCCACACCTCTTTATTGTGCGAGCGACTACGCACAGTCGCCTACGCTACGTACTATGGGCAGGACACGATAGTTGCCGGTCACGTGATCTGTACGCAGACGCGTGATTATAAGGCTTTCCTAGGGCCATATCCAATGTAAAATCAAGAAAGGTCAGTTTAGTAGCCTTACCCCGCGACAACTAGCAAGGTTAGTATATCATTCTAGACCCCTACGTTAGAAGATTCCGAATATGTAGTCATCTACATCCAACCCCTACTTTCCAGGAGCCGTAATTGCCCAGAAACGATTGCTGACTTCACGTAGCATAGCAGTTACGACTGGAAAACTAGGGACAGTGTAGGAATGCTTCTCGCCCTTCTGTGGGATTATGACTACTTTGTGCTTGCGCCTGCTAGCCCTGAGCCATATCCAATGCAGCAGAGGGGCGCGTTGACGACGTATCGCAATCAAACATATCGCGAAGTGCGTAGTATTGACTCATGGGCACTGACACGGAAGAAACGTTCATACCACTAGGTTAGGTCGCTCCCGCTCGCCGATAATACATCGGAATCCGGAGATAAACAGGTGCTCCGAGACCGCTGAATCTTCAGGTAAGATGTAAACTTGATGTACAGTAGAGTAGCCTAAAAACTAAAGCTTCAATTCAGGCGTAAAGAAGGTGCTCGAGCACCCAAAGCACCCCCCCTGTCTACGCCACTGATTAGTGTCACATATATATAGTGAGGGAACTTACCCCTACCTTCATGGTTCACCTCCTTATATATATATATCTTCTTTAGTGGATTGCGTATTTACCTGGGGAAAGTTCACAGAATGCAGTAGGTCTTGTGGTGGAGGAACAAAGACACGCTCCCCAATCATCACTCAACATCCCCGGCATGGAGGAAGAGCCTGTCCATCTAACCAGACAATGGTGTGTAATGACTTCGATTGCCCATGTGAGTCACAGACAAACAATATTTCTGTAAGGTCATGTAGAGTTGAGCTTTTCTAACATGGATATTCAAATGCATATCAGTTATGTTATGGGTGTAAGGCCACTAGCGTGTTATGTTCTTGCACATAGAACAAATATAACCTGTTTACCATTATTTATGATTGTATATACCTTTTTAGTGGATTGCAAATATACCTGGGGAGAGTTCACAGAATGCAGCAAATCTTGTGGTGGAGGAACAAAGACACGCTCCCCAATCATCACTCAACATCCCCGGCATGGAGGAAGAGCCTGTCCATCTAAACAGACAATGGTGTGTAATGACTTCAATTGCCCATGTGAGTCACAGACAAACAATATTTCTGTAAGGTCATGTAGAGTTGAGCTTTTCTAACATGGATATTCAAATGCATGTCAGTTATGTTATGGGTGTAAGGCCACTAGCGTGTTATGTTCTTGCACATAGAACAAATATAACCTGTTTACCATTATTTATGATTGTATATACCTTTTTAGTGGATTGCGTATATACCTGGGGAGAGTTCACAGATTGCAGCAAATCTTGTGGTGGAGGAACAAAGACACGCTCCCCAATCATCACTCAACATCCCCGGCATGGAGGAAGAGCCTGTCCATCTAAACAGACAATGGTGTGTAATGACTTCAATTGCCCATGTGAGTCACAGACAAACTATATTTCTGTAAGGTCATGTAGAGTTGAACTTTTCTAACATGGATATTCAAATGCATGTCAGTTATGTTATGGGTGTAAGGCCACTAGCGTGTTATGTTCTTGCACATAGAACAAATATAACCTGTTTACCATTATTTATGATTGTATATACCTTTTTAGTGGATTGCGTATATACCTGGGGAAAGTTCACAGAATGCAGCAAATCTTGTGGTGGAGGAAAAAAGACACGCTCCCCAATCATCACTCAACATCCCCGGCATGGAGGCAGAGCCTGTCCATCTAAACAGACAATGGTGTGTAATGACTTGGATTGCCCATGTGAGTCACAGAAAAATACAGTGTAGCTATAGCTACAGAGAACACATACCTTGCTTAACGTGCCATATGCATGCATACCATGGGGTGACTGTGTTTGTCTAAAGTTGATCATGAACTTCTCTAATATGGATATTTATGGGATGGATGAGCATCAATTATGAGTGTTATAAATTCTTTACAATTGCCACTTTATTCTAGTGTATGTGGTGCATACTCCATATATGTTTTACACAGTATGTGAGCCTGTAGCTGTATACCACAAGGATAAGGATTGTATTGAAGATGGAAAGGTATTTGACATAGCATTTGCAGCCTACTCTATGTTATACTAGACGTATATATATATATATATATATATATATATATATATGGTAGCATAGGATTTGCATCTATACTCTATGTTACACTATGTATATATTGGTAGAACTATATCAGCAGTGTATTAATATCCATCTGCAGGGCAATTGTGTGGCTGTAGCTAATGCAAACCAGGATGATGAGGATGGTGATGGTATAAGAGATGCTTGTGACAACTGCATCTATGACTATAACCCTGGTCAGGAGAACCATGATGGTGATAGTACTGGGGATAAATGTGATCCTGATTATGATAATGACGGACATTGTAAGTAGTGTACATTATAGCTGAAATGTATGGTTGCAATGAATGCACATACACGTATATTAGAAAGTTCAAGACCAATGCTGGCTTAAATTCCACTTCTGACATGTTTTTTTCACTACAGCTGACAATAATGATTGGTGTGGCAAAATCTATAGTGTAGAAAACCGTGACAGGGATAATGACAGAATTGGTGATTGTTGTGACGACTGCACACTGATATTTGGCGTATGCCATACACCTGATGAATTGTTTCCGACTGATAGTGATGGTGATGGATTACCAGATGAATGTGATAACTGCCCATATCATCCCAACCCTGAGCAGTTTAGACCTGATGGTAAATTACCTTGTGATGAGGAAAACAGTTTTCCCCATGATGGTGAGACACCCGCAGCATCATCTGACTATGATAATGATAAGAAAGGTCTAACAGCACAGATAATGGAATTGCTGCTGGAAATGTACAGTAACAGTAACTAAACAATAAAATACTAGCTATATGAACAATGTAATAGTTAATTATTATATTGATTAAAAGTTCTGCTTACCTCGAAGGGCGCTCAAAATTGCTCGCATGCGCTTAACTACAGCGTAGGTCGACGGTGTGCTCTCCCCCTCAGGAGCTCACCTTTTGTCTGTTTTTTTTTGTGACCTGTGCCCCTGTTTAAGCTCAAGAGACTTCTAAACTTCGACCTGGGAGATGAGACAGAGCGAGGGCTCTATCCTCTATCAGTCTCCTGCTACTTGGATTATGCTCAGTCAGAGCGTGGGCTCTATCGCGTTTGGATTATACTTAATTTTTTCGGTTGAAGATGATATGGACAAATAAATGTGTCTGTCTGTGTGCCTGTTCCTGTGTCATTGTGTGTGTATGGGTCGGCGTGCTTAGAATGAACTTTGAACTTTGCGCATACGCGCAATTTTGCAGATTACGATGGAACAGGAAGCGCAAGTCCTGCCTGCTTTGGACCATGGGCACTGGCTAAAAAGATGGGAAGACAGTAATACACCTTGGCAGAAGACAGCTGTGGATCCTGTACTTGAGGTAGTCACTTACCGAAGCACTGTCTGCACCCCAAAACCCTGGTTCTTTCTTCATGTATGGCATTACCGAAATGCAAGCGCGCAGCCCGGATGGATAGGGGCTCAGATGGATGGATGGATGGATCAGCGAGTCTTGTGACTTCTCAAGGCTAGGGCTCCACTAAGGCTAGGCGAGGCGTGCTTATATTGAATGACCAATAGATCTACCCCCCACCCCTTATACTGGGACGAGTACTTTACAGTACCAGACTACCAGCCATGCTCAATTGAATACATATGTTCACGTGGGCTAGGCCTTTATGTCTTTGTTTAGGTATAGACCTATCACATCTCAGAGGCAGTCTACCACAGCATATAAATGCTTGACCAGGGTTTAATCCAAGGGAGGCAAATGCCCCCCAAGGATTTCAGCTGCCCCCCCAAGCATATGACACCGTCAACAATCCGTCTCCTGCCCTGCCAAATATGCCCCCCCCCCCAAGTTTCTACAATTATTAATTTTGCCCCCTCAAGGACACATGTCTAGATTAAACGCTGTTGACTCATACCCCTCTGCACCACCTAGCCATACCCCTCTGCTTGCAGTATGCACTGCCTAGCCTTTCTTCCAAATTATTAACATGTCTAATGGTCATTAACCTCATAGGTAGCATGAGTAACACTCTCTTTCCCTGACTGTCAGAAACATATAGATCTACTGACTGGAGGTGACAATGGACTCTCTGTGTTAGTGACTATGTGTGGTAAAAGTGTGGACCTGGAATGGCTATGTAGTAGAGGTCACTCTGTGACAGGTGTGGAACTCTCCCCTCTAGCTGTGGAGCAGTTCTTCAAGGAGAGCTCTATTCCACATACTGTGACTGGTGTGTGTGTGTGTGTGTGTGTGTGTGTGTGTGTGTGTGTGTGTGTGTGTGTGTGTGTGTGTGTGTGTGTGTGTGTGTGTGTGTGTGTGTGTGTGTGTGTGTGTGTGTGTGTGTGTGTGTGTGTGTGTGTGTGTGTGTGTGTGTGTGTGTGTGTGTGTGTGTGTGTGTGTGTGTGTGTGTGTGTGTGTGTGTGTGTGTGTGTGTGTGTGTGTGTGTGTTTGGGTTTCTATAGCTATAACATTACCAATACTACTACGAAGGTTCTAATATGGCATTGTATTTTATCTGATTCTCTATAGTGCAAGGGCTGATCCAGGGGGGTGAATGGGGTGTCTAGCCACCCTCCTCTCATCCATCCCTCTGCATTACTTTCCGATACAATATTGCTGGATGTAAAATAGATGCACGATGGCTAGTGCTTGGAGTGTTATTGGAAGTGGCTGATGTGTGCACATTCAGGTTTCATACCTACTCGGCCACCCCCCTTGAAATATTTCTGGATCAGCGCCTGTAGTGCCTCTCTAACAGGCAGTAAACATTACAGTGAGCAAGTAGCTAGCTTGTAGGTTAGCTTTTGGTGTATACATACATCAAGAAACTAAGTGTAAGATTATCAAAGGCAACTCTAACGACAAATTTTTTCGCATAATTATTTGCTCATTTCAGAGAGTGGTGAATTTTCTGTCTACACTGCTACTGATCGCAGCCTCAAGATTTACTGTGGAGATATGTTTAAATTTGGACCAAGTGTTGCTGGTGTTTTTGATGCCATTTGGGACTGTAATGCCATTGTTGCTATCAATGTTGAAGATAGGATGAAGTACAGAGACCTCTTGGTGTCAGTTCTAAAGCCCAACAGAAGAATTTTGATGACATCATGGCTCTATGAACAGAGTATTCATAAGAGAACTCCATTTTGCCTTCCCTGTGAGATGATTGGTGATCTCTTTGCCCCACACTGTGATACTGAGGAAGTGGAGAGTATTGATATGGCTGGGAGTGCCTTCTGTCAACGCCATGACTTGCCATGGGCCAAGCGTCTTGTATTTCTACTGAAGAAGACATGACAATTCGTGCAACGGGAAAATATTTCTATATTATTGGCGAGCTACCTAAGTCGTGCAACAGGAAAATTTTTCTCATATATGCCATGTGTGTCACCAATTTATGCATGCGCAATAAGAATGTTCATTATGTAATCTATTTCAATTTGACGGCGCGCGCCAATTTGGATGACGTAATAGTGCACTAAAATGGAAATTGACCTAGAGAATCAGCTTGGCACACTAGTTTCACATGTACATGTCACATCTAATATTTCGCGGGAAGCATGTGCGATGTAGCATGGACTTCGAACTCGCAAGTAGCCTCATAATGGCCGCATGAACAAGATGCTGTACATTTGAGATAGTGTATAATCAAGGGAAATTCTGGAAGCAGCTTCTGCATTAACAGTTGGGGGTTGATGATGGATTGCATTTCCCTCAATTTAGCTATAACTTATTTGCAGCTTTGGGTCCTTGGACAAGATTTAATATCTGATATGCCTATCAGCTGACTGATGAAAGGTGTATGATCAAAACATAATGAAGAAGCACTAAACACTGCACTTGTGGTTTTAGAGCGGAAGTGTGCATTGAATGTGCATTCCAAACACTTTGGGTCCTTAATCAAATGGTACACATTAAACTAAGTGCTGTACATTTGAGATTTGCAGCTTTGGGTCCTTGGACAAGATTGAATATCTGATATGCCTATCAGTTGACTGATGAAAATTTATTTATGTATGAAGAAATTGAAGAAATACTAAACATTGCACTTGTTATTTTAGAGCGGAAGTGTGCATTGGATGTGAATTCCAAACACTTTGGGTATTTAATCAAAAGGTACACGTTAAACTTGAGATATCAAGTGACTTTGTAAGTAGCTTCTGCATTAACTGTTGGAGCTAAATGCAATTCCCTTACTTCAGCTATAATCGATTTGCAGCTTTGGGTCCTCTGACCAGATTTAATATCTTATATTCCTATTGGTGGACTGATGAAAGGTGTATGAACAAATTATAATGAAGAAGTATTTGACATTGCACTTGTTTTAGGGTTGAATAAGTGTGCATTGAATACATTGAATATATGCTTTCCAACCGTTTTGGGTCCTTAATCAAAAGGTACATTAAGTACTGTACCTTTTAGATAGTGTATACAAAGAACTGAAACTCTGTAAGCAGGTTTTGCATTAACTATTGGAGCTAGATGCAAGATTACAACGATTTGCAGGTTTTGGTCCTTGGACCAGATTTAATATCTGATATTCCTATTGGTGGACTGATAAAAGGTTTATGAACAAATTATGAGGAAGCATTGGGACATTGCATTTGTTTTTTTAGAGTGGATTTAGTGTGTATTGAAGCTCAAACAAATGTGCTTTTCGAGTCCTTAATCATGTTATATTAACTGCTGTATACATACCTTTTAGATAGTGTTCAAAAGTAATGCAACTCTGTAAGCAGCTTCTGCATCAACTGTTGGAGCGAGATGCAGGATTACAATTCCCTTACTTCAGTCATAACTTATTTGCAGCTTTGGGTCCTGGGAGAGAGAGAGAGAGAGAGAGAGAGAGAGAGAGAGAGAGAGAGAGAGAGAGAGAGAGAGAGAGAGAGAGAGGGGGGGGGAGTGCGCGCATGCGCGTGTGGACTTAGCGGCTTACACTTGTGGCGTGGTCCGTCCTAAGGCTACCTTGGAATACCTGGATTTTGTACACTACGATGGAACAGGAAGCGCCAGTCCTGCCTGCTTTTGACCGTGGGTACTGGCTAAAAAGATATGAAGACGGTAATACACCTTGGCTGAAGACATTTGTGGATCCTGTACTTGAGGTAGTAACTTACCGAAGCACTGTGTGCACCCCAAAACCCTGGTTCTTTCTTCATGTAACGAGAATGGCATTACCGAAATGCAAGCGCGCAGCCCGGATGGATAGGGGCTCGGATGGATGGATCAGCGAGTCTTGTAGACTTCTCTAGGCTAGGGCCTAGGAGTCAGACTCGACTAAGGCTAGGCGAGGCGTGCTTATATTGAATGACCAATAGATCTACCCCCCACCCTTATACTGGGACGAGTACTTTACAGTACCAGACTACCAGCCATGCTCAATTGAATACATATGTTCACGTGGGCTAGGCCTTTATGTCTTTGTTTAGGTATAGACCTATCACATCTCAGAGGCAGTCTACCACAGCATATAAATGCTTGACTCATAACCCTCTGCACCACCTAGCCATACCCCTCTGCTCGCAGTATGCACTACCTAGCCTCTTACCCTATGCACTGCCTAGCCTCTCATACTGACATACCCAGTATACACTGCCTAGCCTCTCATATTGAGCCTTCCAAATTATTAACATGTCTAACCTCATAGATAGCATTCTCTTTCTCTGACTGTCAGAAACATGTTGATCTACTGACTGGAGGTGACAATGGACTCTCTGTGTTAGTGACTATGTGTGGTAAAACTGTGGACCTGGAATGGCTATGTAGTAGAGGTCACTCTGTGACAGGTGTGGAACTCTCCCCTCTAGCTGTGGAGCAATACTTCAAGGAGAACTCTATTCCTCATACCGTGACTGGTGTGTGTGTGTGTGTGTGTGTGTGTTTGTGTGTGCGCGCGCGCGCACGTGTGCACGTGCGCATGTGCGTGCGTGCGCGTGTGTGTTTGTGCCACAGAAGCCATAGAGATCAAAGAAACCGGTAGTAGTACAAATCCTGTAAGACTAGCCCCACTATCAAAACAGCATTGTCTTAACTCATTAATATTCTTATCGTAGTGTATGGTGTGCTGACTCAGTACATGTACTGTCTTAGTGCTGAGTCAGTACGCCATACACTACGATATGAATTCATGAGCAGCAGTTTTTAAACCGGTTAAACTACACTCACTCAACAGTGGTTCAGTGGTTTAGTGGATATCCACTAAACCACCTCATGGGTGTAGTGTAACCTATATTTGGGTATCTATAGGTACAAGTGTAAAAACATCTGCCCTTTTTATGCAAGCCCTACTAGTCAATGTCAACAGGCCAATTTTTCTATATATTTATATATATATATATATGTGATGGGCGATGTACATACCATAATGTTATACTTGCTTCTAATTTTGTGTGCACACTCTCCACTCACCAGCAATGCATAGCATTCCACTAGTTATTTGCTCTTTTCAGAGAGTGGTGAATTTTCTGTCTACACTGCTACTGATCGCAGCCTCAAGGTTTACTGTGGAGACGTCCTCAAATTTGGACCAAGTGTTGGTGGTGTTTTTGATGCCATCTGGGACTGTAAAGCCATTGTTGGTATCAATGTTGAAGAGAGAATGAAGTATAGAGACATGTTGGTGTCAGTTCTAAAGCCCAACAGACGAATTTTGATGACATCATGGCTCTATGAACAGAGTATTCATAAGAGACCTCCATTTTCCATGCCCTATGAGATGATTAGTGATCTCTTTGCCCCACACTGTGATACTGAGGAAGTGGAGAGTATTGATATGGCTGGGAGTACCTTCTGTCAAAACCACGACTTGCCATGGGCCAAGCGTCCTGTATTTCTACTGAAGAAGAAATGACAATAATTTTGAAGAAGAAATGACAATAATTTTGTGCTTCCAAAATATTATTTTGTATACTTTATTATGTACTGCAGTAATATAGTACAAATGTTGAAGGATGTAGTATTGTCTATTTGAGTTCACCTGAGCCCTCGAATTTTGGCAATAACTCTCTTATTTTTCACCCAATTTCAAAATAAAAAGTACCATTGGATTCCTCGCGTTTTGCCGCGTCTAGTGATAGGTCTCACTAAATCTCTACCACTCCAAAGATAGCTGTATGTCCCATAAGGAAAGTATGGAGATGCCATTGACCGCGAGGAATGTAGTGCGCGTGACCTCAACCATACGCGCCGTTTACGCGCGAAGGCTTCTTACGTGCTCGGGTGTGAAAATCAGCAAGAAAGAGGGACTACCCGGACGACACAAGGATTCTCAGGTTAGTAATGTTAGCTAGGCTCCCATATTTACAATGAGATGTAGCGTAGCAGTCGAAGCGGTACAAGTGAACTATGACATCGTGTATCAACGCGCTTCCAGCGTCATGGCTCATCTTTAGCCACTCATCCCTAGTCTTCGGCCTAACCAAGCCATAAAGTACTCCAAAAACGCACTTCTCGTAGCGTTCAGCACTACTGCGTGGTTTCCCTCCAGTTACCTGCGCATACCACTACCCGCAAACATGCAGGAAGTTGTCAAAATGACGCGCGCTTGCGTAGCACGTAAAACCTCAGCAACTTCCGGTGCTCAGGTGAACGCGAATAGACAATAGTTATAAACAACTACCTCATAATTGAAGGCAGAGTGGCCTAACCCACTAAACCCCCCAAAACTTTTAAAATGTGTTTCAGAACAAGGGGAAAATTCACTAAATATCTCATGAATGCTAATAGATATATGCAACCTTTTAATTCATATTTGTGCTATTTGGACGATTTCCCATTCTTAATTTTGTGATATACCACTCGGGTTCTCAGCCACATTGGGAGTATAACTTCCCCTCATCTTCCTGACAGCCTGGCCACACTGCCATCCTGTACTTGTCCAGGAGTCAGGCATGGCTTGCACTAAATTTTCACAACTCCAAATTCTATATATCTCTTCCCTTTTTACATCTAAATTAATACAAACCTGTCCACATATATGTTATATATGGAGGTCTTGTATTTTTTGTGAGTGCCCTTTCCTTTTTAACACCTACTCAACATCTTCAACCTAAAGACTACATAATATTATTGTTAAGTGGTTTCATATAGACTAAATAACTGCTTGGAGCAGAGTTCGTTGTACTAGCACTTACCAAGGTCACCTTACTTGGATTTGCATTTCTTAAAATGTAGAACACATCGCAGATCGAGAAAGTGAAACAGCTCTATTCCCAGAGCTTGCTCTTTGCGACATTAGATGAATGAAAGCATACGCCGAGGGTTTGCACTTTTAATAATAAAGTGCAAACTGTCGCCGCGTTGATGAACTGAAATTATGCGCATATTATAGATGCATATTCTCCAACCATAGATATTGTTGCAATAT
Organism: Theonella swinhoei; assembly: GCA_963970385.1. NCBI lineage: Eukaryota > Metazoa > Porifera > Demospongiae > Tetractinellida > Theonellidae > Theonella > Theonella swinhoei. The sequence goes on along the minus strand of OZ019949.1, from coordinate 6,530,571 downwards.
CCATGCTCCAACCGTCCCGCTTTGAGCGGGACAGACCTGAATTTAGACGTAGGCCTGTCCTGATGCAGACCAGCCGTGTGACAATATCAGCTACACTAGGTAGCGTCTAAAAGTGCAGTGCAGCAGTATAACTTGTTCGAGACTCACTGATACCGGTACCGGTGTAAATATTGTCCCCCCCAAAAGTTGTCCCCCGGACATTATTCACTAGTGAATACTGTCCCCTGAATAATGTCCCCCTAGGACAATATTCACTAGTGAATATTGTCCCCCTTGGTGAATAATGTCCCCCATAAGATTCTTTGTTAAGGCAACTGTAGTTCATCTCCTACATAGAGGGGACATTATTCACCGGTGAATAATGTCCCCCCTAAAATGCAGATGGTTGACCAATGGCCTCGTACCAGGCCGCGTGGGGGAGGGGACGAGGCTGTAGCGGCTCACAGAGGCATGTAAACTCTAACCACTAGCCCTAAACTGATCATAGCTCTGCTTTTTAGGGCTAGTGATTAGAGTTTACATACTCGGTCAGCTACGTGGCCTCGCCTCCTCCCCCACGCAGCCTGCATGGGTGTGAGGTAGGGCGTGGATTTTCAAGTGCCCTAGCGCTGCCGTTTTAGATGTTATATGTGTTTTTGTGTTGTTATACACACGAAGAGAGAGAATAAATAATGCGCTCTTCGATCGGCGCTCTTGCGATTCGCTTGCTAACATCGTGTGGGTACTTGCGCGATATTGAATACTTCTGGGAGGGGGAGAGTATTCGCTAGTGAATACTGTTCCCCCACCACAAAATTACCACGTTTGATATCTTGGAAGGCTTTCAGAGCTTTCTACGATGGAGGACAATATTGACTGGTGAATGCCCGGGGAAAAAGTCGGGGAAGGCCTGGGCGCAAATGTCACGTGAGGTAACACCTTTATTATGTAACTTCCTGTGGCTCGTGCGCGCGAGTATGAAACAAAGAGCACAATCGTCTACGCTACGTGATAAAGGTACAACTTCAACTAGCCGTTCAGACGAGCCTCTTCGCAGCAGTTTCACGGGCACGACGTTGTCTCTCCCTTTCTGTTATGCTTATATCGCGCGAAGCGCGTAATATCGACTAATGCGCACTAGCACGACGTACGAAAAAACGCCTTTTCGGACCACTTGTTTAGCTCGCTCACACTCGCCAAAAACACATCTGATAAACAGGGTGCTCCGAGTCCGCTGAATATTCAGGTAAGATGTAAACTTGATGTACAGTACAGTAGACTAGGCCTATAGCCTCAGGGGTGCTCGAGCACCCAAAGCACCCCCCCCCTGTCTACGCCACTGGGAGTAAACACTACACACCAGAGGTGCTACACTAGGTTGTCTGTAGTACCCGCAGACGCAAAGTGCCACATCGCCAGGCGTCTATATACCTAAGGTCTACCTCACGTGACGTTTGGGCCCAGGCCTTCCAATGTTCTCCCCCCACGCTTAATCAGCGCGTAATGTAAACGCTCGCGGGGAAGGCCTGGAACCTAGGCTAGTGGATGCATGCTTAGGTGGATGCATGACCCGATCTGCCCGACCCGTAGCAAGCAAATTATGAGTGGTGAGGCCGGGAATTGGGTGTGGTTATAAGGGGTGTGTTGGTTAGTGGGTATAGTCTGTTTATTATTTGAAAACTAAAATTAATAAGCTGGAAACTAAACCCCCTTAGCGCCAAAAGATCGTTTTGGTTGGTGAGGTATATCCAAGGAAATAACTAGCCATGTTAAAGATTGCTGCAGCGCATGCTTCCGCGTAGCTACTGCTCTTGGGCGTGATTACGGCGCCAGCGCAGTTGCGCAACTCAATTGCTCGGTACCTCATGCGCATGCGCGCTGGATCGCGTAGAACTGGTGCAGATAAAACCGCACAGGTCGCCGTGCCTGCTACGCCCCTGTCTGCAATCTAAATACGCTGAAATTCCAAGCGTTTAGGCTATCGACGCTTAGATCTAACTATAAGTTCCCTATCTCAAACTTGGTCGTGGTGATCGTACGCACGTAGTGCATTGAGTACTGATGGAACAGAAAGCGCAAGTCGTACCTACTTTTGACCGTGGATACTGGCTCAAAAGATGGGAGGACAAGAATACACCTTGGCACAAGGGAGTGGTGGATCCTGTACTTGAGGTATAGTCTCTTAGACCAACACAAAAATATTTGTCTTGTCTCCAACCTCTTCCCTCTACGTGTACACACTTGCTCTTATATATGTACCGCAGTACTGGAAGTATAGCACTGCAAAAATTAAAGGTTGTTTTAACCATTCAGTCGTTATCTTAGTTACAAGTTGAGTATAGACTGTGTATTAGTATCCCCTCTGCTAATTAAGTCAACAAGGAATGTAGTGGCAGTAGTAAATAATGCAACATGAACCTGAGACTACAACCACCTTTATTTACTCATTTGTAGTGATACATGCACTGCATCCTACTGCTACTAATTTCTTTATCTGTGAGAGATGAATCACTAATTATATTATATTACTATGTACATTCCTGTGTTGTCATGTGTTTGTTACAAACAATTTCCTCAAATCCCAAGTACTCAGGAGAGTTAAGGACTGGGTCCTGCCGTCCCGCCCACGCATTAGCGTAATATGGTTTTGTAATGAAATTCCAACGTCAGTTGCCATGGTAGTCATGCGATAATGGGGCGCGCGCTCAGAATTGCACTGGCACACTCGTACGTTCGTGTATTGTATTGTTAGATGCGTAGCAGGTCCTTGTAAAAGAAAGAAGCTAGCGCTGGCTGGTCTATTCTAAGTTCTCTGAGCCAATATGCCAGCTGTACTACCGCGTTATCGTACTTGTACGCGCCGTACTGTAAGCTTCAAGTACGCGGTACAAAGGACGAATTACACGCGAGTTCATTTGTGGGAGGAGACTACTGGGTCAGCATTGGCCGGTTGAGTCTCTACTGTAGCCAGGCGGATTACTTGCCGGTCTCATACGGCGATGTTTCATAGTGTTCTAAGTAGCAATGTAGCCTCTAATCATCCTATCAATTTGTGGAAGTGATCTTCGACTGCACTAAAGAGCTATGATCGATATTCACCTGGAGCAAGGAGCGGTTTTTATAGTTTTTCGAGAATTTCTCTTAACCACTATAGAGAGCGTTTCCACAAATTGATAGGATATAGATCACATTGCTAGCTTTTCTATGGTACCTCACATGCTGAGCATCTTCAAATCCGCTTTTTCCCGTTTAAGCTGACGAAGGCTATGCGCCCTCGACATCCCATAAATAAGGTAATGGGCGTGGCTTATGTTTACCACGCCCCTTTGTGGTTGAGTAGGGCTTTATTACAGACTTTATGACAGCTTAATGCAATACTTCATCACTGAGATATTATTGTGTAAAAAATCAACCAAATTTAGTTATTTTTAACTGTACCCAGTCCTTAATACACCTGAGTAAGTGGTGGGCTGGTGGCAGGGCTACTCATAGCTCATAGTCTGTACTCATTACAAAGAATTTAGTGGCTGCAGTATACAGTCTATACTCAAGTTGCAAGTGTAACAACCACAAAAGGGTTAAAACAACCTGTAATTTTTTACAGTGATATATATAGTTGTAACTCTAAGTAGGATTTAACACCCTACAGACATGCACTAATGCAAAAAAAAGGAAAGATTTATGCTGTGTACAATGATTGATATGGATTAAGGAATGTAACAACACCACATCTAATCACATAATCTGTAAATTGTCATCACCACAAGACATAATATGATAAAATAACATTTTGTGTTAAAATAACGGTATGGTTTTGCAGTAATGAGAAGTAATTTGAAGTAGTTAACTCAGGTTCCTTAAAATAAGAGATTGTAGTATACTGGCAAAATATCATAGAGAATGACTAACATGAAACAACACTATGCATTCTCTTTTCCTGACTGTCAGAAACATGTAGATCTACTGACTGGAGGTGACAATGGACTCTCTGTGTTAGTGACTATGTGTGGTAGAAGTGTGGACCTGGAATGGCTATGTAGTAGAGGTCACTCTGTGACCGGTGTGGAACTCTCCCCTCTAGCTGTGGAGCAGTTCTTCAAGGAGAGCTCTATTCCTCATACTGTGACTGGTCTGTGTGTGTGTGTGTGTGTGTGTGTGTGTGTGTGTGTGTGTGTGTGTGTGTGTGTGTGTGTGTGTGTGTATGTGTGTGTGTGTATGTGTGTGTGTGTGTGTGTGTGTGTGTGTGTGTGTGTGTGTGTGTGTGTGTGTGTGTGTGTGTGTGTGTGTGTGTGTGTGTGTGTGTGTGTGTGTGTGTGTGTGTGTGTGTGTGTGTGTGTGTGTGTGTGTGTGTGTGTGTGTGTGTGTGTGTGTGTGTGTGTGTGTGTGTGTGTGTGTGTGTGTGTGTGTGTGTGTGTGTGTGTGTGTGTGTGTGTGTGTGTGTGTGTGTGTGTGTGTGTGTGTGTGTGTGTGTGTGTGTGTGTGTGTGTGTGTGTGTGTGTGTGTGTGTGTGTGTGTGTGTGTGTGTGTGTGTGTGTGTGTGTACTAAAGCTTTGTGTGTGTGTACTAAAGCTTGCATGTGCCCTTCTAGCAGGCAGTACAGGGTAAGTATTAAGGTTAGCCACTTTGTCCAGAAACTGCACACAAAACCAATTTGGTTTGGCATACAATTGTTTTTCTCATTTCAGAAAGTGGTGAATTTTCTGTCTACACTGCTACTGATCGCAGCCTCAAGATTTACTGTGGAGATGTGCTCAAATTTGGACCAAGTGTTGCTGGTGTTTTTGATGCCATCTGGGACTGTAATGCCATTGTCGCTATCAATGTTGAAGACAGAATGAAGTATAGAGACCTCTTGGTGTCAGTTTTAAAGCCCAACAGACGAATTTTGATGACATCATGGCTCTATGAACAGAGTATTCATAAAAAAACATCCATTTTGCCTTCCCTGTGAGATGATTAGTGATCTCTTTGCCCCACACTGTGATACTGAGGAAGTGGAGAGTATTGATATGGCTGGGAGTGACTTCAACTTGTCATGGGCCAAGCATCTTGTACTGCTACTGAAGAAGACATGACAATACTTTTGTGCATGTGCTTCCAAAATATATAGTGTGGCCAGTTTAATTGGCGAGCAGGAGTGAGCCAACCTAGTTGTGTAATGGATATATATACACCGTGAATCACTTTATTGCATGACCATAGGACATTGGCAAAAATAAAACACACACATTCAAATATCTATGAGAAACAATTGCAGCTGTGCAGTTTACATGAGAAAATAGAGTCAGCTTCTGCCAGTACCAGCTTGGGAATAATCCCTTGATGTGGACAGTTTCAGTGTGCATCTGGCATGTGTTCTAGTAGCAGTGTGTTAGCAGGGAGGGTGGCTTTGCAGGATGCATGGACAAGAGAAGTTGTTGAAGACTCTGTAGCTGAGTGCTTTGAGCAGCATTTGAGGACGACGAGTCCCCTTTACACCTTGATCTAGGGCCACAGTTGCAACCAGGATGTTGATTTTGCAATGGTGAGGGATGGGTGATGGCAGATGACAACATAATCTGATTTGATGATATCTTGAGTGTGGGGTCTGCACAGGGAGTACTACTGTAAAAAATTAAAGGTGGTATTAACCCTTCTGTGGTTGTTTGAGTTACAACTTGAGTATACTATAGCTACAGCTGGCAAATGCTTTCGAGATAAACATAGAGCTATGAGCAACCTGGCTTGTGAAAGCCACCATCCACTAGTGATTTGAGGAACTCAACCACATGACAACTCAGGAATGTATGTAGTAATATAGCAATTCAGCAAGTTTCCCTCTCATTAACAAAGGAACAGCAGTAAAACCTCAGTTGCATGTAGTGGCCTCAGTTGCATGAAAATAAAGCATTATACTGGCACTATATACATTCTCCGTTAATGAGGAGAAACTCAATAATGGCTAGGGGAGGGATTCCTGAGTTGTCATGTGGTTGAGTTCCTCAAATCACTAGTGGATGGTGGTTTTCACAAGCCAGGTTGCTCATAGCTCTATGTTTATCTCGAAAGCATTTGCCAGCTGTAGCTATAGTATACTCAAGTTGTAACTCAAACAACCACAGAAGGGTTAAAACCACCTTTAATTTTTTACAGTGATATAGTTGCAACTCCTATCTCCTACAGGAGATAGGAGTGCAACTAATTTTTTATTAAAACAACCACCCTGTTTTTGCAGTCTACAAATGCCCCAAATATAGTGAAATACCACGTATAGTCACTCATTTAATATGTAAGTGACAATTTAATGGCTGAGTAATCTTATAGTAATTATGTTGTTGTATCAATCTAGGATGACATGTGTAGAGTCTATGGAAAATATGTGAGATTCTTTAATCACTCAGCTAGTAAATTATGGTGATGGCAATGTACAGGTTGAGTGATTAGATATGATGTTGCTACATTCCAGTTGAATGTCAGCCATTGTAACAACTTCTGATAAAACATGCAACTCCGTTGCTACGGCCATGCAAACATTTTGTGTTAAAATAACCATCATGTCTGTTGTTTAAACACATAGCTAGAGTATTGGTGTTTGTGTCAGCCCCTATATCTGGCATTGTTGTACAAGGCTCAAATTATAGACATCAACGGTAGTCAGTGACTTGAAAATTCTGCCACTGCTTGAGTCATCAAATGCCATAGCAGATGAACCACAGCTGCAAAGAATCTTATGGGGGACATTAATTCACCAAGGGGGACAATATTCACCAGTGAATATTGTCCCCCTTGGTGAATTATTGACTAGTGACTAATATCCGGAAGGACAATTTTTCGGGTGACATTAGCTATTCACTATTATACACCTGTACCAGGCATGCTCGAATGCAACAAAGAACTTAGTTACTGTTTTGTCAGTTTTGTACCTTCAGATAAAATGCTGTGTAGTAACAATATAATGACAGCATAATCTAATTACATAGATCTACCTGAAAATTGCCATTACTATAATATGACATAACAACCTCCGTTGCCTGCTGAGTATATGACAGTATTTTCAGGACGAATAGACGCTCCAGATGTGAGATGTGACTTAACAGACAGACAGACAGACAGACAGACAGACAGACACACACACACACACACACACACACACACACACACACACACACACACACACACACACACACACACACACACACACACACACACACACACACACACACACACACACACACACACACACACACACACACACACACACACACACACACACACACACACACACACACACACACACACACACACACACACACACACACACACACCTACCGTAAGCGATTTTTTATTTGACGTACACTTTTCGAACTTAGTCTCGGAAAGGCAAAGTTCAAAAGTCGAAGTTCGAGCTGGCGGCTTCGTTCCCTACTCCTTCTAAGGTCCCCAAGGCCATATGCCCAGTCTAGTTGTTGTTGAACGACCAACTATTGGTGGTATGCGCGTTTACAGACTGCAGTGATTGCTTGTAATCAACTCTCGGGTGCTCGTGCAGTCTTACAACGTACACTTCTCGGATGGTGCTCAGGGGCTGTATTACACATCTCCTGAGCGTATGGAGTCAGCTTTGCACTGTTATCTCCTGTTACTACGCAGCCTGGACCATATTGACACCGTCATCACTTCAGCCTAAATGCTCATATTTGTTTTTGTACATGTGTGTGCAATAATTTATATATATCATGTGGCGCGCGTTTGGTTAACATTTAGTAATGAGCTTCAAACGTTCACTGTGCTCTTCAGATTG
>OZ019949.1:6440151-6522612 GCA_963970385.1 Theonella swinhoei | reverse complement strand
AATGTTATCAGACCCTCTCCCGCTTTTAGAGAGGGTCTGGGTACGAGATTAAGTAAGATAGCAGAGTGCCATGCTCGTCAATCCTGCCTCTTCATTTCTTCATTTCCTATTTCTCATTTCCTCGTTCCTAGTTTTACCACCTCCCTAGAAAAACGCAGTATGTGTCATGTTTGAGGAATGCGCTACATGCAAACGTATGATCACATGTTCGAACGTTCCAGTGTAACACTTAGGAATTTCACTGAACCCAGAAAACGCGTGCGTGCACGTGGAAAATTGCGCGAACGGCCATAGATTCGCTGCGCAAGTTTCTCCTGTGTTGGCGGAGGTAGGTCTTATTTAATATGCATTATTCAGTACTTTCACGAATAATGGGGCGGCCTTAGCGAAATATAGTTAAAACAACTCCTTTTTTCACAGTGAATGTCTAAACTGTGTTTTCTGCACGTCTAGTATCATGAGCATGAATAATATAATGCATTGTCTTTCCCTGACTGTCAGAAACATGTAGATCTACTGACTGGAGGTGACAATGGACTCTCGGTGTTAGTGACTATGTGTGGTAGAAGTGTGGATCTGAAATGGCTATGTAGTAGAGGTCACTCTGTGACAGGTGTGGAACTCTCCCCTCTAGCTGTGGAGCAATACTTCAAGGGGAACTCTATTCCTCACACCGTGACTGGTGTGTGCACACGCATGTGTGTGTGCATGTATGAGGGGGGGGGGGGGTGGGGGGGGGGGGGGGGGGGTAGAGCGTGTTTTCCCTTCTAATTGACAGTAAAGGGCAGGTATAGATTCTATTAGTACCTTGCATGTCTTCCTTCTTCGGTATGTACACACGTAAAATTTGATTTTGACACACCCTCATTTTCCTCATTTCAGAAACTGGTGAATTTTCTGTCTACACTGCTACTGATCGCAGCCTCAAGATTTACTGTGGAGATGTCCTCAAATTTGGACCAAGTGTTGCTGGTGTTTTTGATGCCATTTGGGACTGTAACGCCATCACTGGTATCAATGTTGAAGATAGAGTGAAGTACAGAGACATGTTGGTGTCAGTTCTAAAGCCCAACAGACGAATTTTGATGACATCATGGCACTACGAACAGAGTATTCATATGAGTCCTCCATTTAGCCTGCCCTATGAGATGATTGGTGATCTCTTTGCCCCACACTGTGATACTGAGGAAGTGGACAGTATTGATATGGCTGGGAGTGCCTTCTGTCAAAGCCAAGAATTACCATGGGCCAAGCGTCTTGTATTTCTACTGAAGAATAAATGACAATAACATTGTGCATGTGATTCTCATGCTTTTAAAATGTATTTTTGTATAAAGCATACTACATACAAGAGAAAAGCAATGTTGTAGGATGTATGGATAGGTAGTACTGTAAATTAATTCATAGATACAAGGTACAGTGTGCAGGGATATGAAGGCATACATGTATATATACTTATTTGTTTACAATGTAATCTTCATAATATATAATAATAATAATAATAATAATAATAATAATAATAATAATAATAATAATAATAATAATAATATATTTTATAGAAAATAAAAGCCGGGATGGCTTATCAGTCATTAGTCAGTATGTATTTAAATGCTTTATGAGTATAACACGCTAAAGCTCTAATGATAACTGGGTGAGTTGACTGCATGATACATTTAAACATCTCAGGAGGAGAAAGAGCAAAGAGAGAGGGGACAAAAACATGGATAGACTGGAGAAGCTCTGTTCTTAAATGGTTATATCTCTTGCATTCCAATACAAAGTGTATCTCATCATCAACCTTCTGACAAACAATGCATAACCGATGGTCGGGAGGAATTGGTGCAGGTTTGTGATATCTTCCCACTTCTATCTGCAAGCAGTGGCAGCTCGTCCTCAATCTTGTAAGAGCAATACAGTGATTTACTTTTTTAATGGTACATGTAGTTAGATATGGTTCAAGGCCAAAGACATATTTGAACAAACGGTAGGTTCTTAACTTATTCCCGGCTGTCCCACGCTTGCTAGATGTACAGTTGAGCTGTTCCATCCATTGTTGTACAAACTGGTCTCTGTACCTTGACATTACAATATTTATTTCAATATGCTCAAAACCATTCTCACTAAAAGCAGATGGGAAACCTGCCCTGTTGTATATTTCTCGTAGCTTAGACATCCAACATGCTTGATAGCCACTTTGGCTCATTACTTCAGACACTGAGACTGCATGTAAAAGTATTGTTGGTATATTCCCTTCACAGATTCTCTTCCAATATTTAGAATCCTTTCCTTCCAATATAAATGAGCTATACATGTACACAGGGCCTCTAACTTCTACATGTTGCATGATTTCATGCATGTGCAAACAGGACCAAAATGATACCTGTTGTTGCTATAACCTCCTAAGTTGAACGATGTAGATGTACAGTGACACACAAGTTATTTTCTCTGTTTAAAAGTGACCTGTAAAAGTAGTACACATGCACTACAACATTGTATAGTGTGTATTTTACAGGCCATGCATCGATATTGCTGCACAACAGTCTATTTTGTGTGCTTTTCAATCATCTAGTAAGGCAGTTTCACCACAACTATTACAGATTGATGTATAAGATAGTGTACAAGAGTATTATTGCCGAGCGCCTTAGCGCGAGGCATCCTAATTCCGCAGCGCGTTCTCGTCTTGCGATGTTTGTATGTATGTCAGTCACGCTTCAGGAATTCAATTATAGTCACGCCTAGGAATTCTGGGCGGAGCGTGGAGGCGCGCGCACGCTAGCGATAATGTCTGTAATCTGACGAACTCCGCCGCTGGGAGTTGGCGAGGATACGAAAGAGGAAGGAAAGAGAAAGAGATGGTCTCGAAGTGCGGCCAAGTTTTACGGTATTAGTCTTGCTGTGCTAATATAGCCTCGTATCCAGGCTTTTTCTTTCCCCCCTGGAAAAAGGCTGGGCACGAGGCTACCTGTACTACTGAGATTACTGTAAAACTTGGCCTTGTGTCCGAGGAGGTGAAAATCGGCCGTGTTCGGAAACCCCCGGAAGCCCCGCCCCTACTGTATTTATGTACTTTACTCCTCGACTAGGTCAGCTAGACTTGAGGCCATGAAAGAGGCAGAACGGAACAGGAGGGCCAGAGACATTAACATCATTATTGACCTCATTCTCTTCTATATCTACATTTCTGCTTCCTTTAACATACTATGCATTTACTGCGCGAGGCACTAATCTACACTGAGTGTATACCTAGTAAAACAATGTGTCATATGTTTCTAGCATTCATCAGATGGACTGCTGAGGTATTGCTCCTCATCACTACTGGAATCGGAGGATTGGCTTGTATCTTCAGTTTCATTTAAATTACCTAGGCAATACTTTAGTGCTCATCCATTAGCACCATTGCTGGCAAATACAACCAGTACTCTCCCTTGGTCATTGACAGAAATTGCTGGATGCCAGAAAAACTCCAAACTCCCTTTGCCATATTTGGGAATCTTGTGCTTGGTTAGCTTGCAATATCGACACATTTTCACATTGGCCGTCTACAAGCACTGGACTGGACCAGTGGACTGGACTGGTGGACTGGACTGGTGGACTGGACTGGTGGACTCGCTGAAATTGTTTGCAAACTTGTTCCCAGGCATGAATTCCAATAGTTTAATAAATGCAAGAAGACAGTGACTTTTAAAGTGTAGTATGTCCTTGGGACGAGACAAACTGTCTTACTCTGTAATGCTTACTGTAGGTACACGTGGATTAATGCCTGTGTCTACAGCTGTACCAGCACAAATCAACAAGCTGCATGTAGCTCTGATATGGCTAAGGGCTAAGGCTAGGGGCTAGGCCAGCATTGATGTGCCACGCCCACTACTAATTGCGACTGTGGCCTATATTCCAGTTCAATCCATCCTAGCCTTAGCCCCTAGCCTAACAGCTAATATGTGCGGAGAGTGTCCGGAACTAATTATGCGGTGGGTTCGACAGTTGATTACTCTAATTACTACTGGAATTCGTGCCTGATAACGAGTTTACAAACGATTTTGGCGAGTCCACCAGTCCATGGCCAGTCCACCAGTCCAGTTCACCGGTCCAGTCCAGTGATTGTAGACAGCCTTTTCACATTTTCACATTTTCACCTTCTTCCATAATTTCTTTATCTTTCAGAACAATTTTTGCCACTCCATATGAAAGTTACGTTACTTGGATTGGGACACATTGCACAGAGAGTGAAACAGCTCTCTTTCCCAGGGCTTGCTCTTTGAAACACTATATGAATGAAAGCACTCTAAAGTGCAGAACCCTCGGCGCTACGCGTGCGCGAATCTGTGAAAACGCACGCGCTATTAATGCTAATAATGCGCATGCGCGGCCTCCAAAATAGCCGACTACACGAATAGCCATACAATGCAGGAAGCGGTGTATCTCTGCAACGGAGCGGCTTCAGAGAAATCCACACAATTTTTTTGACTTTCGTTGCCCGTTGAGTACGTGATATCCTTTTCAGGACGAACGGAGGCTCCTGAGGTGATATTTCGATTAACAGACAGACAGACAGACAGACAGACCGACCGACAGACCGACAGACCCAACTACAGTAACCCTCGCTGCGCATGCGCGCCGAGGGTTAATGAAAGCACTGAAGTGCAAACCATCGCCACGTTGAGGAACTGAAATTATGCGCATAATATGACGTTTACGTCTGGACCGAGAGTAAGCCCGTGCGCGATAGGTGCGCACGTAGGCGGATATATGGTTAATGGCATATATAAACTACGCGCCCATGCGCATTAGCACGGAGGATCCATGGGCGCTTACGGAACTAGCCAAGGCGGGGGGGCCTGGGGGGGCGCAGCCCCCCCAGCCTAGGGGGGGTTTGGGGGGTACCCCCCATCTAGGTCATTTGTCTCTTCGTGCCTTGGTTTGTGACGGGGCCATTACGGGCTGGCTAGGGTATGGCTAGTTACTCATGCGTGATTACGGATACAGTTTATATATGCCATCTACCGGATATATGAACCCGATCACGATATATATCTGCAATCTGCTGCAATTCCAAGAAAATTCAGGCGTAGGCATTTTCTCCCTCCTGGCTCAAACTTGGCTGTGGCGATCGCGCGTGGTGCATTGAGTACTGATGGAAAAGGAAGCGCAAGTACTACCTACTTTTGACCGTGGATACTGGCTCAAAAGATGGGAAGACAAGAATACACCTTGGCACAAGGGAATGGTGGATCCTGTACTTGAGGTATAGTCTCTTAGATCTACACCAAAACATTTGTCTTGTCTCCAAACCTCTTCCCTCTACACATATGCTCTTATATACAAGTAAATAAAAAAAGGAAATTTGAATTCAATTTGAAGTGTAATGTAGGGATTGCATAAAAATGAACAGAGACAAGATTGGAACACAGGCATGCTATATATGACACCCGGTAATGTGTGATTAGTAGGGCGTGGTTTTGTTGCTAAAGAGGCAAGCTACGAGCAAGCGGCGCCGCGTTGGTAACTACAAATACTGAGTAAACCTGCTAGCAACACACTATTCATCATGGGAGTACCTTCTGTCAAAACCACGACTTGCCATGGGACAAGCGTCCTGTATTTCTACTGAAGAAGAAATGACAATAATTTTGTGCATGTGCTTTCAAAATATTATTTTGTATACTTTATTATATACTGCAGTAATATAGTACAAATGTTGAAGGATGTAGTAATTATAAACAACTACCTCATAATAATTATTAGCACATTGAGAGTATAACTTCTCCTCATCTTCCTGACAGCCTGGCCACACTGCCGTCCTGTACTTGTTCAGGAGTCAGGCATGGCTTGCACTAAATTTTCACAACTCCAAATTCTATATATCTCTTCCCTTTTTACATCTAAATTAATACAAACCTGTCCACATAATTATGTTATATATGGAGGTCTTGTATTGTTTGTGAGTGCCCTTTCCTTTTTAACACCTACTCAACATCTTCAACCTAAAGACTACATAATATTATTGTTAGGTGGTTTCATATAGACTAAATAACTGCTTGGAGCAGAGTTCGTTGTACTAGCACTTACCAAGGTCACCTTACTTGGATTTGCATTTCTTAAAATGTAGAACACATCGCAGATCGAGAAAGTGAAACAGCTCTATTCCCAGAGCTTGCTCTTTGCGACATTAGATGAATGAAAGCATACGCCGAGGGTTTGCACTTTTAATAATAAAGTGCAAACTGTCGGCGCATTGATGAACTGAAATTATGCGCATATTATAGATGCATATTCTCCAACCATAGATATTGTTGCAATATCTATGCTCCAACCGTCCCGCTTTGAGCGGGACAGACCTGAATTTAGACGTACGCCTGTCCTGATGCAGACCAGCCGTGTGACAATATCAGCTACACTAGGTAGCGTCTAAAAGTGCAGTGCAGCAGTATAACTTGTTCGAGACTCACTGATACCGGTACCGGTGTAAATATTGTCCCCCCCAAAAGTTGTCCCCCGGACATTATTCACTAGTGAATACTGTCCCCTGAATAATATCCCCCTAGGACCTAGTGAATATTGTCCCCCTTGGTGAATAATGTCCCCCACAAGATTCTTTGTTAAGGCAACTGTAGTTCATCTCCTACATAGAGGGGACATTATTCACCGGTGAATAACGTCCCCCCTAAAATGCAGATGGCTGACCAATGGCCTCGCACCAGGCCGCGTGGGGGAGGGGACGAGGCTGTAGCGGCTCACAGAGGCATGTAAACTCTAACCACTAGCCCTAAACTGATCATAGCTCTGCTTTTTAGGGCTAGTGATTAGAGTTTACATACTCGGTCAGCTACGTGGCCTCGCCTCCTCCCCCACGCAGCCTGCATGGGTGTGGGTAGGGCGTGGTTTTTCAAGTGCCCTAGCGCTGCCTTTTTAGATGTTATATGTGTTTTTGTGTTGTTATACACACGGAGAGAGAGAATAAATAATGCGCTCTTCGATCGGCTTCGCTTGCTAACATCGTGTGGGTGCTGGCGCGATATTGAATACTTCTGGGAGGGGGACAGTATTCGCTAGTGAATACTGTCCCCCCACCACAAAATTACCACGTTTGATATCTTGGAAGGCTTTCAGAGCTTTCTACGATAGAGGACAATATTCACTGGTGAATGCCCGGGGAAAAAGTCGGGGAAGGCCTGGACGCAAATGTCTTCTTCTTCTTCTTCGTCTTTGTAACCTCCACTAATAGGAGAGTAGCCCTAATGGGCAGAGACCAGAACTGAATTGCGCCTTTCCCGGAGAGTATGGAGGAATCGGATGAAAAAATGTTGTAAGGGCGAATCGTCTGCCCATTCCATACCGAGAACTAGATTCACAAATCTACTGGGATCGGACCGAGACAAGGAGTTGAGATCGAGTTCTGAGGACGCGGAGTGTAATAATGAGGCTCTGACCGAGGAGAGTGCTGGGCAACGGATGATAAAATGCGATGGATCCTCTGGCTCTTGCCCACACAATCGACAAGTCGGGTCGTGCCTGTGGCAGTTGGTAAACCGTCTATGGCGAAAGCGGCAGGCGTCCTCCTCGAGGCCATGGCAGTTAACTAGGAGTCTGATGCGAAAGTTGTTTTCCTTAGTGAGGGAAGGGAGGCCCTGACACACCATCCAGTGAGAGATGGGCTTCCCCAGTCGAAAATCACAGTCAGAGAGAGGAAGGTTGCTGCAAGTGTCAATGAAAGTGGAGTAGTCTAGAGATTGAAACATCTTTTTCAGCCATCGCTTCCAAGACAGTTTACTCCAATCACCACTAAGAATAGTTGGAATTGCTGGGAGATCGTACAACTGAACCAGCTGATGGAGGGAAGGGATAATACCAAGAGGTGGGGAACTGGCTAGCCGCTTCTCAAAGACCACATGAGGGAGAGAGTCGAGGGGTAGTGTGGAGAGTGAGTACATAAAGTTAAGTTGCCGTTGGTGAATCATGGACAGAACAGAAGGAACACCCATGAGATGTCGTAGAGCAATACTTGGGCAACGTAGCGGCAGTCCTTGAATAGTCCTTAATATTTTGCAGTGAACTCTCTCCAACATGGTAACTTCTGATTTAGTTAGTGACCACAGCTCACATCCATATAGCAAGATTGGAATGCAGAGAGAGGAATATAGTTTAAAAGAAGTGCAAGGGTGTAAGCATCCAAACCGAGAGCCAACAGCATTCAGGGCAAAAAATGCACTCCGTGCAGAAGAACATCGTGCGATGGTACGGTGAACTGATGATGGGAGTACAGTACGAAGAATTCCTAAGTGAGAATGGGTATCACATTCAGGAATCTCATCGCCACCCAACAACCATTTCCGTGAAGGACGATTTCTCTTACGTGAAATTGGAGATTCACCAAAGACCAAAATTGCTGATTTAGAGGCATTAAACTGGTAACGCCAGAGAAGCGCATAGTTAGAGGTGATGTCTAGCATAGACTGGAGATCCTCTGCTGAGTCGCTTATAAGTGCAAGGTCATCTGCATACATTGGTGCTCCACAAAATACATCGTCAATATAAACACCATGTCCAGAGGTAGATAGTTGGTCTAGAAGGCCGTCGACAAAAGATGAGTATAGCAAAGGGGAAAGAATTGCTCCTTGACGAACTCCCTGACGTATGCGAAAAGAGCGGGAAATACAGGAGTTCCATAGAACTGCAGATGTGGAACTACTATACCAGTTATTGAGGATATGCCATATGTACATGGGAAATTTGTGGAGTGCAAGTTTGAGCAGAAGCCCCTCATGCCACACTGTATCAAAAGCCTTCTTCACATCTAGAAAGGCCACAAATACTTTCTTCTTCCTTTCCCGTACAGAGGAAATAGCCTCCTGAAGAATGAAGGCAGAATGTAAGCAACTGAACCCAGGTCTGAAACCACCTTGTAGAGGGTTTAAGTGGGCTTGCTGATCTGAGACACGGTGTAGAAGCACTTTCTCAAAGACCTTACCAATCACTGATAGCAGGGTTATGCCTCTATAGTTGGTGGGGATAGATAAGTCCTTATCGTGACCTTTAGGAATTGGAATGATGAGTCCAAGTTTAAAAGGGGTAGGAATATGGCCAGAGATTAGAATAGCATTAAAGAGGGATGATAGGATAGGAGGGAGAATGGAACCTCCAAATTTCAGATGTTCATTGGTGACATGGTCAGGGCCAGCTGCCTTCTTCAGTGGGAGAGAATGGATAATAGACCTTACTTCTTCCTCTGAAACCAGGTCAGGTTCATCTGCAGGCATGGATTGTGTGGTGTGATATGATTCCAGGACAAGAAGTTGTTCTTTAGTAAGGGGGACATCTGCAGGAGTACCTAGGGATTCGAAGTAAGATGCCCAGCCTTCCATAATGTTGTCATTATCATACACCTTATTATTGTATATTAAGCGTTGGGTATGGGAGATACTAGGAGAAGTGTGTTTACGAATGGCTCGAAAAAAACGTTGTGGATCAGTGGTTTGAATATCCAAAGAGGCAAAGAAGTTCTCCGCTGATAATCTCCGATGTAGTCGTAAACAAGAACGGAAGTGTTTTTTTGCTTCTTTGTAGGCCATACGGACAGGGTTAGATGGATCTCTAGGTCTCCCTGCAGCCACCCAACAATGATAGTGGCGCTTGCAAACTCTGCTGGCCTGTTTAAGAGATGAGTTCCATCCTGGAGAACGGTGAGGATAGAAAGATTTGGATGGGATATGAGTAGAGGCAGATAGAAGAGCAGAAGTAAATGATTGAAGGAAATGATCAATTAGAGTCGGGTTGTGAGCCAAAGATGATGGTAAGGGCATGTTGTGGAGAAGGGGTTTTAATGAATGTTGGAGAGGAGTGGTATACAGACGATGTATATCCTCCTTTGACGAGGCAGACCAGTTAGGAGGACTGAAGGAAGATGCATTCAAGCCTTGAGGAGGGTGGGAAGAGTAATGTTCTTTCCTCAGGGTTGCAAATACAGGGTTGTGATCTGAAGTGTTAAGAGGTTCTTCTATAATAGTATAGGATAAAATAAACTTAGGCAGCATGTATTTTGGGCACAGGATGTGGTCTAGGGTGGATTGTGTGGAGTGAGCATCACTCTCATAAGTGTAGGAGGATGTAGTAGGTTGCAGGTGGAGGTGAGTAGAAATGAAATTCCATTTGGTAAGATAACGATATAAGATTTTACCCTGCTCGTTTATGTGAGTGCAGGCCATGGGTCCACCTAAGTGACCCAAATCAGCATTGAGGTCACCCATAATGATGATTTCAGCACCTGGTGGAAGGAGTAGAATTGCTGCCTCTAATTGGTCGAGAGTTTCTTTAAAAATATCAGTACAACCAGAACGACTTGGAAGGTAAGTGGAGATGATGAAGAGAGGGCGTTGAGATAAGTCACACTTCACACCAACCATTCTACATGATGACACAAAAGGAATAAGTGAGACATAATCGTCCAGTGTGGAGCGCCAACCAAGGGCAACACCACCATGACCTTTGATGAGACGAGGCACACAATGCACCGAGTCTTCATCTTGTGTGGAAGGAACTGCAACAAACTTGTACTTGTCACTGAGCTGATGAATTAATTTCAGATTGTAATTGTGTAACCAGTGTTCAGAGATGGCAATAAAATCAATATTTAAGCGTTTTAGGATGTCTTGGATGTAGTGTGTGCTAGAGGATAAACCGCGTGCATTATAACAGCAAAGATTAAGCAGCGTAGAATTATAATCAACAGGAGGAGAATTATACGAATCGTGTGAAGAATAGTCATTAGGATCAGAGAGATTGGGGATTTCCAAATTACAATTAGAGTGCAGACATTGAGAAGAGGAAGAACCAGCAAGCTCAGTAGATTGCAGTAAGGGCAAGCTGGTGGGGAGGGGAGCTCTCATTGAGCTCCCAGTGGAATGGCTTCTTGAGAAGCCCTCTGAGATAAGAGGGAGCTGTGCTGGTCTAAAAAAAGGTCTGAGGAAGTATTGTGGTCGAGAATATCCATGGAAGACAATGGACGAGAGATAGTGTCTGGACTATCAGACGCAATGATGGGGCCTGCGGGCAGAGATTTGCAGTTGTCTGTACAAGTGTCTAAGGAAATGGAAGTAGGTGCATCAGGGTTTGGGGTGGGGGAAGGGGAGGGTCTGGCGGGACTATTGTCAGCCACCATTTGAGGATCAGAAGGGGACTGCTGCCCCACAGCCTGAGAATGGAAGTGGGTTGTCGATGAAGAAGGAGGGGCGACAGGATTAGAGGTAGGGGAAGCTGAGGATCTGATAGGAGCGTTGTCAGCAACTGTTTGAAGATCGTAAGGGGATTGCTGCCCCACAGCTCGAGAACGGGAATGGGTTGTCAAAGAGGAACGCAGAGACCAAGAGGTTTTGGCTTCTAGAATATGCCATACATCCACAATTTGTTGCATCACTTCAGTAGGGGCCATGATGGTGTACCACCACACAGAACGTGAACCTCTTTGACGGAATGATCCTTTTACAGTGATAGAATCATGGGTGTTTCTAGGGAGAAGAGCACATAGGGCCTTCTGAACCACTTGAGATGAGCAGCTTCTGGAGGTGCCCCAAACCACACGGAATGGTAAAGAGTTTGAATGTGCACTGCGAACTTTGCGAGAGTTAGGTGCCTTGGAAGAGGAATGGGAGGAAGGGGGAGGGCGAGAATGACTGTGGAGCTTTCCATGTGACCTTGAGATACCATTAGAAGATAACTTTTGACACTGATTTTCAAGAACCTGCACAGTGTGTGAAAGTTTAGACACTTCCTCCTCTAAAGAAAGTAGACGGATATTCACAGACACTCTAATGGAAGATTCTAACTTCTTGAGAAGATTAATAACCTCAGACTTATGAATATATTCGGAGTCAGAGTCGGGATGAGTAGATTTTGTTTGTTCTGAATTATGCGAAACACAATGTGCATCAATAGCAGAGTTGAAGTGTTCATGAGTTAGAGAGGGAGCATCTGTAACCTTAGAATGCACAATAGGTACAATGGGTACATTGTCTGAACATTCTGGTTCTGAGACAATGTTGTCTGGCAGAGCTGAGGTTGAAACATCTTGTAGGGAATGAGCAGCAGAAAAAATTTGTTGGGAGTATGTAACAGAAACAATAGGTTGGGAATTTGAGGTAGAAGAAATGGAGGGGGGTTCAGAAGTAGATGTCAGGGAGGATGACTGATGATTGGTGGATGAAAAGGAGGAGAGGGGAGGAGGAATAGGCCGAGAAGGCTGAGTAGATGATGATTTGGGTCTCAAAACAGTCTTAGACCTAGACTTAGGCAGTTCCTTTGTTATCCCCCTTACACCAGAGCTAACACCCTCTATTCCCTTTCTCCTAGCCGCCAAGGTAGCAGGTCCACCAGAACTAGATTTACAACGGTGACAGAAAAAGGGGAACTTCCTAGCGGTTCTCTGAGTTAAGCGGGCACATTGTAAATGGGACCATGCTCCACATTTTGTGCATTCCACCATGGGCTTGCCATCATCGCTAACAGCCCCGCACACACAAAGTACCTTGTCAGTTACGGAGGGGGATGTAGTACACGATGATTGTTTAGCGGGAGGGGCTGGACCAGAGGATAGTGCTCGCAGTGATGAGGTCCGAGATGCGGGGGTGGAAGAAACCGCAGGGCAACTTGCGTGGGAGAGAAGACGGACCGCCATCACGTGGTTTATCTATATTGTGATGATTTCAGCACCTGGTGGAAGGAGTAGAATTGCTGCCTCTAATTGGTCGAGAGTTTCTTTAAAAACAATGTCACGTGAGGTAGACGTTAGGTAGACGCCTGGAGGTGTGGCACTTTTCGTGTGCGTGTACTATAAACGAGCAAGTGACGGTCTTCAACGGACGATCCAGGTATTCCCGAGACTGGAGTAAACACTACACACCAGAGGTGCTACACTAGGTCGTCTGTAGTACCCGCAGACGCAAAGTGCCACATCGCCAGGCGTCTATATACCTAAGGTCTACCTCACGTGACGTTTGGGCCCAGGCCTTCCCCGACTTTTCAATGTTCTCCCCCCCACGCTCAATCAGCGCGTAATGTAAACGCTCGCGGGGAAGGCCTGGAACCTAGGCTAGTGGATGCATGCTTAGGTGGATGCATGACCCGATCTGCCAGACCCGTAGCAAGCAAATTATGAGTGGTGAGGCCGGGAATTGGGTGTGGTTATAAGGGGTGTGTTGGTTAGTGGGTATAGTCTGTTTATTATTATGCCATTTGAAAACCAAAATTAATAAGCTGGAAACTAAACCCCCTTAGCGCCAAAAGATCGTTTTGGTTGGTGAGGTACATCCAAGGAAAGAACTAGCTATGTTAAAGATTGCTGCAGTGCATGCTTCCGCGTAGCTACTGCTCTTGGGCGTGATTGCGGCGCCAGCGCAGTTGCGCAACTCAATTGCTCGGTACCTCATGCGCATGCGCGCTGGATCGCGTAGAACTGGTTCGGATGAAACTGCACTGATCGCCGTGCCTGCTACGCCCCTGTCTGCAATCTAAATACTAGTGCATTGAGTACTGATGGAACAGGAAGAGCAAGTCGTACCTACTTTTGACCGTGGATACTGGCTCAAAAGATGGGAAGACAAGAATACACCTTGGCACACAAGGGAGTGGTGAATCCTGTACTTGAGGTATATAGTCTCTTAGACCAACACAAAAATATTTGTCTTGTCTCCAACCTCTTCCCTCTACGTGTACACACATGCTCGTATAATAATTATATGTACCGCAGTACTGGAAGTATAGTTGTGAGTCTATAGTAGGATTTAACACGCTACAGACATGCGCTAATGCAAAAAATGAAGGAAAGATTTATGCTGTGTACAATGATTGATATGTGTACAATGATTGATATGGATTCAGGAATGTAACAACACCACATCTAATCACATAATCTGTAAATTGTCATCACCACAAGACATATTATGATAAAATAACATTTTGTGTTAAAATAACAATATGGTTTTGCAGTAATGAGAAGTATATAATTTGAAGTAGTTAACTCAGGTTCCTTAAAATAAGAGATTGTAGTATACTGGCAAAATATCATAGAGAATGACTAACATGAAACAACACTATGCATTCTTTTCCCTGACTCTCAGGAACATGTAGATCTACTGACTGGAGGTGACAATGGACTCTCTGTGTTAGTGACTATGTGTGGTAAAAGTGTGGACCTGGAATGGCTATGTAGTAGAGGTCACTCTGTGACAGGTGTGGAACTCTCCCCTCTAGCTGTGGAGCAGTTCTTCAAGGAGAGCTCTATTCCTCATACTGTGACTGGTGTGTGTGTGTGTGTGTTTGTGTGTGTGTGTGTGTGTGTGTGTGTGTGTGTGTGTGTGTGTGTCACAATAATTTTGTGCATGTGCTTCTAAAATATATAGTGTGCCCAGTTTAATTGGCGAGCAGGAGCGAGCCTACCTTGTTGTGCAATGGCTATATACACCGTGTGTCACTTTTTTCATTACAAGTAAATAAAAAATTTAGGAAATTTGAAGTGTAATATAGGAATTGCATAAAAATGAACAGAGACAAGATTGGGACACAGACATGCTATGTACATCAACATACCTTGTAGTATATTGATGTATATAGCATGTCTGTGTCCCAATCTTGTCTCTGTTCATTTTTATGCAATTCCTATAGCTATTACACTTCAAATTTCCTAAATTTTTTATTTACTTGTCTCTTGTCATTTTTTTTACTATTGTAAGCAATGATTCTCTCTAGCATGTGCTCTCCATATCCATAAACATCTGACCAAGTGTTGAGCTACTGTATTAAAATGTGTGATTAGTACTGAGGGGCGTGGTTTGCTTGCAAGCAGCAGCTGCGTACACTTTGGTCTATAAGCAAACCTGCTAGCAACGTACTATCAGTCACCAGCGCTTTGGCTTGGTGGTATATAGTATCGTGGTAGAATAGCGTGCCGTTTCTCCAGCAGACGGTATATAAGCATAGATACTATATTGTATCTACCGGCGATATAAGCTTACCGAGGTACATACGTAGAGGCAGAGCCAACACACTGTACGCGTGTGCAGTGTTCTGACGGTGAGAGTAGCACAAGAATCGTCAACACATCTCTGTTTTGCTTATGTACTAAGTGCTAGTTGCTATACAAATCGTCAACACTGTTGACGATTTGTATAGCAACTAGCAGTAACAACTAGGCACGGAGTGAACTGGCTGATAGAGAACGGCGTTCTCTATCAGCCAGTTCACTCCGTGCCTAGTTGTTACGCGCTAGTTGCTAAGCTTTTGCTAAGCTTTTGCGCATGCGCGGCTGGTGTAAATGACGTCATTAATGAGTCTTGTCTCATGACGTAATCGTTTTATTGTATGACGCAAGCTAACTATTACGTAAAACGTATGTAATATGCACGTACATTCAAAATGAATTACGTCATCGCTATATATATATGTACATGTATTGCATTGAGAGGAGTGTTAACATCATTATTTCAAGAATCACAAGGGTTAATAACATATGCTTTTGTCATGTTGCTATTAGCGATGATATCTCTACACATGCTAACTTTCAGGTTGATAGTTACCATGGTTGCTGAGTTTTGCTCATTAGTTATCCTCATTCATAATACATTGCTGGGAGAGATAACGATCAGTAGTACATGAACTACAAGGGTTAAAGAAAAAATTATACCTCTATTCCCCAGTACGTATTGATACATTTCCACATGCAAAGATTCAATTTCATTGATTTTATGGTTATTGAGTTACGCTTCTTCAAGAAGAAGAATAAGAAGAAGAAGATGGAAAACATGGCAAAAATGTGAAAAGCACTTTTTAAGTTATTACACACATTTTACATCACAACACATCCAATTTTTGCATACTAGTTATATTTCACACATTTTTTACCTTGATATCATTAAAAGTGAAATCAACCTCAAATTGAAAGTGAAAATGAAGATTATCCTTATATATGGTTTTCAATGGGGATAGACCATAGCAATCCCTATATACACAGTACTACCGTACTGTGTGATTGAACGACCATAGGACGTTAGCAAAAATAAACAACACACATTTAACTTAAAATATCTATGAAAAAACTATCAGTTTCAGTAATATGTGAAGTAGCACAATATTACTAGCATTGTTGGCGAGCGGGAGAGTGCGCACGCCAAATTCGAAGTACGTATAGGTATATACGGCATTACGGTATTGAGAGTGCGGGTTACAGAGAGACGGCATTACGGTATTGACAGTGCGGGTTACAGAGAGAGAGAGAGAGAGAGAGAGAGAGAGAGAGAGAGAGAGAGAGAGAGAGAGAGAGAGAGAGAGAGAGAGAGAGAGAGAGAGAGAGAGAGAGAGAGAGAGAGAGAGAGAGAGAGAGAGAGAGAGAGAGAGAGAGAGAGAGAGAGAGAGAGAGAGAGAGAGAGCAGAATCTCTGCAATGGTAGACGATGTGGAGTCACTGTGTCTCGTAAGAGAGTGCAGAGAGTTAGAACTGAGATACATCTCCACTTTCACTTCTGCAATTCTTTGTGCTAAAGAGCAAGAGGGAGTTAACATCATCAGGAATGTGCAGAAGATCATCTGCAAGATTGACCAATCACTGCTGCTACAAAAGGCTTCTACATAATATTATCCGTTCCTAAATCAGATTGCCAGATGGAAAAAGCTCTGGGACAATGCACTTGATCACAGACCCTCAGTTATCAAAGGTCTAAAGAACCTTGTTCGTGTAATCACATACCCCAACCATTCTCCACGTACACACAGATGCTCACTTTGTGATACACAGAATCTGGACCAACCAACTCTGATTGATCATGTTATCACAAACCATACTAATAGTGACTTGTCCTGGAGTTCTCTGCTATACTCTGTGTACCATGGACCCTAACTGTTTCAGTCATACTTGGTCTTTTACATTTATTTTAACAGTTGTGCATATTCTCTTTGTCAACATTCCTCTGCTCTGTCTGTATGTCATGCCCGGGTGGGCCAATCGACATGAACTTCAACTGTATTATTGTTCTACAATCATGCATATACATGTATAATATATCTGGTGCTAACACTAAAGGCACACACTTAAAATCACCCATAGGAGTCCAAAAAGAACCCCCCCCCTCTCCCTCCCCCCATAAAAATCCGTGAAATTGCTAAAACCTGGATTTCTCCATCTTCTTCTTCAGCAGACTAGCATAACTCAAAATCGGCTTAAGTATCTTCATTTTTGCACAAAATCGGCTTCTTTTTGGTCGGCGCAGTGCCTTTCACCAAAAAATCGTTTTAGAAAGTACAAATAAGGGACACGCCCACACGCTTCCTCCCTTTTGTATGCCATTTTTATTTGTGCAAGTATTCGAGCGCTCGAGTCTATGTATGCGGTTAGTGAAACTGCGTTTTGCATTACCGGTGTTGATTGACTCTGTTCTCAGGTTTTTCTCAGTATCCCTCCTCTCTATCGCCCGTACTTGCTAATTTTGTTTGGAAGTGTCTTCATCCTTCCCTCTCCTCTATTCTTCTCTACACTCTCTATGTAGGGATGGCGCCGACACGCCCATAAAGCCTTAATTGAACAGCGCAGAACTCTTGAACGGTGCTATTATATGCCTTTATCACACAGTGTATATATGGGATTGCTATGGTCTATCCCCATTGAAAACCATATATTAGGATTTTGCAATTTGAAGTTGATTTTACGTATACTTTTAAATCAAGGTGAAGAATGTGTGCTTTTCACATTAATTTTTTGCCATGTTTTCCATCTTCTTCTTCTTCTTCTTCTACTTCTTCCTCTTTTGAAGAAGCGTACCTCAATAACCATAAAACCAATGATCTTGAATCTTTACATGTGGAAATGTATCATTACAGGATAGAGAATAGAGGTACCACATAGTACAGTAGTACTGTGTGAGTAGGGATTGCGATGGTCTATCCCCATTGAAAAACATATATAAGGATATTCTTCATTTTCACTTTCAATATCAAGTTTATTTCACTTTTAATGATATCAGGGTAGAGAGCGCGTGAAAAACAACCAGTATACAAAAATTGGTAGTAATGTGATGTGGGGTATACATAATATCTGAAAAAATGATTTTCACATTTTGCCCATGTTCTTCTTCATCTTCTTAAAGTAAATAAAAAAATTTAGGAAATTTGAAAGGAAATATAGGGATTGCATAAAAAGGAAAGGAGACAAGATTGGGACACAGACATATTATGATAATTATATCAACGTAACATTATGGGTACGTCGATATGTAATATTTTCTCACATTCCAGCCTTGGTCCGCGCGTTAGGGTATAGTTTTGTACCAGACCCTTCTTTTCCGCCAGTCTGCTGTCTGGCACAGAGTTCGGTCCATAGTCCAGTCCACGGTCCGCGGCCCAGGTTGTGAAGTCTACCATGTTGGGAACCAACTATGCAATTTGTAGTGGTCGCTGGTATGTGTCAAATATTGCAGTTTATATAGGCCCTATCAACACTAGTCACTTTCCCACTGTATTGTAGTATAGTAACACAGGCCAAAGACATGCAATTAGTATATATGTGCGCGCGCGAGAGCCTCCGGCCCCAGACCTTCGCCTACGAATACGCTAGGTTAGCTGTGCTTCTCTGATCGTGGTTAGAGTTCGTGATCGTACGTGGACCGCCGTGGTGCGTTGAGTACTAATGGAACAGGAAGCCGAAGTCCTACCTGTTTTGGACCATGCGTACTGGCTCAAAAGATGGGAAGACAAGAGTACACCTTGGGAGGGCCTTGTCAAGGGAGAGGTGGATCCTGTACTTGAGGTAGTCTCTTAGATCTGTACCAAAACATCTGTCTTGTCTCCAACACCCTTCCCTGCTATTTAATGTATTACATAAATCATGCCAAATAGATAGAGATCTATACGTACGTACTAGGGCGGAAGAGGTTGACGCACGGGGAGGTTATTAATATTCATTAAGTAATTAATAATACCGCGTCACATCTCGCAGATAGTTTGTATGCATACATGATGATGTACATACTAAGATCTTGCCAATCAGATAACAGCAATCTGTCATGTGCTGGGTTAGATGCACGTGACTAATGAAAACGCAGTATCTGATTGGTCAGGAATATATATCTGGTTTTTGAACTGTATTGCAAGATCTTAGAAAAACGGGTGGTGGTAAACCAGGAACGAGGAAATGAGAAGTGGGAAATGAAGAAATGGAGAAATGAAGAAATGAAGAAATGAAGATGTATGTATAGGCAAGAATTGGCACTCTATGCCGGGTGGCAAGTCTTCAACAGCTTGTGGAGAGGTTTTTAGAAGAGTACCTAAGGTGTAGCTCCTCTAGGAATATGTGTAGGGTCTACATCTCGACCATTCACATACTGAGATCAAGAGCTTGGGGGCCAGGAACGAAAGAGAAACGAAAAATAAGGGCGGGCTGCCGTTCCACACAAGCTACAGAGAAGAGTTAGTAATTGAGACTCAGGGGACTTGGATCTCGAGTTCTACAAAACATTGGGGGCCGTCTACTCTAGCAGAGCTAGCATCTGTATAGCTATCACTCAATGTCGTTCGCCTAGCCATACAATTGTTTATGGCAAAGTAGATCTAAAGCGTAAGCTTATGCATAGCCACGATTATAAAGCAAGAGGTTCTGGGACCTTGTCTAGGGGATTAGAGCTGGGAGATGGGGAGAAGCTTATGGAAGATAAGGCGGGCAATAGGCTCAAGGACTACTATCTCAGTTGGCTGAAAATCTGCGGAATCGTGGTGAGAGTTATATCAGGCTCGCCGAACACATTCTGAGAGCATATCGGCTAAATCAACGTTTGCTCTGTAGCTTTCATGTAACAGGTAAATATAAGTGCTTTTCGGCCAAGCAGAAAGCAGCAGCTGTACACATATTCCTAGAGAAGCTACACCTTAGGTACTCTTCTAAAACCTCTCTGCAAGCTGTTCCAAGTGTATGAAGACTTGCCACCTGGCGTAGTAAGATAGCAGAGTGCCATGCTCGTCAATCCTGCCTCTTCATTTCTTCATTTCTCCATTTCTTCATTTCCTATTTCTCATTTCCTCGTTCCTGGTTTTACCACCACCCTAGTATGTGTAACGTTTGAGGAATGCGCGCTATGCGCAAACGTATGATCACGTGTTCCAGTGTAACACTTAGGAATTCACTGAACCCAGAAAACGTGTGTGCACGTGACAATCGCGGACGGCCATAGATCCGCTGCACGAGGCTCTCCTGTATTGGCGGAGGCATGTCTCATGCATTATTCACGAATAGTGGGGCGGCCTTGCTCCGGCGGCCCTGCATACACTAGATAAAGCCAGAGCGCATAGCGCCGGAGGATGAGCGTTTTATCTAGTATACGTACCGTATTTGGGCATGGTTTGGGTCATTTAAAATAACTTACTTGATTCTCATCCACCTATTTCTCCAAAATTGGGACGGGAGGAGGCATTTTTTACTATTCCAGGGACACCACACACATCATTGAAGTGGTGTCATGTTGTAACATGTTTGGGTGGACAGATGGGGAAGTAATATGGCCTCTGGAATGCTAAGCGGGTGGTTTCACACTTAGCTAGCAGGCACTTCGAATGCTGTATACATTGACTGATATGTAATGTAACAACAGCACATCTATATAGTCACTCAACCTGTTAATTGCCTCATATATATGTATATGAGGAGTAATTATATATACTATAACTTGAAGTAGTTAACTCAGATTCCCTGTAGTACATCCTGTTTTACTGGCGAAATATAGTTAAAACAACTCCTTTTTTCACAGTGAATGTCTAAACTGTGTTTTCTGCACGTCTAGTATCATGAGCATGAATAATATAATGCATTGTCTTTCCCTGACTGTCAGAAACATGTAGATCTACTGACTGGAGGTGACAATGGACTCTCGGTGTTAGTGACTATGTGTGGTAGAAGTGTGGATCTGAAATGGCTATGTAGTAGAGGTCACTCTGTGACAGGTGTGGAACTCTCCCCTCTAGCTGTGGAGCAATACTTCAAGGGGAACTCTATTCCTCATACCGTGACTGGTGTGTGCACACGCATGTGTGTGTGTGCATGTATGAGGGGGGGGGGGGGGGGGGGGGGGGTAGAGCGTGTTTTCCCTTCTAATTGACAGTAAAGGGCAGGTATAGATTCTATTAGTACTTTGCATGTCTTCCTTCTTTTGGTATGTACACACGTAAAATTTGATTTGACACACCCTCATTTTCCTCATTTCAGAAACTGGTGAATTTTCTGTCTACACTGCTACTGATCGCAGCCTCAAGATTTACTGTGGAGATGTCCTCAAATTTGGACCAAGTGTTGCTGGTGTTTTTGATGCCATTTGGGACTGTAACGCCATCACTGGTATCAATGTTGAAGATAGAGTGAAGTACAGAGACATGTTGGTGTCAGTTCTAAAGCCCAACAGACGAATTTTGATGACATCATGGCACTACGAACAGAGTATTCATATGAGTCCTCCATTTAGCCTGCCCTATGAGCTGATTAGAGATCTCTTTGCCCCACACTGTGATACTGAGGAAGTGGACAGTATTGATATGGCTGGGAGTGCCTTCTGTCAAAACCAAAAATTACCATGGGCCAAGCGTCCTGTATTTCTACTGAAGAATAAATGACAATAACATTGTGCATGTGATCCTCTGCTTCTAAAATTTATTTTTGTATAAATCATACTACATACAAGAGAAAAACAATGTTGTAGGATGTATGGATAGGTACTGTAGTACTGGAAATTCATAGATACAAGGTACAGTGTGCAGGCATATTCTGAGTCACTGTCATTACTATAAGAATGTGGTTGTACGCAGTTAATGCAACACTACCAGCATATTCAATACACCTTCCCCAAATTATAATTTTGATGAGATCATGGCTTTATGAACAGAGTATTCATAAGAGACCTCCATTTTGCATGCCCCGTGAGATAATTGGTGATATCCACACTGTGATACTGAGGAAGTGGAGAGCATTGATATGGCTGGGAGTGCCTTCTGTCAATGCAACGACTTGCATGGGCCAACCGTCTTGTATTTCTACTAAAGAAGACATAATTTTGTGCATGTGCTTCTATATACTGCAATGAATAGCACCTGACTAAAGTGCAAACCCTCAGCGCGATAAACTATGCGCATGCGTAGATCTATAACGTTAACGTTTTACATTAAACTACGCCTCTCCTATCACACAGTACAGTAGTACTGTGTATATAGGGATTGCTATGGTCTATCCCCATTGAAAACCATATGTAAGGTTTTTCATCACTTTCACTTTCAGTTTGCTACATACTGGACTTCTGCATGCATGTGAATGTGTAACTATACCCAGAAACTAACTGTGATTATAAAGTGGTATAATTTGATGCATGAGAAAGGTATTAAATCAACAAAAGTCCATTTTGTAAATTCTCCATCTTCTTCTTTTTCTTCTTCTTCTTCTTCTTCTTCCTCTTCCTCTTCCTCTTCCTCTTCCTCTTCCTCTTCCTCTTCCTCTTCCTCTTCCTCTTCCTCTTCCTCTTCCTCTTCCTCTTCCTCTTCTTCTTCTTCTTCTTCTTCTTCTTCTTCTTTCTTTAAAATTTTGTAAACAATGTACTTGTAAACAATGTACTTGTAAACAATGTACTTAATAACCTCAGGCCATGTATTATTAATGGGGCCACACAATCCTATATCTGACTAATGAAAGGTCTGCTAAATGTGAAATTTTTATGATAGTATAGTTCAATAGTATAGTTCAATACCCCAATGATCAACGTTGTGATGAAATATCTGTAAACAATGTAAATCTTGTAATAAAACAACAAATAGCCTCAGGCAAGCATTACTGTATATCACTAACAAAAGCTCCATTAAATGTGGAAATTGGTATGATGGTAAAGTGTAATACACCAATGATCAACATTGTGGTAAAATCTCTGTAAACAATGTAAATCTTGTAGTGACAACAGTGACATGAGTGACAGTAGTGATAATAATGACAGTAGTGACACGAGTGACAGTAGTGACTGCAGTGACTGTAGTGATATGAATGACAGTAGTGACATGAGTGACAATACGGTCATGAGTGACAATAGTGACTGTAGTGACAGCAGTGACTGTAGTGACAGTAGTGACAACAGTGACAATAGTGACATGAGTGACAGTAGTGACATGAGTGACAGTAGTGACTGTAGTGACAATAGTAACAGTAGTGACAATAGTGACATGAGTGACAGTAGTGACATGAGTGACAGTAGTGAAAATAGTGACAGTAGTGACAATAGTGACAGTATATAGTGACAATAGTGACATGAGTGACAGTAGTGACATGAGTGACAGTAGTGACTGTAGTGACAGTAGTGACAGTAGTGACAATAGTGACATAAGTGACAGTAGTGACTGTAGTGACAGTAGTGACAGTAGTGACAACAGTGACATGAGTGACAGTAGTGATAATAATGACAGTAGTGACACGAGTGACAATACTGACATGAGTGACAATAGTGACTGTAGTGACAGCAGTGACTGTAGTGACAGTAGTGACAACAGTGACAATAGTGACATGAGTGACAGTAGTGACAATAGTGACATGAGTGACAGTAGTGACTGTAGTGACAGTAGTGACATGAGTGACAGTAGTGACTGCAATGACAGTAGTGACATGAGTGACTGTATTGACAATAGTAACATGAATGAGAGTAGTGACAATAGTGACATGAGTGACAGTAGTGAAAATAGTGACAGTAGTGACAATAGTGACAGTAGTAACAGTAGTGACATGAGTGACAGTAGTGACTGTAGTGACCGTAGTGACAGTAGTGACAATAGTGACATGAGTGACAGTAGTGACTGTAGTGACAATAGTAACAGTAGTGACAATAGTGACATGAGTGACAGTAGTGACATGAGTGACAGTAGTGAAAATAGTGACAGTAGTGACAATAGTGACAGTATATAGTGACAATAGTGACATGAGTGACAGTAGTGACTGTAGTGACAGTAGTGACAGTAGTGACAATAGTGACATAAGTGACAGTAGTGACTGTAGTGACAGTAGTGACAGTAGTGACAATAGTGACTGTAGTGACAGTAGTGACAGTAGTGACAATAGTGACATAAGTGACAGTAGTGACTGTAGTGACAATAGTGACAGTAGTGACAATAGTGACATGAGTGACAATAGTGACTGCAGTGACAGTAGTGACTGCAGTGATAGTAGTGACATGAGTTACTGTAGTGACAATAGTGACATGAATGACAGTAGTGACAATAGTGACAGTAGTGACAGTAGTGACAATAGTGACAGTAGTGACATGAGTGACAGTAGTGACAGTAGTGACAATAGTGACAGTAGTGACAACAGTGACAGTAGTGACAATAGTGACAGTAGTGACATGAGTGACAGTACTATGAGGACAGGTCAAGTAGCAAAGAAATGGATCTGCCCCTATAACAATGTGATGAATCTAATTACTAGGACCCAGCTATATAATATTATAATAATAATATATTTTTAATGACAAAAGAAGCCAGGAGGCATTAGTCAGTACATGTACGTGCTATAAAAGCATTGTGTATGAAATATGCAACTGCATTGTTAATAACCTTGTTAGATGATTCCAATAAATAAATAAATTTCTGTTCTGATGATAACCACTTGTATCCGGGAAAGTCCATTTGTATTGTTTGTTCAAGTTGGTCACGTAATGTATTATACTTGGAACACACACACATGAAATGAATCTCGTCTTCTATCATTTTACATTTCTCACAGAGTCGTTGACATACAGGGATGGACTGCGGTTTGTGGTATCTACCGCGCTCTATTTCAAGACTGTGGCATCCCACTCTCAGCCGAGTCATAGACACACGTAGTGTTGTAGACCTGACATTCAATAAATATTGTTCTATGTCAATATTATGTCATCTACCATAACGCGCGCGAGTGCGAATGCTGGAAAGGCACGTGCGATTATTAAAAACTCGAGGTTGGCTCTGTACACTGCTGGAAGCGCTATGGCTTTGACCGGAGCAGTACCCATGCTCGTACTCCTTCATGCAGTAACCTCTGGTGCTTCACTGTACATCGAACAGGAATACCTGATCGCGGGTAAGCCAGAGTCATGAGAGTACGCTAGATCTAATTAGCACAAGTAAATAAACTATTTAGGAAATTTGAAAGGAAATATAGGGATTGCAAAAAAGGAAAGGAGACAAGATTGGGTCACAGACATGTTATGATAATTATATCAACGTAACATTATGGGTACGTTGATATATTATAACATGTCTGTGTCCCAATCTTTGTAACTGCCAGTACTTAGGTTTACCATCATACAAATTGAAGCTTAGTGACATACAGTAATGCCTGCCTGAGGCTATTTGTTGTTATATTACAAGATTTGCATTGTTTACATAGATCTTATCATAATGTTGATCATTGGTGCAATACATTTTACCAGAATACAAATTTCCACATTTAGTGGAGCTTTTGTTAGTGAGATACAATAATGCTTGCCTGAGGCTATTTGTTGTCATATTACAAGATGTTTACATAGATCTTATCACAATGTTGATCATTGGGGTATTAAGCTTTACCATCACACCAATTTCCATATTTAGCAAAGCTTTTGTTAGTGAGATACAGTAATGCTTGCCTGAGGCTATTTTGTGCAAGATTTACATGGTTTACATAGATTTTATCATCATTAGGGCAGCTTTACATAGATTTTATCATCATAGGGGCAGCTTTACCATCACACCAATTTCCATATTTAGCAGAGCTTTTGTTAGTGAGATACAATGATGCTTGCCTGGGGCTATTTTGTACAAGCAGGGCTTTCATTAGTCTCAGATATAGGATGAGTGGCCTCCATTATTATACATGGCCTGAGGCTATTTTTGTTTATTTTACAACAAGTGCATTGTTTTAAACATGATGATGCACTATACCCACAGTAGAACTACATCATTGTACCATGTTTCATGTTTAAATGTGTTGCCATTAGTGAGTTATGCTTTTACAAGTGGAAGAAGTAGTGTTAGATGATGAACAATATAAAAAATATTAATTTAACCCCTTTATTTATATACCATTTTCTAATTTCTGGGTATAGTTACACATTTGTGTTAACAGAAATCCAGTAAGCACCAAACTGAAAGTGAAAGTGATGAAAAACCTTATATATGGGTTTTAATGGAGATAGACCATAGCAATCCCTATATACACAGTGTGTGACATGTATATGTATTGCATTGAGAGGAGTGTTAACATCAGTATTACAAGAATCACAAGGGTTAACGACATATGCTTTTGTTATGTTGCTATTAGCAATGATATCTGTACACATGCTGACTGGCTGACTTTCAGATTGATGGTTACCATGGTTACTGAGTTTTGCTGATTAGTTATCCTCATTCATAATACATTGCTGGGAGAGATAACGATCAGTAGTACATGAACTACAAGGGTTAATAATATTATACGTCTATTCCCCAGTATGTAATGATATATTTCCATATGCAAAGATTCAACTTCATTGCTTTTATGGTTATTGAGTACGCTTCTTCAAGAAGAAGAAGAAGAAGAAGAAGAAGAAGATGGAAAACATGGCAAAAATGTGAAAAGCACTTTAAGCTATTACACACATCTTACATCATTACACAACCAATTTTTGTATACTGGTTATTTTTCATACATTCTTCCCTTGAAAGTGAAATCAATTTCAAATTGAAAGTGAAAATGAAGAATATCCTTATATATGGTTTTCAATGGGGATAGACCATAGCAATCCCATAGCAGACGCTCCAGAAGTGAGATGTGACTTAACAAATAGACAGACAGACACACACACACACACACACACACACACACACACACACACACACACACACACACACACACACACACACACACACACACACACACACACACACACACACACACACACACACACACGACCAAGTAACGTAACCCTCGCTGCGCATGCGCGCCGAGGGTTAATGAGTCAAACCCTCGGGGCGTTGATGAACTGAAATTATGCGCATAATATGACGTTTACGACTTCTGATATCTGGACCGAGATTAAGCCCGTGCGCGGTGGGTGCGCACGTAGGTGGATATACGTACGTACCCGATCACTATATCTGCCATCAGCTGCAATTCCGAGCAAATTGAAGCTTAGGCATTTTCTCCCCCCTGGCTCAAACTTGGTCGTGGCGATCGTGCGTGGTGCATTGAGTACTGATGGAACAGGAAGCGCAAGTACTACCTACTTTTGACCGTGGATACTGGCTCAAAAGATGGGAGGACATGAATACACCTTGGCACAAGGGAGTGGTGGATCCTGTACTTGAGGTATAGTCTCTTAGATCTACACCAAAACATTTGTCTTGTGTCCCCTCTACACACATGCTCTTATATACAAGTAAATAAAAAAGGAAATTTGAATTCAATTTGAAGTGTAATATAGGGATTGCATAAAAATGAACAGAATGATACAAGATTGGAACTATATATATGATACATCAACATACTTTTGTTGGTATATCTAAATTAGCTTTTTATTTACTTGTTTCTTGTTACTATTGTAAGCAATAATTCTCACTACCACGTGCTCACCATATCGATAAACACCTGACCAAGTATTTCTACATATGTACACGGTAATGTGTGACTAGTAGGGCGTGGTTTTGTTTGCTAAAGAGGCAAGCTACGAGCAAGCGGCGCCGCGTTGGTAACTACAAATACTGAGCAAACCTGCTAGCAACACACTATTGGTCACCAGCACTTTGTCTTGGAACCGTGATAGAATAGCGTGCCGCTTCTCCAGCATACGGTATATACGTATATACGTAGTGGCAGAGCCAAGCGGGCGTATGAGGTGTTCTGACGGTGGGAGTATATTGCACAAGAATCGTTAACACATCTCTCTTTTGCTTATGTAGTATTAAGCGCTAGTTGCTATACGAATCGTCAACACATTCCTTAGTTGATACGCGCGCTAATTACCAAGCGTTTGCGCGTGCGCAGCAGACATGACAAGCCTTGTATAATCAATGATGCAGGCTAACAAGCAAAATATGTACTATGCACGTACATTCAAAATGAAATTACATATACATGTACATGTATTGCATTGATTAAGTATTGCCTGGGGCTATTTTGTTATTATATTACATTATAGGCCTGATGCTATTTTGGTTTATTTCACAAGAAGTAGCTACATTGTTTACAAAATTTTAACATAACAATTAATGCACATGCCCATATGAAAATACATCACTGTACCAAGTTTCATGTTTAGATGTGTTACTGTTAGTGAGTTACACTTGTTCAAGCAGAAGAGGAAGATGCAGTGGCGGCGGCAGTAGATGAACAATTTACAAAATAGCTTCTTTCACATGCATCAAAATATGCTATT
Source organism: Theonella swinhoei (assembly GCA_963970385.1). NCBI lineage: Eukaryota > Metazoa > Porifera > Demospongiae > Tetractinellida > Theonellidae > Theonella > Theonella swinhoei. The sequence goes on along the minus strand of OZ019949.1, from coordinate 6,494,207 downwards.
TTTGTCAGACTTAGTTTCTGGGTATAGTTACATATTCATGTTAACTGAAGTCCAGTAGGTAGCAAACTGAAAGTGATGAAAAACCTTATACATGGTTTTCAATGGGGATAGACCATAGCACTCTTGTGATATACTGCATTACCGTAAGTACAGTTGTGCCTCTGGTAAGATTTAACACTGCATGGTACAAAGCATGCATGCTTGAATGCAGGTTTATTCAACAAAGATGTATAGACTCAGTTGCATGCATGTTTAGTGTTGTACCTTCAGATAATGGTGTGTACAACGATTGATATGGAATGTAACAACAGCATATCTAATCACATAGATCTACCTGAAAATAGCCGTTACCGTAATAGGACATAACAACGCTTTGTGTATTACGTTTGTTGTGATGAGGAGTAATTGCTATACATTGGGATAGATTCCCTAACATATTAGTGGTTGTAGTATATAGCTATATCGACGAGAACAACCCTTACATTTTTCACAATGAATACACTGCATAAATGGGTGGTTGTTTTAAACATTACGGTGTGGTTACCTCAGTTGCAACATAGCTATTTTTGTAACCGTAATAGGACATAACAACGCTTTGTGTATTACGTTTGTTGTGATGAGGAGTAATTGCTATACATTGGGATAGATTCCCTAACATATTAGTGGTTGTAGTATATAGCTATATCGACGAGAACAACCCTTACATTTTTCACAATGAATACACTGCATAAATGGGTGGTTGTTTTAAACATTACGGTGTGGTTACCTCAGTTGCAACATAGCTATTTTTGTAACCAAGAGGTAAGTAGGATATCCATAAGGAATAATGTCTGTGTCTCATGTGACAATGATACTCCTTGTGATAAGACCTTATCTCACAGGGAAAATCACCTACACAACCCTATACTGTAGCTATACTAACTATACTCAGAGGCAGAGAACCTGGGGGAGCAGGGGGGGCTTGAGCCCCCCCACTTTTCGATAAGGGGGGGCTGAGCCCCCCCAAAATTGGAGGTTGTCACGAAGAATGCATATTAAATACTAATAGCCTATTTAGAATGAATGTGAATAACCCCCCACTTTATGAACACCGAGCCCCCCCACTTTTGACATGCTGTCTCTGCCTCTGATACTGTAATTGCAGAGTAGCTCCTATTCATGTATGCAATCAGATAAATTGATGTCTACATATCTTTTGAATACCAAGACACTTTATAGTCATGTATTGCAACTGAGGCAATCACACACAGTGGTCAAAACGACCACCTATTTTTTGCAGTGTATCAAACTGTGTTTTCTGCACGTCTAGTATAATAACACTATGCATTCTCTCTCCCTCACTGCATGTCAGAAACATGTAGAGCTACTGACTGGAGGTGACAATGGGCTCTCGGTGTTAGTGACTATGTGTGGTAGAAGTGTGGACTTGGAATGGCTATGTAGTAGAGGTCACTCTGTGACAGGTGTGGAACTCTCCCCTCTAGCTGTGGAGCAGTTCTTCAAGGAGAGCTCTATTCCTCATACTGTGACTGGTTTGTGTGTGTGTGTGTGTGTGTGTGTGTGTGTGTGTGTGTGTGTGTGTGTGTGTGTGTGTGTGTGTGTGTGTGTGTGTGTGTGTGTGTGTGTGTGTGTGTGTGTGTGTGTGTGTGTGTGTGTGTGAGTGTGTGTGTGTGTGTGAGTGTGAGTGTGAGTGTGAGTGTGTGTGTGTGTGTGTGTGTGTGTGTGTGTGTGTGTGTGTGTGTGTGTGTGTGTGTGTGTGTGTGTGTGTGTGTGTGTGTGTGTGTGTGTGTGTGTGTGTGTGTGTGTGTGTGTGTGTGTGTGTGTGTGTGTGTGTGTGTGTGTGTGTGTGTGTGTGTGTGTGTGTGTGTGTGTGTGTGTGTGTGTGTGTGTGTGTCTATTACACAGTGCGGTAGTACTGTGTATATAGGGATTGCTATGGTCTATCCCCATTGAAAACCATTTTCACTCTCAATTTAAAGTTGATTTCACTTTTAATGATATCAAGGTGAAGAATGTGTGAAAAATAACCATAAACAAACATTGGTTGATCTGTAATGTAAGATATTTTCTTCATCTTCTTACAAGTAAATGAAAAGTATAATAATAATTATAGGGATTGCGTAAAAATGAACAGAGACAAGAGTGGGACACAGACATGCTATATACACCAATGTACCCACAAAGGTATGTTGATGTACATAGCACGAACCACAAGACTCACCAAGCAATACAATACAACACAACTCACCCAAAACAGTTATTTTCAACTGCCTCAGACGGGACTCGAACCCGCAACATACTGCATACTAGGCAGATGCTCTACCAACTGAGCTACCGAGGCAGCTCAGCTGGCTGTGGACGAATCACACATACAAAGCAACACAACTCAAGGCAAAGCGTCTCTCAACCTGAAGAACTTCTTCTTCTTCTTCTTCTTTTTCTACTTCTTCTTCTTCTTCTTCTTCTTCTTCTTCTTCTTCTTCTTGAAGAAGCATAACTCAAACACCATAAAATCAATAAACTTGAATATTTGCATGTGGAAATGTATCATTACGTACTGGGGAATAGAGGTAGTTCATGTACTACTGATCGTTATCTCTCCCAGCAATGTACTATGAATGAGGATAACTAAATTCAGCAACCATGGTAACCATCAACCTGAAAGTCAGCATGTGTGGAGATATCATCGCTAATAGCAACATAACAATAGCATATGTTGTTAACCCTTGTGACTCTTATAACACTGATGTTAACACTCCTCTCAATGCAATACATGTACATGTACATGTCACAGAGTACACTAGTACTGTGTATACAGTAAAAAATTTAGGAAATTTGAATGGAAATATAGAGATTGCAGAAAAGGAACGGAGACAAGATTGGGACACAGACATGCTATGATATATCAACGTAACATTACGGGTACATTGATATATCATAACATGTCTGTGTCCCAATCTTGTCTTCGTTCCTTGTTATGCAATCCCATTCAAATTTCCTAAATTTTTTATTTACTTGTCTCCCGTCATTTTTTTGTGGACCTAGGTACATACATTTCGCTATTTTGCAGTTTACAACATATTAGCTAATGCATTGTACATTAGTTAAGCTGAATTAGCAGTACTGTATTACAGATAATAGCGTGTACATTAAGAGTTGTAGGCTCTATGTAACTGCTAGTACTTACGTTTACCATCATACAAATATTCTAATTTAGAGCTCAGTCACTGTCTATAGTTAGATTACTAAATCTCATAGTAACTCGGTTCAAGTTACTAAATTGTGTGTAGATTATTATCAGAAATCATATAAGTGATGTAGATTATCATACATATCTTACAATACCAACCGTAGCAACGCGTCCATAGCTTTCTGTAAGTTCAAACACGGCGTACCGCTTCCTAAGCGGGTTAGCTACATGTATATACAACGCGGTACCTTTGGAAGCGTGGTCAATAAGCCACGCGCATCATCTGTCATGTCTTCGCAGAACATTATCGGTTCGTTGAGCGAAAGCGGTAAGCAGTTATTTGTGTCAGTTTAGTGCGTGTCGCTCTAAATAAGATAGGCAGGCTCGTCCAATGAAATCAATGTGATTTAAAAGGCCTCGGATCCTTAGTAGCGTCCTCGCTACGCTGGGACGCTACAGCCCAGGCCTTCGGCCTTCTAAATCACGTAGATTTCATGAACTCGCTATCTAACTTATATTTAGTGAAGTTTTTGTTACAAATATTCACATTTAGTGAAGCTTTTGTTAGTGAGATACATGTGTGATACAGTAACGCTTGCCTGAGGCTATTTGTTGTTATATTACAAGATTTACATTGTTTACATAGATCTTACCACAACATTGATCATTGGTGCATTACACTTTACCAGCACACCAATTTCCCACATTTAGTGGAGCTTTTGTTAGTGAGATACGGTATTGCTTGCCTGAGGCTATTTTGTACAAGATTTACATGGTTTACAGAGATTTTATCACAATGTTGATCATTGGGGTATTAAGCTTTACCACTACACCAATTTCCACATTTAGTGGAGCTTTTGTTAGTGAGATACAGTAATGCTTGCCTGAGGCTATTTTGTACAAGATTTACATGGTTTACAGAGATTTTATCACAATGTTGATCATTGGGGTATTAAGCTTTAACATCACACCAATTTCCACATTTAGGGGAGCTATTGTTAGTGAGATACAGAAATCCTTGCCTGAGACTATTTGTTGTTTTATTACAAGATTTACATAGTTTATGATGATTTTATCACAACGCTGATCATTGGGGTATCAAACTATACTATCCTTCAAAATATCACATTTAGCAGGGCTTTCATTAGTCAGATATAGGATTGTTGTGTAGCCCCCATTATTACATATGGCCTGAGGCTAGATATTGCGTAATCGCTATATACATGTACATGTATTGCATTGAGAGGAGTGTTAACATCAGTATTACAAGAATCACAAGGGTTAACAACATATGCTTTTGTTGTGTTGCTATTAGCGATGATATCTCTACACATGCTGAATTTCAGGTTGATGGTTACCATGGTTGCTGAGTTTTGCTCATTAGTTATCCTCATTCATAATACATTGCTGGGAGAGATAATGATCAGTAGTACAAGAACTACAAGGGTTAATATTATACCTTTATTCCCCAGTACGTAATGATATATTTCCACATGCAAAGATTCAAGTTCATCACACAGTACGGTAGTACTGTGTATATAGGGATTGCTATGGTCTATCCCCATTGAAAACCATATATAAGGATATTGTTCATTTTCACTTTCAATTTCAAGCTGATTTCACTTTCAGGGTAGAGAGCATGTGAAAAACAACCGGTATACAAAAATTGGTAGTAATGTGATGTGAGATACACATAATATCTGAAAAAGCGATTTCCACATTTTGTCCATGTTCTTCATCTTCTTATTCTTCTTCTTCTTCTTCTTGAAGAAGTGTACCTCAATAACCATAAAATCAATGAACTTGAATCTTTGCATGTAGAAATATATCATTACATACTGGGGAATAGAGGTTACCCTTGTAGTTCGTGTACTACTGATCATTATCTCTCCCCGCAATGTATTATGAATGAGGATAACTAATGAGCAAAAATCAGCAACCATGGTAACCATCAACCTGAAAGTCAACATGTACAGAGATATCATCACTAATGGCAACATAACAAAAGCATATGCTGTTAACTCTTGTGATTCTTGTAATACTAATGTTAACACTCTTCTCAATGCATGTATATATAGTGATTACGTAATTTCAATGTACGTGCACAGCTATATAGTACATACATTGTATGTATATAGTTAGCATGCGTCATACAATAAAACGATTATGTAATGACACAAGACTCATTAATGACGTCATTACATCTGCCACGCACGCGCAAATGCTTAGCAACTAGCGCGTAGCAACTAGGCTCACAGTGAACTGGCTGATATCGATACACTGTAATAGAGAAATGGGATCAACTGGAAAGAACGGCAGCGCATGCGCTAAGCAGGTTAGCGCCCCTATCCCCTAGCCTTAGCCCTAGCCCTAGCCCCTAGCCTCAGCCCTAGCTCCTAGCCCTAGCCCTAGCCCCTAGCCCTAGCTCCTAGCCCTGGCCTATAATAAATTAGCGCATGCGCTACCTGCCGTTCTTTCCAGTTGAGCCGAGAAATGTGTTAACGATTTGTATAGCAACTATATACCACTTACATAGTACTGATGAAGCAAAAGAGAAGTGTTGACGATTCTTGTGCTACTCTCCTCCGTCAGAACACTGCACACGCGTACCGTGTGTTGGCTCTGCCTCGGTAAGCTTATACCGTCTGCTGGAAAAACGGCACGCTACTCTACCACGATACTATATACCACCAAGCTAAAGCGCTTGTGGCTGATAGTACATTGGTAACAGGTTTGCTTATAGTTCTAGTATTTGTAGTTTCCAAAGTGTATTAGCAGCCGCTTGTATACAACCAAACCACGCCCTACTAATCACACATTTACGGCCCCAGACCCTTTCCGCGCTTGCGCAATAAACACAGGAAGTGGGGGGTGGGGAAAAACGAGGGAAAGGTCTGGCACACAAGGGCTGGAATGTTGGCGCGGTTAGAGTGGAATGTAATTAGCTAGCACTGACGCGTGCAATGCCACTGGTATTCTGTCTATAAGGAGAAGCAATCACATCTCTATTCAGAGGTCGAGATGTGTTTGTGTGCTGTCACGGTCAGGGTGAATTCATTCCGGGAGGGATGTTGGTCCTCGGTTTTGTGGCATTGTCTAGGGCTACGTTAGTGCTAGGCCGGGTGAGACTAGGACGAGGTTAGCAACCAGGTTTTTTGATCGTCTAAGGCTACGTTACAGTTAGGGCTACCCTAGGGTTAGGCTAGTGCCTTCCCACTGGCTTGAGCAAGTCCCTGTGCTACGTACGTCTTCCCTTAGTCTTCGAATATCGCTGTGTCTTCAGTGATCCAGTAATTTGCGGTTTGACAACTGCGCGCGCGTATTACGCCCACGCTCACATTCCATCTGCCGTGCTAGGCCTACTCGATGTGCCAGACCCTTTCCTTCGTTTTCCCCCACCCCCCACTTCCTGTGTTTATTGCGCAAGCGTGGAAAGGGTCTGGGGCCGAGACTATATACAGTAGCTCAGAGTGTGATTAATACCAATAGTTGGCCAGATGTTTATGGATATGGAGAGCATATGCTAGGGAGAATTATTGCTACAATAGTAAAAAAAATGACAAGAGACAAGTAAATAAAAATTTAGGAAATTTGAAGTGTATATCACACAGTACGGTAGTACTGTGTATATAGGGATTGCTATGGTCTATCCCCATTGAAAACCATATATAAGGATTTTGTTCATTTTCACTTCAATTTAAAGTTGATTTCACTTTTAATGATATCAAGGTGAAGAATGTGTAAAAAATAACCAGTGTTCAAATATTGGTTGTGCTGTGATGTAATATGTACATAATATGTGAAAATATGATTTCCACATTTTGTCCATGTTCTTCATCTTCTTCTTCTTCTCCTTGAAGAAGCGTAACTCAATAAGCATAAAATCAAGGGAATTGAATCTTTGCATGTGGAAATATATCAATACGTACTGGGGAATAGAGGTATAATTTTTTCGTTAAACCTTGTAGTTCATGTACTACTGATCGTTATCTCTCCCAGCAATGTATTATGAATGAGGATAACTAATGAGCAAAACTCAGCAACCATGGCAACCAGCAACCTGAAATTTGGCATGTGTAGAGATATCATCGCTAATAGCAACATGACAAAAGCATATGTTATTAACCCTTGTGATTCTTGTAATAATGATGTTAACACTCCTCTCAATGCAATACATGTACATATATATAGCGATTACGTAATTCATTTTGAATGTACGTGCATAGCACATACGTACGTTTTACGTATATAGTTAGCTTGCGTCATACAATAAAACGATTACGTAATGAGACAAGACTCATTAAATGTCATTTACTCCAGCCGCGCATGCGCAAAAGCTTAGCAACTAGCGCGTAACAACTAGGCACGAGTGAACTGGCTGATAGAGAACGTGTTGACGTATTGCAACTAGCACTTAGTACTACATAAGCAAAACAGAGATGTGTTGAAGATTCTTGTGCTACTCTCACCGTCAGAACACTGCACACGCGTACAGTGTGTTGGCTCTGCCTCTACGTATGTACCTCGGTAAGCTTATATCATAGATACCATATAGTACCTATGCTCATATACCGTCTGCTGGAGAAACGGCACGCTATTCTACCACGATACTATATACCACCAAGCCAAAGCGCTGGTGACTGATAGTACGTTGCTAGCAGGTTTGCTTATAGTTCTGTAGTTACCAAAGTGTATCAGCTGCTGCTTGCAACCAAACCACGCCCCTCAGTACTAATCACGCATTTATACAGCAGCTCAATACTTGGTCAGATGTTTATGGATATGGAGAGCACACGCTAGGGAGAATTATTGCTTACAATAGTAAAAAAATGACAAGAGACAAGTAAATAAAAAATTTAGGAAATTTGAAGTGTAATAATATTATAGGAATTGCATAAAAATGAACAGAGACAAGATTGGGACACAGACATGCTATATACATCAATGTACTACAAGGTATGTTGATGTACATAGCATGTCTGTGTCCCAATCTTGTCTCTGTTCATTTTTATGCAATTCCTATATTACACTTCAAATTTCCTAAATTTTTTATTTACTTGTAATAATAGGGATTGCATAAAATGAACAGAGACATACACAATACTACCGCACTGTGTGATTATCATAGCCTCGTCCTCAGGCTCTCCCCTGCGAGCGTACCTTTGAATCCGTAGTAAAATAAGACGGGAGAGAGCCTGGTACGCGATATCGCGTGATCCCAAATTACGCAATTTCCTTACTTAGCTATATACGTGGCTGCCAGAGCTGCCTTGTACTGTTACCTATACGTGTATAGAAGTTTGGCCGTCTTATTCGGATGCATATCGCTTTCTTTATGCCTTGGCTAGGCTATAGCTAGACATCAAGCGTGCACGTATGCATGTAACGCTAGCCGTTGCACCACCTGCCGCTAAAGCCGGGGAGTCTACCCCTGCGGTATGATGAGAGGCGCCTTATTTTCATTCCAGTTGGCATGCAATAAGCCCTACTGCCTTGTACAGTTCAGTGGCGTATCCAGGGAATGCTTTATGGTAGGGCACGTCATAGCAAATTGGGCGGGCGCGCGCACTTATAAATCGACTCTAGGGTGCTCCCCCTGGAAAATAGGCCTTCTGAAGTTCTGAGACTGTTTTTGGTGCATTCTAAGCAATAAACAACGCTACTAACATTTTATATTGCAAATTAAAATATAAAAAAATGATCTTCATCTGGCCCTGGCGACAATCTCACACGCTTAGTAGTGCCAGGGTAGCCATCATCACCTTTACAGCCAGGGTAGCCATCATCAGCTATACAGTCTGGGCTAGAGCACTGGAAAAGAATTAACTGTCGACTACAGGCAGTAGATATGGTACATAGCATGCTCTCGGCGATATCCACGCGCGGCGCGGTGGCGCATTGCGCAGTGAGTATGAGTAGCTGCAGTGCGCGCGCGAAATTCGATGCGTCAATGTTTGCACAGATTTTTGGTAGGGCACAGGCCCTACCTGGCCTACCGTAGCTACGCCACTGTACAGTTACCTGTACCTTCGCTTTGCTGCGCAGAGCCGGTTAGGCGGAAATACCGCCCACGCTGTTAATTGCAAGTCTTTCTACCCTAGGGCGGTGCACGTGATTTCGCGTACCAGGCTCTCCCCCTTTACTACGGGTTCAAAGGTCGTTCGCTGTACGCTCGCAGGGGAGAGCCTGGGGACGAGGCTAAGTACTGTGTATATAGGGATTGCTATGGTCTATCCCCATTGAAAACCATATATAAGGTTTTTCATCACTTTCACTTTCAGTTTGCTACCTACTGGACTTCTATTAACATGAATATGTAACTATACCTACAAACTAACTCTGAAAAATGGCATAATTCACTGCATGGGCCAATTGTTCATCTTCTCGTTGTTGTTGTTGTCGTTCTTCCGTTTTAACAGGCATACCTCACTAACTATAGCACTTGTAAACACGAAACTTTGCACAGTTATGTAGTTCCACTGTGAGTAGCGCATTATATCATGTTAACAATTTTGTAAACAATGTAGTTCTTGTAAAATAAACAAAATTAGCCCCAGACCATGTATTATGATGGGAGCCACACAATCCTATATCTGACTAATGAAAGTTCCACTAAATGTGACAGTTTGTATATATGATGGTAAAGTTCAATACCCCAATGATCAATGTTGTGATAAAATCTCTGTAAACAATGTAAATATTGTAATACAACAACAAATAGCCTCATGTAAGCGCTACTGTATCTAACTAACAAAAGCTTCACTAAATGTGTATGATGGTAAACATAACTATAAGTGCTGGCAGTTAGCTACATAGTACCGGCAGTTACATAGAGACTATAACTCTTCATACACACACTATTAGCTATCTGTACTGCTAATTCAGTTTAACTAATGTACAATGCATTGGCTAATACGTTTGTAACCAAGTAAACTGCAAAATAGCTAAATAAATGTGTACCAAGGTCCAGGAAAAAATAAAAGGACACAAGTAAATAAAAAATTTAGGAAATTTGAAAGGAAATATAGGGATTGCATAAAAAGGAATGAAGACAAGATTGGGACACACATGTTAGGATATATCGACGTACCCATAATGTTACGTTGATATAACATAACATGTCTGTGTCCCAATCTTGTCTCCTTTCCTTTTTATGCAATCCCTATATTTCCTTTCAAATTTCCTAAATTTTTTATTTACTTGTAGATAAAGCTTGCATGTGTTTACTGCCTCTTAACAGTACCAGGCATGCTCAAATGCAAAAATGAAGGTTAATCTAACAAATGATGCATAGTTAATTCAGTTGCCAGTTTTGTACTTTCAGATAAAATGCTGTATACAATAATTGATAATGAAACATCATCATATCTAATCACATAGATCTACCTGAAAATTGCCATTACTGTAATGTGACATTCTGTGTTAAAATAACCATTACGTTTTGCAGTCATGAGGAGTAATTGCTATACTCTAAAGTACATTCTTTAAAGAATTTAGTGGTTGTAGACAGGGCAAGTATTAAGCTTGGCTAGTATGATAGCCACTTTTGATGTCCAGAAACTACACACAAAGTCAATTTTTGGAATTTGATTTGGCATACAATTGTTTTTACTTATTTCAGAAAGTGGCGAATTTTCTGTCTACACTGCTACTGGTTGCAGCCTTAAGATTTACTGTGGAGATGTCCTTAAATTTGGACCAAGTGTTGCTGGTGTTTTTGATGCCATATGGGACTGTAACACCATCACTGGTATCAATGTTGAAGAGAGAATGAAGTATAGAGACATGTTGGTGGCAGTTCTAAAGCCCAACAGACGAATTTTGATGACATCATGGCTCTACGAACAGAGTATTCATAAGCAACCTCCATTTTGCCTTCCCTATGAGCTGATTAGTGATCTCTTTGCCCCACACTGTGATACTGAGGAAGTGGACAGTATTGATATGGCTGGAAGCGCCTTCTGTCAACGCCACGACTTGCCATGGGCCAAGCGCCTTGTATTTCTACTGAAGAAGAAATGACAATAACATTGTGCATGTGCTTCTCATGCTTCTAAACTGTATTTTTGTATAAATCATACTACATACAAGAATGTTGTAGGATGTATGGATAGGTAGTATTGGAAATTCATAGATAAATACAGTGTGCAGTCATGCGCATATAAAGGCATATACGTAAGCATGTTTGCAATGTAATCTTCATAATAGAGAGTGAGCATCCTATAGCTATGATCTTTAACCCACCGCCCCTGTTCTCAAGGCTGGGCATCTGGTGTCCTGCTCTTTTGTGTGTTGTGTTTGTGACATTGATGTGTGTGCATTTGGGTGTTTGTTTGAGGTGGGGTGTCGGAAACTTCCTTTCTCCTCTTTCTGCACCTTTCTTTTGGTGTGCTATGCACATGTGTTTCCATGTACACAGAGCCTCTAACTTCTACATGTTGCATGATTTCATGCATGTGTAAACAGGACCAAAATAAGTTGTTATTACCTCCAGTTGAACGACGTTGATGTACAGTGGCACATATTAAAGTTATTCTCTCTGTTATATAAAAGGTGACCTGTAAAATTAGTACACATGCACTACAGCATTGTCTAGTGTCAGGCCATGCATCAATATTGCACAACAGTCTATTTTGTGTGTTTTTCAATCATATTGTAAGGCAGAGTTTCACCACAAATATTATAGATTGATGTATAAGATAGTGTACAAGAGTATCATAAACCCATGTGTCATATGTTTCTAGCATTCATCAGATGGACTGCTGAGGTATTGCTCCTCATCACTACTGGAATCGGAGGATTGGCTTATATCTTCAGTTTCATTTAAATTGTCTAGGCAATACTTGAGTGCTCGTCCATTAGCACCATTGCTGGCAAATACAACCAGTACTTTCCCTTGGTCATTGACAGAAATTGCTGGATGCCAGAAAAACTCCAAACTCCCTTTGCCATATTTGGGAATCTTGTGCTCGGTTAGCTTGCGATTTCGACACATTTCCACATCTTCACCTTCTTCCACGATTTCCTTATCTTTCAGAACAATTTTTGCCACTCCATATGAAAGTTCATCCAGTCTGAGCCACTGCCTTACTATGATAATGTGGTTGTACGCAGTTAATGCAACACTGCCATTCAAACCATTAGCATATTCGATACACCTTCCCCAAAATATAGACATTCCGTTAGCAACCCCAACTTGACAGTGTATACCTATGCCAGAGTTGGACTGGTATATAATCACAATGGTATTGCTGTCATTGATTGCGACACGTGGATTCCTTCCTGTTACTAGTGGACTTGGTAAACTCCAACGAATCGACTTTGATGATACTTCCCCCACCATGTACTGAACGCGAGCTTCCGTGCTGACATGAACAGCAACAACTGAGTCGCTGCTGTTGATAGCAACCGACGCGTCAACTCCGTTTGCGTAGGTCTGACACTTACCCCATTTGATACTATCGCCGTTCACTTTGCCTAAAGTGTACATGAGCTCGTGTCGCCATTGTGAACGATGTACTTCGACAAGAAGTCCGCTGTCCTTCAGAGCCACGCTCGGATAAACTCCGTAGGCAAAGTGACGCCCCTTAGCCCAGTAGATTTCGTATGTAACTTCGTCTAGTCTCCCCACCCAATACCACATGGAATTTCCCATTGCAGAGTTGTGTACCACTACTGCTGTACTGCCGGCTAGACTGACAGTAGGGTATTTGCCGCCGTGCTCGTCTAGGCGTTTTACGTGCAAGTGCCAGTTTACGTCTACCCCTTTCGTCTTGCGTGGACTGCCGTAGCCTTGGGAATGAGCGGAAGAGTATGATGCACTCAACTGGAATCCCTGTTTCTCCATGATTTGCAGCAGTTGAAGGGAGTAGGTGAAGTTCACGCTGCAAATGTTGAGATACGCCCATTTATTGGGATAAGTTAGTGTCCGCCATTTATGCGCATGCGTAATTTACTAAAAGAGGGCGGGATGAACACAGCGGGCTTGTAAGCCTAAGGTCGGTTTCTCTTTGCTCACGAAGAGGAAACGAGGAGTGGAGGTCTTAGTCTGACAACCCAATGCATGGTAGTAAAAGATGGATGGTTTGAAAACCGCTGATGTTGCAGGTGGCAGGCTTGGCAGGCCTGCAGGTGTACACCAGACAGCTGCTGCTAGTGCTCATAGTCAAGGTTGGTCCTCTAGTGAGTTAAGAGCCTGTTGAATAACACCAAATACAGCTGCATACTTGATAATTGCTGCATGTTGCAGATGGGTGCCTATTAGAGATCTATCATCTCTGAAATCATGGAAGTAGGATACTTTCTTCTGTCCCAATTGTACAGGTTTCCCACTACTTACAATGTACATGTACATTGTGACTGAGGAAACGGTTATGATCCCATAACTTAGCTCTACACTGTGTCATTCATATACAATGTACATGTATATGTACACCTACATTGTGTAGGGGGATCAGTATTCATGTTCCAGAGGAGAAGAGTGCCTATTAACTGGAGGCATTTAGGTGAGTGTGTGTGTGTGTGTGTGTGTGTGTGTGTGTGTGTGTGTGTGTGTGTGTGTGTGTGTGTGTGTGTGTGTGTGTGTGTGTGTGTGTGTGTGTGTGTGTGTGTGTGTGTGTGTGTGTGTGTGTGTGTGTGTGTGTGTGTGTGTGTGTGTGTGTGCGTGCGTGCGTGCGTGCGTGCGTGCGTGTGTGTGTGATTGGAGGTGCTATACAGTCTACCTTCTTCACACCTCCAGCTGGGTTGGATGTGGACCGTGTGTGTAGGGAGGTGGACGTGCAGGCTTTGCAGCAGAACATCTCTAACGTCACTTTCTGCAATGTTGAGTCTGAGGTTAGTGTGTACCTCCACATTGTATATTGATTTGAGTTTTATTTTTTCTGCTGCAGGAGTTTCATGGAGTGGACAGTAACTTCATCAAGCTATTCAGACTAGCCCAGCTAACTATTGAATACCTTTTGGTACGCCCAAGGGTATATACATGTACGTACATGTACATGTTGCTGCATGTTGTTCATCAGGTTGTGATGCTTTGGTTGAGGTGCTTTGGTTGCTCTGTCTTGATTTGTATGTGTGATTTGGCCCAGCCAGCTGAGCTGCCCCAGTAGCTCAGTTGGTAAGAGCATCGCCTAGAATGTGAAGTGTCGTGGGTTCGAATCCCACCCGAGGCAGCCACTTTTTCTTTGAAAAATGACTTCATCAAGCAAGTTATGTTGTGTTGCTTTGCCTTGCTCTGTCTTCTAAGCACGTGGTTTCTTTAGTCATGTACAGTGTATATCTAATACATTTCCTGTACAATGTGTAACGTACTTTATTTCTTTCACTTGTTCATTCACCTGTTATCAGGTTGGGATGCTCTGCCCCTTGCTTTGTACATGTACACTACATACATATGTCCCAGCCTCCTCAAGTTGGTAGTAGAAATGGAGGATTTGTCTAGAACACAAGACACAATAAGGCAATTGAAAAATTAGCTACCTTGGGTGGGATTTGAACCTACACGTATGTGTATGACACCCTGTGTTCTAGTCAGATGCTCTAACCCAACTGAGTTACATGTACATGTACACGTACATGCAGAGGATCCATCGCATTTTATCATCCGTTGCCCAGCACTCTCCCCGGTCAGAGCCTCATTATTACACTCCGTGGCCTCAGAACTCGATCTCAACTCCTTGTCTCGGTCCGATCCCAGTAGATTTGTGAATCTAGTTCTCGGTATAGAATGGGCAGACGATTCGCCCTTACAACATTTTTTCATCAGATTCCTCCATACTCTCCGGGAAAGGCGCAATTCAGTTCTGGTCTCTGCCCATTAGGGCTACTCTCCTATTAGTGGAGGTTACAAAGATGAAGAAGAAGAAGCATGCACATCTATACATGTACATGTATAGATGTGCATGTATGTCTACATGTGCATGTAGGTCTACATGTACATGTAGGTCTGATCTTGCCAGTGGCAGAACATTTATGACTAGATTTTTGTTTATTCAGCATTCCCAACAATACCTGTCGGAGCAGAAGACTCAGTATGAACAGCAAGTGCAAGAGCTACAGAAGGTGGCATGTGTACATGTACAATGTACATGTACATGTACAATGTAAATGTACGTGTGCATGCAAGTATGCTATACAGCATGGTAATACAGTATAAGAAATCACACACATATATAGCACTAACAGGGAGGGAGGAAGGGAGGGAGGGAGGAAGGGAGGGAGGGAGGGAGGGAGGGAGGGAGGGAGGGAGGAAGGAAGGGAGGGAGGGAGGGAGGGAGGGAGGGAGGAAGGGAGGGAGGAAGGGAGGGAGGGAGGGAGGGAGGGAGGAAGGAAGGGAGGGAGGGAGGGAGGAATGGAGGGAGGGAGGGAGGAAGGGAGGGAGGGAGGAATGGAGGGAGGGAGGAACATTATCCCACTATTGGACTTACTTACATTGTATATGGACTTGCAGCAAGAGCTCACAAGGGCTTACTTATTTAACATACCATGTTAAGATACTTCAACAAAAGGACACCTTTTCACTTTTTTCAGTCGTAAATACTTTTGTACCATTCTCCATGAGTGTCCAGAGATTCCCTATGCAGGAACTGGAGGCGTGTCGCAGTGAGGCAAGTGCCAGGTTGGAAGAGGTTAGAACAGTCAAGAGAGAAAATCGCAAGAGGAGAAAGATCATTGAAGCTTACCAGGACATGCTCAGCCATGGAGCCACTGGATTACACCCAGTGAGGGAGAAAGACATATAGATGTACAATGTACATGTATGTGTGTACACTGAATATATGCATGTACATATACATGTACATACATGTATACATGGAAAACGTGTATAGCACACTAGCCAATTCCAAGAAGCATTAAAAGAAAAGATTGAAACCCAGAACCCTAACCTCCACAAACCAAACAATACCCACACACAAGACATACAACACACAACATACATAGACTGGAGCAGGACACCGGATGCCCAGCCTTGAGAACTGGGGCGTTGGGTTAAAGATCATGTACATGTTAATCGATCACTCAATATGCAGAATACACATACAATGCTAGTTACATGTGTAGGTATGGGCTGTACATGTCATGCAACACAACACAGATGACTAGCCTTATATACATGTACATGTAAATGCATTTTGCATTATACATGTAGCTCTTCTTCTCATAGTATACATATGTGTTTATATGCACAGTGTCCAGTATGCAGCAAGGAATTTGTCAGTCAGCAATATATGGACTCTCACATTCACAGACGACATCCCGATCATTTACAGCACACATCAGCTGCTGCTGGAAAGCCGTAAGTATCCACATGTGTGTTGAATCTCACTGGCGGTCAAATACAT
Organism: Theonella swinhoei; assembly: GCA_963970385.1. Lineage (NCBI taxonomy): Eukaryota > Metazoa > Porifera > Demospongiae > Tetractinellida > Theonellidae > Theonella > Theonella swinhoei. The sequence goes on along the minus strand of OZ019949.1, from coordinate 6,477,677 downwards.
GTATGTGTATATTTCTAGCCTCGGTTCCCACATGCACCTTCCCTGTTGCGCCCCAATTTCACACGTTTCCCTCCACCAAAATGTGCACAATTACATGCAACAGGAAAGGCCTGAGAACCGAGGCTATATATTTCACTATACATGTATATACTAGTACTCTACATGCATAATGAAATCCACAGGGCTCACTTTGCCACATTGCATACATGTACATGTACTTTTCAACACCTAAAAACAAGGATTTCCAAACGGCGTCTGTATTGGAAAGTACTCCATTGTCTACATGTTTATACATGTATGCATTTTATTGTGTACCCACATACATGTACATGTACATGTTGTACATGTATAAAGACATATTCACATGTACATGTACATGTACACATGTACACATGTACATGTACATGTTCCTTTCATCTGTAGTGTGTTAAGTCAAGAGGAAATAGAGAGGAAACTAATGGAACAGATGAATGAGAAATTCCAGTTAACGGAGATGCAACTGAGGAAGGAGCTGGCCAAAAAGGTGCAAGTGCATCTACATGTACATGTACGTGTACTCTTTTTTAATACTAAGAGTTCACCTATTCTTGAAGGTTGAGATTCTATGGTTGAGACGCTCGATCTGGTTGCTTTGCATTGGTTTGAATGTGTGATTCAGCCCAGACAGCTGAGCTGCCTTGGTAGCTTAGTAAGAGCATTATGTAGAATGAGAGTATCATGGGTTTAGATCCCACTTGAGGTCAGGGCCGTAGCAAGCACTTTTGAAGTGGTTCAGTCGATGGGCGTGGTCTCAGCCCTGCCTCTAAACCACACCTCCCGCAGCGATTAACACTAGTGCGTGTGAGACCATCTCGTCGCTGCAACTGTTGATTGTTCACCTTTATTGCTGAATCTCCCAGGCCAGCGCTTGTTATTGATCATCTGCGCATGCGCAGGCATGAAAGCAACTGTTAAAAATGGTCCGGCCAAAACCAGACCGGCTGGACTGGTTGCTACGGCCATGGAGGTAGCCAACTTTTCTCTGTTTCGGGCAAGTTCATATTTCTGTTGTGTTGTCTTGCCTTTCTCAGCATCTCTTAAATTGGAGTGATTTGTCCATGTGCTTTGCCTTCATATAAACTGTGTGTGTGTGTGTGTGTGTGTGTGTGTGTGTGTGTGTGTGTGTGTGTGTGTGTGTGTGTGTGTGTGTGTGTGTGTGTGTGTGTGTGTGTGTGTGTGTTTAATTGGCCAAGTCAGTAGAGTTTTCTGCACTACTCCAGTTGTGCACATGTACATTGCCTACAGTACATTGTATGCATGCAGGAGACTGAGAGTTTGCAGAGTCAGACGAGGGAGTTTGAGCAGTGGAAACAGACAGAGCAAGAGAAACGAAAAGTAAGCTGTTTCTATATACGTACACATGTACAGTATAGATAATGTAACATTGGTATCAGCATTCATGTTCAATTTTACCATCAAAATCCTGTGTTTTACTTAGTATTCCATTTGTACTTTGAGAACAACTTGGACAACACCCAGATGGATTGCCAGATGGATGATTCAAGGGTCATGTTGGTAGAGCATCTGCCTAGTACGCAGTATGTCGAGCCCCGCCTGAGGCAGTTTTTTTCTTTGAAAATAACTGTCTTGGGTGAGTTGTGTTGTATTGTATTGCTTTGAGAGTCTCTTGGTTTGATTATTTCATGTGATTCTCTAGCTATATGACTTTAATTTAATCATCCATGAGATGCTTAGAAACGCAACACAACACAACAGAAAGACAAAATAACACAACACAACTCGCCCAAAGCAGTTATTTTTTTCTAAGAAAAATTAGCTGCCTCGGGTGGGACTCCAACCCACGACCATCTGCTTTCCAAGCGATGTTGTGTATTAGGGCTGAGGTGTTTATAGAGATCGAGTACAGTGCTGTGTGTATGCATTCTCTTTTCCCCGTGATCAGGTAGAACTGGAGGAAATGAGAGCTCCGCTAGTAGAAAAACTGAGAACAGTTGAGCAGGAGAAGGAGCAGTTACAAAGAGTGAGTCAAAAAATGAACATTAACAACAAATGTACAATGTACAGGTACATGTAGTGCATGTACAATTAATGTACACATACATGTACATGTACAATGTACATGTACATTTGTGTGAATACATTGTAGTGATGTACATGGGTTCAAGTCCCACCCGAGGCAGCCAATTTTTCTTTGAAAAATGACTGTTTCGGGCGAGTTGTGTTGTGTTGCTTTGCCTTTCTGTTGTGTTGTTGTTGCCTTGCCTTTCTCAGCATCTCTTGAAGGATTGTTCATGTACGCATATATACATTGTCCATAACTTTTTCATTTACATGTACATGTGTGTACACTTCTTTAGGTTCTGCAGCAGAAGCAAGGTACGTATGTTGTTCACAAGAATGCATGTACAACTATCATCAGATTAGCTCCTTTCACAGCTGAAATGGAGTCAATGACGCAGGCAGTAAATACTAGTTCTATGAGGTCTGGTGGGGAGGTCAAGGGTCACGAGCCAGCACCAGAGCCCTCTCCAACAGATATAAAGCATCTCGAAACAAAAGTATGATTTATGGACTTACGAAAGAGTGTAAATGTGCAGTAGGCCTCTACCTTTTAGGTAGTGTCAAAGTGGAAGAAGCACAAGAAGGAGGTACACCAACAGATGCAGCAGATGAGCAAGTCCTATCAAGACCAGCTGATGGAGGTTTGTATGTATACAGTGTATGCGTATACATTGTATACATGTATGTACATTGTACTGCAAGTTGTGTTGTGTTGCTTTGTCTTTCTGTTGTGTTGTGTTGCCTTGCCTTGTCTTTCTAAGCATCTCATGGAGTGATTAAAGTCATGTACATGTTTGCCTGGCTTGTTTTGGCCCACCTGAAGTTTTTCACGTACGTCTGTACATGTACAATGTACATGAAGAATAACTTCAACAGATGCTTAAAAGAGCCTTTCCCTTCCCTCTCCCATCCCTCTGTCCGTAGCTATCAGAGAAACTGGCTAGCATGGAACAGAGTACACAATATCACCCACAGGCCAGTCCTGTTAAGAAGACGAAACAACAAGACAATCAGAAACAAGATGAGGCAATGAAGAGAGAGCTCCAGGCGCTTCAGCAGGTCAGTTAAGACACTCAACCACAGCTACAATATACCAGTCAGAGATACAATGTACATGTACATGTAGCTCACACTGTGTTGAAGTAAATGAAAGTAATTTTTCTTTTATAGAAAGTCACTGAACAAGAGCAAATGCTATCTTCCCAGAAGGTATGCTTGAGAGTCGTGGGTGCCTGGTGTTGCTGAGATCTGCTTGTACACTGTACATGTGGCCTTAGTTCCAGACCTTACCTGTGAGACCTTACCTGTGTTTTACATTACACACTTTGAGTGTGTGTGGGAGGAGAACATTTTAATGTTCTCTTTCCATGCACAATCAAAGCGTGTAATGTAAAACGCTCAAGGGTAAGGTATGGAACCGAGGCTACTGTACATGTACATGTATGTAATCATTTCTACTCTTCACTGCAGCAACAGCTTGTGTCTCTACGAAGTCATGAACAATCTCCAGTGAGTTAAATATTGCAATGTATGTCTTTCTTTTGGGCGTGATCATACATTCCTACAAACAAGCTGTATTGAACCCCAAAGCAATGCCCTCTCAATAAGTATGCACACACACACACATGTAGGCACCAAGGGCTTCTTCCAGTCACAATGCTGAGAAAGCTATCCCTGGTGAGTGGAGCTTGACTACATGTACACACAATGCACACTCCTGGTGTATATGTGACACTTTGCCTTGAGTTTTGTTGCTTTGTATGTGTGATTGAACCCATCCAGCTGAGCTGCCTTGGTAGATCAGTTGGTAGAGCATCTGCCTAAAATGCAGAATTTTGCTGGTTCGAGTCCCACCTGAGGCAGCTCATTTTTCTTTGAGAATAACTGTCTTGGTTGAGTGGCATTTGTATTGTTTTGAGTCTCATGGTTTGAATATTTGAGGTACATATGAAGTTAGTGAATTACCAAACACTATTACACAAACGTCAATGCCAAGTTATTTTTGGATCCAGAAAAAAACGTCAGGATCAGTTGGGATTTGAACCCAGGACCTTCTGGTTACTAGTCAGACACTCTTACCACTGAGCCACTGGATCTCTGGTGACAGAGGAGTGTAGAATTGATGTTAATATCCTAAGGATTGAGTTCATGACAATGACTTGGCTCCACATGCTGTATTCTAAGTAATATTTAGAGAACACTTCCCAGTGCATTATGCAGTTTAGACTTAGTGCACTCGGAGAATGCATTACTTAATCGAGAGTGTTATTGCATCCTCCGAGTGCACTAATGAAACCGCATAATGTACTTGGGCAGTGTTTTCTAAACATTTTAGTGCTGTCATGTGACCTAGAACCAATCAGATTCGAGGAAGGTTTTCGAAAACGCGTCGGAGAGAGAGAGAGAGAGAGAGCGGCCAGGAGAATGGTACAGTCTCAGTTTGCTCCCCACACAAGCAACACATCAGGAGAAGCAGCTAAGACATACTCGTATTCGCTTGGATACTCGTGCGGTAGCCCACTCCGAGGCGAAGCAGCTGGATGCGTGCGTGCCCGTAGACAAAATGAAAAGTGTGCATTAACCAGTTAATGCACAGAAAAGTGTGCATTAAGTTATTTAAAACGGCAGTCATGTGACCAAATGGGAGAATCTGATTGGCTCTAGGTCACATGACAGCACTAAACACAATTAATATTACATGTACATGTACATGTATATTGTACATGTACGATGTATACAATGTACATGCACTTGTACATGTACATTACTCTTGTGCTATTATAAGTACAACATGTACATGTATGTACATGTACTGTGACAGCTCTTCATTGGCATACATGCACACAACTACATGTGCATGCATGTATGTGGTGATTTGGCTTGTTTTTCTTTACAGTTGAGAGTGAGTCGGAATTATCTGAGAGTTCAGAGGAGGAGGCTGTGGATGGAGAGGGAGAGGGAGAGGGAGAGGGAGAGGGAGACGATTATCCTGATATGCCTAAGTTCACTCCATTTCCCAATAGGAACACCGTTACCTGTGAGCTACATGTACGTGTAATGTACATAAAATAAGGTGCACACAGAGCAAACCAGGCAAACAGTGGATAGCTGAGTGTGCCTAGCTTCTCTATAGACTTACATACCATATACATGCCTGAGCAGTTGTGGTTTCAGAACAATAATATTCATCACCACAAACCACACAAGCCTATATAACATGTACAAAAACCAAAGCCAACAGTAACATGTCCATGAAATACATACAGACCTCCGAGAGACTTCTCATATTCTGCATAGCCCAGATGTGTCTAATCTTTCATACTTCCACCCAGCTCTCTTCAACCACGAGCAAGAGGCAATGGAGAAAATTCGCAGAGAGACTGTTAGTATTCTAGACAATGCTCTGCTACAGAGAGGGGTCACAAAGGTTAGCAATCTACAAACTGCATGTGTAGACTATCAATACTGGCCATTCTCATGAGCTGTCTCAGGTGGAATTTGAACCCACAACACTACATACATGTACATGTAATTAGAGCTCGCTAACTTCGAATCCTTCAATCAGATTGCAGAACGCGTGGATCCTTATTTTCCATATTGCCACCGACCATGGCAATATACTTTGCCTCTGGCTTACGAGATATCCATGATCTCATTGGACAATCATATGTATCCTCCATGGAAATGCTATGCTCGGACGCTACAGCCCAGGGCCTTCGGGTTCATAAATCCTGTATTGCCACGCTCTCAACACATAACATATACAAATGTACATGTATATAAGACACATGTACAATGTACATGAAATAATCAGACCAAGAGACTCCAAAAGCAATACAACACAACACAGTGCAACTTACCCAAGACAGTCATTTTCAAAGAAAAATGAGCTGTCTCAGGCAGGACTTGAACCACCGACATTCTGCATTAAGAATATATGTGCATGGTACATAGCTCATTGGGTAGGAGTGTTGACTGTAGTGGGTTCAAATCTCAACCGAGGCATCCAATTTTTAAAAACGACTATCCATGTTCTTTTCTCTGTGTGGTGCAGGGTGCAGTGGGAATGAGTGATGCCCAGTTGGATGTGAAGGTGAAGTCTCTGGAGGCAGAGAGACAGCAGAGAATTCAGGTGAGAGAAAATTATATGTCGGTCACGGAGAACATGTATAGTCTTGGTTATATTGGTATCCATTCATTAGACACACTACCAGTTTATGGAGCAGCGTCGGCAATTGGCTTCAGAAGTTGAGTCGTCTGCAAATGCCAACTGCCAATTTCATCCTCCGAGAAACCTCCTTCTCTCTTCTCCTACCTCACCTCACCGAACCTCTCCACAGAGAACACCTCCTCCCCAGGCCTCCCCCCATAGGAACGTTCACTCCTCACAGAGGCAGCAGACAAGTTCTCCCAGCCGAGGACAACAGATGTCAGTGTCAGGTCAGGAGGGCAGCCAATCCTTACTAGCCTTGTCCCCAGGCTCTCCTTCCTCTGTGCAAATAATTCATTGTATGTTCCAGATAGAATGGTTGGACCAGGCTCTTCTTTATAAAGATCATACGTCTAATTATTTGCGCAGAGGAGGGAGAGTCTGTATATGAAAATAAGTGGTGCTGAGCAAATCAGGCAAATGGTGGACAGCTGTTCGGACTGGTTGGCCATCAGGACCGTGTATGCCTAGTTGCAGTAATACATCTTGTTGGGTTGGATGGAGCTTGGTTGTGCAGGCTGTAGGCTGCTCTCTTAACCATTCAGAAGGAAAAGTGGCTCAGATAGCAAACTCTCTGTCAGCTGCACTCTTAGCTCAGTTGGCAGAGCATTGGGATACTAATCCAAAGTCACTGGTTCAAGCCTGGTAGAGCTCACTTTTCTTCCTACTCTAAAGTTTGTACCATAGTTGTTCTGTGATGGCCTAAACTTGCATGACTTTATCCATGAGATGCTTAGAAAGACAAGGCAGGCGACACAAACACAACTCGCCCAGAGCAGTCATTTTTCAAAGAAATGGCAGACAGCTGTTTTGGGCTGATTGGCCCTCATCAGCACATGTGCATGTATTCCTAGCTGCTCTAGACATATATACATGTACATAATAGGCAAGCCTGAACAGTAGTATTCATCCACCACAAACCACAAACAGCGCCACATATACATGTACATTGTGTACATGCACAAACTGAATGCATGGGGGACAATATACATGTAGGTATATGTACATGTATTTGTAGTGTGTATGTGGTGACATATAGTGTATTCCATATGTAGGGAGGGTTAGTAGTAAACCACCAACTGGACTGCCTACACAACAGCAAGGTTTGTTCTATGTACATGTACATGCATATGTTGATGTTTGTATATTTAAATTGATGTGAACATGCATGTGTATACGTGTACATACATGTACAACTGAGCTGCCTTGGTGGTAGCTTAGTAGCTAAGAGCATCTCTCTAGATACATGCACGGACGTGGATTTGAATCCACCCTAAGGCACCTCATTTTTGCTTTTGCTAATTAAGTCACTGAGGCATGCATACATGTGCGTACATGTGTATGTACATAGTATATGTCAATGTACATGTATGTACACATGTATATTTGCCATACATTGTGTATTCCTTGCTATAGTTCTACAGTCAAGTCACAGGGAAACCCATGCCACAGGACAGCTCCAAGCTGAGTGAGCTTGTGTGTGTGTGTGTGTGTGTGTGTGTGTGTGTGTGTGTGTGTGTGTGTGTGTGTGTGTGTGTGTGCACCACACCCACATGTACATGTACATTGTATAACACTAGTGAAAGTACATGTAGATGTTCTGATTACATTTGGTTCAGGAATTAGGACAACATAGCACTTGAGGCATGCTCCCCTGTTTTGAGAAGTCTTCATTCGTGGTGTTCACCAGGTTTTGCTTTCAGTTTGACAGATTCAGACACAGAGACTGGAACAGAGACTGAATCTGGTTCAGAATCTGAGAGTTATGACGAAGATATTCAGCCCCACAAAACCACACCCACTGCAGGTGACACTCCACACCAACATGACTATGTATACATCCCAATATTAATTAAAAGATAATCAAGACAATAATGCATTTTATTCTGAAAGGGGCTACCAAGAGATCAAGTCCTCGAGACAATGAAGTGTCTAAAGTGCCAGCTGGAGCGGTGAGGGTGTTGCCAGCAAGTGGAGGGGGGAAAGATCACCTGAATGGAAGGAAGGGAGGGACAAGTGGAGAGAAAGTGGGCAGTGGAGGAGGAGGAGGAGGAGGAGGAGGAGGAGGAGGAGGAGGAGGAGGAGGAGGCATAGGTGCTAAAAGGGGTGGGGCAGAAGGAGGGGAAGGAGAGAGAGGGAAGGAAGGTGAAGGAAACCATAGGGCTAGGAGAGAGCCCAGTGGAGGAAAGGGAAAAGGAGACAGGGCAGATGAAGGACGTGGGGCAGAGGGAAAGAAAGAAGATGACCTCAGTTTGTGGGACAGGTATATGAACACACTGTATGCAGAGCAAACTAGGCGAACGATAGACAGCTGCATGGCTACATGTAGATGGCCCTCATCACACTGTGTGTACCTAGTTGGCCTGGACTTACATGTTTGGCGTCTTTGCTGGTTTAATTACCGCGGCCTTCTCCTTTATACTAAGTTTGAGTTCACCTGTTTATCTGGTTTGTGATGCTTTGGTTGAGGTGCTTTGGTTGCTTTGTATTGTATATGTGATTCGAGCCCAGCCACCTGAGCTGGCTTGGTAGCTCAGTTGGTAAGAGCGATGCCTAGCAAGCGGACGGTTGTGGGTTCGAATCCCACCGAGGCAGTTTTTTCTTTGAAAAATAACTGCCTTGGGCAAGTTCTGTCGTGTTGTGTTGCCTTGCCTTTCTTTCTAAGCATCTCATGGCTGATTAAGTCATGTATATCATAGACCAGCATAAGCAGTTGTGGTATCAGAATATGATATTCATCCACCACAAACCACACAAACCTACCTAGCCCCACTGCCTAACTCAGTGCTAACAGTACAATGTACACATATGCATCCTGCATGGGTATCATTCATGTTCATGTAATATGTACATGTTTATTTAATTGTCAATTTTGCAGTGATGACAGTACTGATCATTTGAATACACGTGATCTCATGAGTGTTCCTTCATCAACTCCTGTCAAGGTTTGTGCATATCAACTAAAGGATACTACTATCGATCATCACAAGTCTACAAGTCTACATCCTGCTTTGTATATGTGATTCGAGCCCAGCCACCTGAGCTGCCTCGATCGGTAGCTCCATCAGGGCAGCTCAGTTGGTAAGAGCATCACATGGAAAGTGAATGGTCGTGGGTTCAAGTCCCACCCGAGGCAGCTAATTTTTTCTTTGAAAAATAACTGCCTTGGGCAAGTTGTGTTGAGTTGCTTTGTCTGTGTGTTGTGTTGCCTTGCCTTTTCTTTCTTGTCATGGATGATTAAATTAATGTATGAATTTTACATGTGATAATGAAGGTGCTCTACATACCTTGTTTTCATGTGTACTGTAACTACAAGTACATGTCCATGTATACTCATTCAAAAACCTGACATGTACATGTATGTTCTTCTTAATAACCAGGTCATGCCAGTAAAGACAACAAAGGTACTATACATTTGGGTGTGTAGTTAGCGATGCTTGTGTATTTGGGAGAGCTATGATCTGAATAAACACTGGATGCACGGGATCTACAGAATTCAGAATCATCGGGCCATCTGTAGTGCCTGCACTATGCTTGGACAATTAGAGATGGTCGTTTAGTTCCTGATATCCCGTGCATCCAGTGTTCTATGTACAATGTATATAATTGTACACAGGCCTGGATCTACATTGTACATACATGAAAACTAGCAAACAAACAGCTATTTCGGCCCTGATCAGCTAGTACTATACAATGTATGTACCTAGCTGCTCAGCCATGGGCTGGACTTATTCTACCATATATAAGCCTGAGCAGTTGTGGTATTGGAATATGATATTCATCATCCGCCACAAGCCACACGACCTCACCCAGGCAGAACATCACCTTACCACCTAACTCAAAGCTAACAGTACATGTAGATACTGTGGACACATACGTATGAACAGTCCCTGATTAGTGCAGTGTCCTGATTTTAAGGTAGAAAATGTGACGGCAATTGATTTCCATGAGTCCTGATTAAAGGCATTCCACTGTATTGTCATCTGCAATCCATGTACTGTGCATGTAAATCTGTGTAGGTCTCAAGGTCAGATCAAGCCACATACAAGCTGGAGGTGAATACTGCTGTATATATAGTGCCTAGAGCCCACTTAGGCACTTCTACACACACATAGCTCTATCGCACTGAAAACTCTGTAACTACCTTGTCTGTAATTTTTTCCATTGTAGACACTGTCAGATAACAGTTGGGATGTAACTGAGACTAGCAGTGGCTCACCTCCTCACTCAAAAAGGTACATGTGAACCCCGTTATACGTACATGGTGTATACATAGAGTGGGGCTGCATGCAGGTTGTGGGTGGATTTCAGTTATATACTGTACATGCAGTTAATACACATGTACATGTAGATCTAGTTTTCATTAGTGTTGTTGATGTAGGGATGCCCCACCACCTCCTGCTGTGAAACAAACTACGACACCCTCAGGTCAGTAATACTGTGTATTTAACAATTTCAATATGTGTTTAGTTTTACTTACTTCACCATAATTATATGTACTCCTTAGTTAGTTTCACCATGGGTATGTACATGTACGTAGGTCTGATTGTCCCATTTTAAACATTTTAACATCCTGCTCCATATGGCTATTCGTGGAACAGAATGAGACAGTAATATGGACTAAGGTGTCTGCATGAACCCTCCAATCAGGACCTCAATACTGAGTGTCCAGAATTTCAGTCCCGTTTCATTCTTCCTGCAGCAGGTAATTCTCAATCAGCTCTGACTACTGTGACCCATGGCGACTTTGATGACTCTGACCTTTCTGACATCTCCATCACTAAACTCACATAACACGACATAATAGTAACTGAACATGTAATATGTATTATGAGTGTAAGTCCGTAAGCAATTGTGAAATAAAAGTCATGTACAATGTAAATGGATGAACACACATTATTTGTTGTGATGATTGACCTGCATATGAGTGATTACAACCCACTGAAAAGTATATATACCTGTAAATGCATTGACATGAGTGACTATAGTCTGGTAAAAAGTACAATGTCACAATTATTGTACATGACATTGTACATGTACATGTACATAATTTTTATGTACATTACGTAAGCATAATATACTGACATTGTATTGTCGATAAATATTTTGATTTTGAATGAATGGCAATAAGTAAGTTATGTGTTAGTTTGTCCTGCATTTGCCTCACTCTGAAACACAAATGTAATCTTTTCACGTGCTTCCAGAAGAACAGCATCCTATGAGTTAAGACAAACCTGTGAGTACCCTGACTGTTGACTGTTGTGGGTTTAAACCCACCAATTAAGGCAGCATACAGATTTGGAGTCAATGGGTGTAAATATTCATGCACTTCTGGTGCATGAGAATTCACCTTGATTTCACTCTCCTGCAGTGGCTTTGAATAATGCTTCCACTCCAAGAGCTCTCCCATAGCAATATTCTATACCACAACACAGAGCAACACAAGCAATACATAGCACATGTGTGCAGTGTACACAATAATTGCCGTTACCCTTTGCAAATCATGATCAGCAGATGCCACACTTGAGACACCACGTACTCCTTGCTGCAGGCATTGATTTAATACACGACATATACATATACGTACATGTATGCAGTACTACTACATGTATGTACATTGGTGCAGTCACATTCCAGCAGGTCATGAGTATCACTGAGCGTCTCAGTATGCAGTCGATATAAATCCTGTGAATATGAAAACATGATTTCATGATGCTTCCGCATTTGTCTTGTTGTATAATATGGTGTTAACACACAATTTTGAATTTCACTTTTGAATTTTGTCTATCCATTTCTACATGTACTACTGGAGAACATATCCCATTGCTCTAGCTGTGCAATTGGAACTCTACAAAAATTACGTGAACAGAATATAATTATATCAGCTATAGCTGTGTTTACACAACGCTCTTAATCCGGATCCTAATCCAGATTAGCTTAATCCGGATTACGTGTAAATGGACAAATCTGGATTATAATCCAGATCAACTAATCCTACTCAAAGAGGTGGATTACAGCGGGAGGTTGCTGGATTAAGGACTACTATTCAGTTTCATTACTAAATGCTTCAGAGGCCTTATGCAAGCTAGTGCGGTACCTACTTCTGAATCCAATGGCAGCACTGCTGACACCAGCACTGGACAACTATGATCGTGTGGTCAAAGCTAATCTGCATCCTGTTTACACCCAAAACCAGGTTCTGCAGATTTCAATCTGGATCAGGATCCGCGTCGTGTAAACGCAGCTAGTGTGTACCTTTAGTTCTTCTGATGAGAATTTTACAGTAGTCTGGTCACTGCCTGCTCCAGCCTCCATCACCTCTGCCAGACCAGACTTGCTGATCTGACGTTGGTATATCTTCTCCTCTATGGAACCCTAACACAATCATGCAAATTGAATGACAGTAATACTAGCATAATACCAATTAATGTATGTATGCTTATGGAGTAGCTTACAGAGTAGAACACTCCAAAATAAGGGTACTCAGGAATAACAGTCCTAAGTATGTACATGTACATGTATGTAATATCATTTCCTGACTGTTGTGTTTGTATAAATACATGTACACCTCACAGTGGTAAGCAGACGATAGATGTATACTTTTCTTCTCTGGCCATCTCTCCACACTCGAGCCATTGCCTGTGAGGCAGTATTATATGTGTGTACAATATACACTGTTAACTTGAAGTCAGAGGGTGCAGCTACATGTAGATGTGAATTACAGAAGGTGACAGTAAGTAGATGTATCTAAATGTGTATGCACCACATGCAATAGATATCCTGTCACATATATACATGTACATGTATGTGTACATTGCATCCTGATTTCAGGGGTTGAGTACACAAACATGGTATCAGGACAGGCATATTTTAAACTGTTCTATTTAAGGAAAATTACGTGACTGTATATACACATTCATAATATGGTGATTAATTAAAGGAGTCTCCACCTGGAGGTCATTGGCTGGATTCCAGTCTATGTCATAGAGTATCAGTCTGGAGGCTCCAATCAGGTTGAGTCCTACACCACCAGCTTTGGAACTCAGCAGGAACACCACTACAAGATCCATCCCAAGGCAAAGCAATTACACAAGTGATCACATATACAAACGTGTAGTAGTGCATGTACTGTACCTAGCTGTCTAATCATCTCAAAATAGATACTACATATACTGTACATGTATATCAGCAATGTATTTTGACTCAAAAATTGCTCCATATTGAATACATTACTAGGTGAATGCAGTGCATTTTTGACGAGCAGATCGAGCCCACCTAGTGTAAAATTAGAAACTCATGTAAAATATTAAGGTATGTACAGTGCCTGTCACATAAAATATACGAAAATCGCCCCATTGACACGACTAGGTGGGGGCTCGCTCCGCTTGCCAGTTATTGATGTACTTTGTGGGGAGTGTTGGCTGTTGAAGTGCTCCACTATCTGAAATCTCTTGCTAGATGGAGTAGACCCATCCAGTCTTACACACTTGTAGCTCCGCACACTGCACATCCTCTCTAGGAGGTCCAGTGTCTGGGGAAACATACATATTTCAGTGTTCGACTATCAAAAGTGGGCTTGTGATTCAGACTAACAAAACTTTGCAGAATTGAACTTGCAATAAAAGGTATGTATGCATGCCTTCTTGGGAGCTTGCCCACTCAGAAAATTTATCAGCTCTGGGGTGAATTATTAACCTTTGGTGTGCATGCGCAGCGAGGGTTACTGTAGTTGGGTCTGTGTGTCTGTGTGTCTGTTAAGCGACATCTCACCTCTGGAGCGCTAGCGTCTGTTTGTCCTGAAAATACTGTCACATACTCAGCAGGCAAAGGAGGTAAAATATTTGTGGGGTTTTCTCTGAAACCGCTCTGTTGCAGAGATCCAGCACTGCTCCGTTGAAGAAAGTATACGTATTGTTGGCCATTTTCTTGCGGATAGCGCACATGTGCAATATATCAAAAAAGCTATAGCACGTGCACTTTCAAGCGTTCGCACACGCATGGTGCCGAGGGTTCTGCACTTTTTTGAACTGACTTTGAACAGACATTTGAAGTGAATGCATAAGTGTAGTATGCTTATTGTAGTATCGTGAAAGTCTGGGGGGAGGGGTTCAAGGAATCCTAGTGCACCCAGCCCCCTCTGTATGAAACCAAAACATGTATACATGTATGTATGTACATGTACTACTATTGTTCATGTGTACCTGTGTATAATTGGAGACAAGCACAATTTTCTCTTGTGTGTTTGTGAAGAGGTGTTCCAACATGGCACAGAGTACCTCCAGCTTGCCACAGTGATGTGTGCTCTCATCAGTGGGCGAGTAGCCAGCAGGGAAAAGAGGCAGCACTTTATAGGTCACAGAACTCTCCTAGGGAGATGGATTGTGACATATATACATGTACATGAAAAATGAGGTGTGCAGAGTAAAGTGTGACAGCTGTTTTTTGGGCTAGTCACCCTCATACAGTGTACGTGTACATTGTATCTGGATATACTAGCTAATATGGAGTTGAAGGAAGGCGTTAAGGCTAATAGGTGTGTGTCGGTGCCATTCCTAAATTAGAGAGTCTACCAACTCTCTGACATGTATATTTAGTTTCTTCTCTTGAACACTTGTGTGAAAAAGTATGGTTGGATTATTAATAATTAATTACGGACCCCAAAGAGTTAAAATGGCTCCAGTCTAAAATGTAGTACATGTACATGTAGATGAACCTGGTACAACATGTATTTCAGCTAATACTCACATCCAGTGTATTGCTGTTAGTCTGGGCAGCAGTGTACAGTAGACTGGGAGAGTTACAGACTTTCTTCAAGGCTCCAATACACACCAGATGTTGTGACATGTCATTCATACACCTGCCATGAAGTCGTGCAATCTGTCTTCGTATCAGGTGAGAGTAAAGTGAGACTTGAAGTGGGGACATGGAGCAGAAGACCACAGACTCCACTGTGAGGACAAGGAAGTACAGAGCACACTAGCTATATTAGAAGTACAAAGGAAGGAGAGAAAGACAACCCAGACAAACAAGACACATGATACAGACCAAACAAACAAGACCTGTAACACACAGAAAAGATATACATAGTTAAATGATCAAGTGACACCTGGATGCTCAGTCTTGAGAACTGGAATGGTATATATACATGTGTTTGTATGTCTTGTGTGGGTTATTGAGGTGGGTTTCCTTTCTTAATTATCTAGCTATAATTGTGCTATACACATGTTGTACGTGTGGATGTGTGGGGAGAGTTGGTACCATCAAAGATTTTTAACCCACCATTCCCAGTTCTCAAGGCTGGGCATTCAGTGTCCTACTCTTATATATGTGATGTTTGTATGGAGTGGGTTATATTAATGGGTGGGTTTCTTTCTATATTCTTTCTTATTCCTGTTTGGCTAGTGTACTCTTCATATATATACATGTACATACATGTACATTGTACACATACCTTTAGGGAGGAGGTACTGATGGTTTATCTCCTGGGTTCGCCTCAGGAAGAACTGAGAGATTAGTCGGTTGAGCTGCATGGGAGTAGGTGAACAAACATCACTGATAGAGTCCACTATGTACATTGCATGCATATAATGTACACGTATGTACGATGTAGTACATGTAGTTAGTTGAAGATTACTTCATCTGCTCTTCTGGCAGCAATCTCTTTTTCCTCAGCAGTGGCCGATGGCTCCTTCCCATTCACTATTGGCTGCTCATACACTCTGTGAAATGCTGCACGAGAACCTACATGTATTACAGATAAAAATATGCATGAAATACCAC
Source organism: Theonella swinhoei (assembly GCA_963970385.1). Lineage (NCBI taxonomy): Eukaryota > Metazoa > Porifera > Demospongiae > Tetractinellida > Theonellidae > Theonella > Theonella swinhoei. Next base: position 6,461,626 of record OZ019949.1, on the reverse strand, counting down.
ATATCCTGGCTCTAAATGCACCTCACCAAGCATGCCAGGGTTGCAAAATTCCACAATTGAATAAAACTCCTGCAAATCGTTCTAAAGCAGTGAGGTACAGATATACGCAGAGTTTAGAGGTAGTGAATTACACGTGGTTGTAGTAGCAGGACTCTCTCACCTGTACTGGAGTTCCTGTCAGTACGATTCTCTTCATTGTAGGCAAACTCATGATCAACTGCATTCAAGTATCATAGATACATGTAGCTATCATAGGCGGCGGAAACGGGGGGCATCAGGGGCACATGCCCCCCCTTGAAATCATCTTATTATATTGTGCCCCCTTCAGTCTTGGTAAATATAATCATATCTGAGAGAACAGCTCACTTTACATGTTGGGATCTAACACTGTCCGCGCATCGACAAAATTAATACGCACATTCCTCCGTGTCGTTCCCTACCGAAATGCGTACGTGTGCCATAAAATAGCAATTTGCTCCCGTGCACTAAGTTCAAAGGTCAAACAGTTGTTGCGTGCCCCCCTTTTCGTAGTAATCTTCCTCCGCCTATGGCTATCACATAGAAACCACATGCAGAGTACATGTACATGTAGCTCCAATAAGTCATACTGATGTGGTTTTGGTGGAGTTGTTCTTCAATCTGTGGCCTTCATCACATACAATCACATCAAAACGGACATTTTTAAGAGTGTCGAAACTTCTCAGGAACATCTCATAGCTAATAATGATCACTGGATATTTGGATGACTTGAGAAATTCCTGCAGTAAAGAGAATGGAATTGCTAAAATCAATACAAATGAATGTAGAATGGAATTGCTAAAATCAATACAAATGAATGTAGAATGGAATCTTTCTACTTGAAACACTGAAGGAGGGTTGGAGCAAAGAGTGGACACCTGCAGCTGTTTCATGCTGATTGACTCTCACTGACACTGTGCAAAACTAGCCGCTCTGGCACAGAACATGGACGTACATGTATACATGTATGTACATCTTCCTTTCCTTCTTAATTCTTCTCTTAGCAGCAGCTCACTCAGTGAACATCGAGAACATGTAGATTATTAACTACATGTAGTTTACAGATACTGACCTCTACTCTATTGTCAGACATGACAGCAAAGACAAGGAGTCTCTCCTTCCCTAGCCACTTACCAAACTCCCTCTCCCAATTCTGTATGAGGTTAACATCAGTACACCGAGTAATGGTGCATACACCAACATGTAGATGTACATGTAAATATACCATGTACTACATTGTACACACATGTAAAAGGCATTATGCGACAATGTGTACATTAAGTACATGTACCTTCACTAAACTGCCAGGTGTGATAACAATAATCCTCCGTGCCACTTGCTTTCTGCCATACGGTCCCTGCTTTAATAATGTCCTACAGATGTACACTCATACATGCACATGCACATGTACATGTACGTATATGTATATACACCAACAAGTATATGTATCTGCCGTATAGTGGTACATGTACTCACCAAAGTAAAGCGATACACTGCAACGTCTTACCAAGACCCATCTCATCCCTGGAGAACATATGATTTCCTTCTAAGGCAATCACAGTTAAGAAAACCCTCCCTCCCCTCGCCTCCAAGCTGACCAATGGCAATGTATAACACTCATGCATTTTACATACATGATCCTGAGTTTTTTTCAGGATCTTTCATAATGACTTGGCATTGATGTTTGGTTGATAGTGTTTCCATCATTTAGGCTATTTGATTACTTCACATGTACATGCATATGTACATGTTATTTTATATGAACCTTTTATTTTCCTAAGTCAGATGTATTTTCTTAATCCAGATGTTATGTATATATATTTTTTTTATACGATACCTCCTAGTACAGTCCTATTATCACTATACCTATTGTTTAATGTGTTTGTTTTTAGTCCCTGCGTCTGTGGTGCGTGATGTGGTATGTTATAAGTAAGCCCATATGAGCCCTTGTGAGTCCTAATGCAAGTCCATGTAAGTCAGTCCTAATAGTGTAATAGTGTTAGTGCTATGTGTGTGATTTCTCATGTACATGTATACATGTACATGTACAATGTACATCAACAATCATGTATATAGCATACTACAAAAGAGGGAAGAAAGGAATAGAAAAAGATGTAGAAAAAAGAAAGGAGCACTTACCATAAAAACATACAACACATATAATACACAACAGCCAATAAGAATATATACCACCCTCAGTAGCTGTACATGTACACGTATTACGTCAATAAGTAATGACCCTCACCCTAGGATGGCGCCACAGCCGGGATAGTCTCTCATTCCCATCACACACTCATACAGGAAGATCACACCCTCCCTCTGGTGAGGTCGAAGGTCACGAGAGAGGCGTGGATCGACCACTACATCCACAACAGGCAGCCCACCTCCATTGTGTTCCAACTGTACATAATGATGGATACATGCAGAGTGTCACAGGGTTCAGTCCTGCCTGAGGCAGCTCATTTGTACGTACATATTGTTAGGTGGTATTCAAACCCAAAGTGCGCTGTTCTAGACAAGATAATTAGCAGAGGGATGGAAGTGTATTTGCACATATGACAGTGTTGCCATTATTGTTGCAAAATTCCTTTGAATTTTAATTTTGTTATCCTGCATGTACATGTACACACAACGTTTAATTTCTAGCTATAACTGTAGGTTTGGTTTGTTTCCGCTTTCCAAAAATGCTGAGCATTTATCTAGTGTTCTTTGTGTGTAGAATGAGTCTGGGTGTCCTTCTGTTCTTTCTCTGCCACTAGTGTTCCATACACATGCACATATGTATGCGTTTCAATGTCAGGCACATGTACATGTTGTACCTGATGTTGAGCATTGGGTCTTGGCATGACTAGGGAGTTAGGGTGAGTTGGGTCATACAGAGGAGTTGTTGATATTGATGGCTAAGAGGGAGTGAAAATATGTACATGTGTAAGAATGCAAAAGTTGTGGGTTCGAGTCCCACCCAACGTAGCCAATCTTTCTTTGAAAAAAGAGCTGAGTTACTTTGTCTTTTTGTTGTGTTGTGTTACTCTTTCTAATACATTTGTATAAGCATCTCATGGATAATGTACCCTCACTAAACTGCACATATACATGCACAATGTACACGTAAATCTATATATGTGTGTACAGACTCTACATGATATACATATACATTTACTTACTGCTGGTTTGTCCACTCTTCCGAGTGAAGGAACTGAGAAAGGTCTCTTAAGAGCAACTGATTGAGTAGTTACAGCCCCTGCTGATCCAAGATAGAGGGGAGAAGGTGTGACAAGTAGATAGGACTACATATGTGTGCACACTAATCACCGGAGGTATTCCTGCTGGGGATTACAGCTCCTGTAAAACACTTTCCACTCTTCCAGTCCTCTTCATTCAGTACTTCCATCACCTGCCAATGATGTGTTCAAATACATGTACTATTGCTCCAACATAAAGATACTACTGTCTATACAGTACATGTATACGTAGGTAAAGTGTATATTATACAATGTACATGTATGCACAATTTTTCTTTGAAAAATGACTGTTTTGAGCCAGTTGTGTTGTGTTGCTTTGCCTTTCTGTTGTGGTGTTGCTGCCTTGCCTTTCTCAGCATCTCTTGGAGTGATTGTTCATGTACAATGTACAGGTTCAAGTCCTGCCGGAGGCAGTTAATGTATTGGGTAAGTTGTATTGCCTTGTGAGTCTCTTGTTTTGAAATTTTCCATATAACAGTAAACATCTAAATATCTTTGCAAAGAAAATGGAAGTGCATGACACACGTGTACATACACACATGTACCTCTATCTCTTTGCCACCAATTACCAGTGTATTTCCCTCTCCGAGTGCAGACAGCTCACTGAGTTTGTATCCAGTACCCTTACCAATCCTGACAGAATAACATTAAGGCCGGCTAGCTGGCTATGCATGTAGGCACACACATCTACAGTATACAGTATTCTCTACAAACTTACATTTTTCCTTCTGTGTCCATCAGTGTAGCAGTGGACCCCTTTGTCACAAGAATAGCTAGACAATTCACATACGTGCAGTACATAATGCACGTGTGTTCAATATTTCTAACAAATTATACCTGTACATGCATATACATGTACAAATGCAGTATGGATGCACAGGCTAGACATACGTACATGTAGGTGTGACTCACCATCTCCCTCCCACTTTTTGTGCTATAGATGTATGGATAGAATGGAAGGTGTAATTATAATATGCTATATCTCAATGATTCTTAAGTACATGTACATTCTTAAGTACATGAATGTACATGTGTACATGAGTGTACATGTGTCGCCTAGCAAGCGGACGGTCATGGGTTCGAGTCCCACCCGAGGAAGCTTTTTTCCTTGAAAAATACTGCCTTGGACAAGTTGTGTTGTGTTGCTTTGTCTTTCTGTTGTGTTGTGTTGCCTTGCCTTTCTTTCTAAGCATCTCATGGATGATTAAAAAGTCATGTACAGGGTTCAATCCAAGGGGGGGCACAGGGGGGCAAATGCCCCCCCCAAGCTAGGATTTCAGTTGCCCCCCCAAGCATATGACGCCATCAACAATCCCTCTCCTGACCTGCCAAATATGCCCCCCACCCAAGTTTCTGCAATTATTAATTTTGCCCCCTCAAGGACTCATGTCTAGATTAAACCCTGATGTATGTACCTTCTTCTTAGAATGTTTGCACCTGTGAAGACAACATGTTCTGAATATTAAACAAGTCTGCAGCAGTACGTGTACATGTATACATGAACGTACCACATGACTTGATAATATGAAGCACTTGCTTCACTCTTGTCTGATGAAATGGACATATCTACACATGTGATGGTATATATATGTGTATAATTTTATTATTATATTATGATGTACATACACATGTACACATACAGTGTAGTTATAGGCAACATGTATATACATGTCTTGTTTGTCAGGTCTGTGTGCTACATGTATCTAGTTTGTTCGTCTGAGTTGCCTTTCCTACTTCTAACATACATGTAGCTAGTGTGCCATGTACATGTATATGTATTTCCATGTATCTGGTGGTCCATACCTTTGGTAACTGTCCCATTCCGGTTCATGGGTACTTTGAATCCATTCGTAACCCTCTTAGCGGTAGGTTTGGGTGACTCACACTGATATCTGTTTTCATCGTCACAGGGAGGAACCAACTGATCACATGATAGTCCATTTGTCACATGACATTCGTGTGACTGGTCATTCACCGGCGTTGGGCTTTCATTAGAATTTGTGACAGAGTTTGTGAGTACGGTAGAATGGTTGCTCTGAAATTAAGAGTGAGACCAAACAGATTAGACCTAACACAAACGTACATGTTCCTAATGGTAGACACTCAGGTGTCCTACTTGCTTTGTATGTACATGTATATAGTGTAGCTGGATAAATTGAGCCTGGTTTCCTCTACCACTACATTAGCTAGTGTGCAATACACATGCATTTTATGTATTATAAGACAACTGAACAGCAGCTCACATCGAGACTGGAGGGAGATGGAGGGAGAGAGGGAGTGGAGAATGGGGGAATAAACCTCTTTCTCTTGCTGGCTGAGACAAGTGACGGAGCCTGGGAACGTTTCATCCCGTTCAAACTGATAACTACAACCGCCTAGAGCGAGTAGCTGGTCTATTATGAGCCTGCAGACATATCTGAGCACTGACGGATGCTCTACATCAGTACATGTCATGTGTGGTCACTCGCAAATTGCATTTCGCGCCGCACAGTTTACGCATGCGCCAGAAAAGTTGGTTTCTCTAATAAGAGCGCATCCTATTCGTGGTTTTGAAAGTGTTCCTGTGCAGCTATGAGTAGTGTAGGAGAAGAACTAGCCGCAGTCAGAGAGAAGATATCAAAAGTTCCACATTCAGAGCTGATTACGTGTCATCCTTCTTTAGTCCAAATAAGAATAAGGTACATAGCGACGTCTATCATTGCTTGCATTTTGAACTGTATACTTTGTTACGTGTGTACAGACAAACAGATCATCGCCAGGTGACAGTCTGCTGTCAGTTTCCAGATGATTATCCCACCCAACCATTGATTGGTATAATAATTCTGTAGACTGCTTTGTAATAATTGAATGATTGATGGCATATAGGTCTAGTTGCAGAACAGCATATTAGACCATAGATATTATAGCTGGGTATCTGTGATTACAGTTGGTATAAGCATTTCGTGTTTTACATACACACCGTACATGTAGATGTAAATGTGTAGATCCTTCCTGTAATATAGTGTGTGTGTGTGTGTGTGTGTGTGTGTGTGTGTGTGTGTGTGTGTGTGTGTGTGTGTGTGTGTTCTTGTATAGTTGAGCTAAAGAGTAAGACCATTACTGAGAAGATGTTGCAGGGAATGGTTGGAATCTGTGACAAGGAGCTGAAGAACAAGATCGGCCAGCCTCAGGTATTGCTATCACCAAGTGCTCATCATCATTCTCAATCATGTTGTCTGTTGCATCGTCTACCTGAAGCAGTAGATTTTTCTTCGAAAAACAACTGTTTCAGGTGAATTGTGAGGTGTTTGCTCTGTATTTCTGTTGTGTTGTTATTGTGTTGGTCAGTTAAGCATCTCTCTGTGTGAAATTATCATATGCATGTGGAAGATATTCCAATAATACAGCCTGCACTAGTGATACAGGCTGTACTAGTAATACAGGCTGCACTAGTCGATGAATCTCTCCCTTCTGTTCTGCAGATATTACACCTCGTTGAGTTTATCGATGAGTTTCTCAACAACAATCCGTTTGTGGTGTGTTCAGAGGAACTAAACCATGTGAAACACGAGCTAGCCAGAGAGGGGGACAGTGTGAAGGTCAAACACAAGACTGGAATAATTCTATATAAGGCCACCCAGGATAGGTCTGTAGGGTTTTTAGTATGCTAATATAGTGCAGTAACAGTCTGTAGAGGCCATGTCGGTCAGTGTACCAAAATGTATGTGATACAATGTAGGTATACATGTGTTTTGTAGGCCTTTCTCCCCTAACCAAACACCTAGGAATGAGGCTATGTACATGTATGTGAGTGATATGGCATTGGCAGTACTCAACCCTCTCAAATCTATTGTAGGCCTATGTACTGTAATTTTGTGTTAATAGCACTGTGCAGCAACAATATATAGTCTGTACAGTTATGTTCATGTGTTTCTCTCAGTGCAGTTATTTCATTGACTTCAAAGTGACCCTACCCAATGAATACCCACATCAACATGTGGTGTGAGTATCATACAGTCTACATGTACATGTACATGATGGTCGTGTGTTCGAGTCCCACCCGAGGCAGCCAATTTTTCTTTGAAAAATGACCGTTTCGGGCGAGTTGTGTTGTGTTGCTTTGCCTTTCTGTTGTGTTGTTGTTGCCTTGCCTTTCTCAGCATCTCTTGGATTGATTGTTCATGCGACTGTATGTTACAGTATGTGCCGGAGTCAATGTTATATCATTATGTGTGTAGACTGCATTCTATGTTGTGTGTCATATGCTTATGAAGTTAGTTGGAATGGAATAGGATGGTGATCTTAATTTGAATGGAATAGTGTCTTCATTGATGAATCTCTTAATTGGAATGGAATGGTGTTTTGATAATTGACCTTATTGGGGAACTGGGGTATTTGAGACAAAGATGCTCTGTTTATTGAAATGCCCCTGTAATTAACTGTATGTACATGTACATGTGTTTCAGGTTGGAGGTGAAGGAGACCAACTTCCCTCGGGAGATGATGACTGTCATCTCAGGTCATGTGATGGAGCTACTGAGACAGTGTGTGGAGCCTCCTCTCAAGAGAAAACCCACGTGAGCAGCAGCACCACTACATGTTGTACATCCATGTACACGTGATGTGATGTTACATGATTATCAATTCCCGCTATTTGGACTCAGTGAATTCTGCCCCATGTCATATGGAGAGTATCTTCATTTCCTGAATATTTTTCATTTTACAAGACAAGACAAATTCCTGAAATCATTCAATAATTACATGTGGGACACACCTCCTGATTTGTGTTGTTCCATTGCAGTATAGTACAATATAGAAACCATTTTTCATGCTTTAACTGACTCTCTTGGTTTTTTGCTAACATACATGTACATGTACATGTGTATATACCTCCACTAGAGATCCAGTGTTTGAGCCGAGGCCGTCCCTCCAGTTAGCAGTGGATTATGTAGTCACACAATGTGTGAGGAAGTACCCCATGGACAAGTGTTCAGTGTGTGATGTCACTGCACTACCATGTGATCCTCAGGTAATGTGCATACTGCATAAGGTATTAGCAATGATGTCATTATTTCTGGATACTCCATCTCATAGTCTATCATGCTACATGATTGTATATCGGTTGTGTTGTGTCTGAAGTATTGATAAAGATGTACGTACATGTATCTGTAGCTCACACAACTGACACAAGTGTTCATATGCTGCTGTCTTAAGAAAAATAGGGATTAACACATTCGCATTACTAGAGATAACCACAGAAGCTGCTTTTTCCTACTACACCAACATAGTAGATATACATGTAGATAGCCGTTTTCTATGTTTGCAAACATGGAAAAGACACCAAACTTTGTATTTCTACACATTGCATGTCAAAAGCTGCTACATATGTACACATAGTGCATGCATCTCCCTCAATGCAGGCTGTTGTGAAGGATGAGAACCACCCCGACTATGTGTACAGGATCTACTGTGGCCACCTGTACCATCGCCGCTGTATTGAAACCTACCTCAAGAAACCACCCTTCACTGGTATGTGTACATACATGAATGTGTATATGTATCACTTTTGAAACTCTTGTTATGATTAAGATACCATTGCCAAATTCAACTGACCTTGCTTGATTGCTTAGTATCAGGATAATATACTGTATAGCAAGAAATGTTTGTGGGAAACTTTCTTCACACTTTGGTGGCTCTTCCAAAAAATTTTATGCATTTTATATTGTGGTGTACAATGTGGGCAACTGAATTCTGTTATCCACTGTCTTCAATTGTGTCGTATGTGTATGTATAGAATTCATTCCACACTCTGTGGTTGTGCAGGTGGTAAGAAGTGTCTGGTGTGTGGAGAGAGGGTAGCTCATGACAAGTGGAACATTAGCCCTCGATTGGCAGAGCAGCGGTGGGCTCACCACCAGGCAAGACTGAGAGAGATTGATGAAGTTGTAGACTTCCTTTCATGACCTGTGTTTTACATACAGAACAAGTATGAAATGGTTCACTGTGCCATTGTGCATGCGCATGCGCATACACAGACCATTTTACTGTGTCAGCAGTACAGGTCATGCAGTACGAATCACGGTTTTATCAATTTCACATGTATCATTATAGCAGTGTGCTTTACGTACTTTTGAGTGTCTTATCATGTATAGATCTAGATACACACCATCGTTTACTGAGAGTTTATCGCAACATTGATCATTAAACTCACAGGAAAATGACTATGGGCTTCAACAGCTCAAGATTGTCTGTACTGGCACTGTCAGCACACTGTGCATGCTCCCCCATGCACTTGCTACATGCCTGCACAAGTCCATATATATAGGTACTACACTATTACCATGGGATGGACTTCCATATACATGTATCTACAGCAGGATTTCAGTTACATCAATGCGTCTCAACCGTCTTAGACGGCTAGACAGATTAGAAATTTCCCGCGCTCCTGCTCGCCACAAAATGCCCTGCATTCGCATACTAGTAACGAGGAAATGGCGTTCAACTACACGGAAGTGCTAGTATATATCGTAGCTTTACTTGTCGAATAGGGGCCCTACAAAGATTCCGTTGGTAAAAGGCACTGCCCACGGGAATAAGAAGCCTTTTGGTACAAAAATCAAGGTAAATACGTGTACATATTTTGTGCTAGACCGTTTGAAGAAATAGAAGAATATATTATGCATTCCACGAATGCAGCTTGACTAATATATATATGTCTCCCATTATAACAAGGGGGAACACAAATAGAAATGAGAAGTACACAGCTGTAGATGACTGAAACACAGAACTAAAACATCGCACATCAATTCATCACCTTTTTACTTGAGCTACCTGTCTTTCAATGAAGTAGTGTGTGTCACTGTTCTTTAAAACTACTCCCAAATAAAGCTCCTTTGTTTTTGCACTTATACCACTCTCTTTCAAATCTTCAGGTGAACCCACATTTTCTGGAGAAATATAGATGTACATTGTGGAAGGCGAATGTTGAGTGGAAGAGTTGCCACTGCCAGCTTCTGTTGAAGCACCACCACTGCCACTAGCAATAGTATCAGCAGCAAGCATACGATAGTAGGTCAGAATACTACATCCTGCAGTATGTGTGCAGGTTAGTTCTGGTGCCTTGACCTTCTCAAAGAGATTTTGTGCTTTGGAGCTGTGTTTTCGATATGGAGCGAGCGAAATCTGGAGCATCACAAGCCAATCGGTATTTCTTGCATCAGTTAGTAGTCCAACTGCATCAATTACAGGGTGTTTCATCCTCAGGTGGTAAAGAACACCCTTCACCATTTTGGTTAACGGTGCACCTGCTGGTTGCGATGCGTGAACCAGAATATCAAAAGTGGAAACGGACCGGTTTTCATCTCCCACTATGTATTCAATATTAAGCTTGGTAATTTGTTTGCATACATTTGCTTCAAAACAGTATCCATTAATAATGTCAGTGCAATGGCTGCTGGAATCTTCTCTTGTTTCAGATGCCTCCTGGAGTATCTCCATCAAATGAGGCCAAATCGTTGGGAAATTCACGGAAAGCGTGAAGTTGTCATGATTTTGTTGACTGATATAAGTTATTCTTTCAACTGCTACCCATGTTTTCAAGTATTCTTCGAGCCTTGTAATACAAAGTGGTTCAGATATCGAAGCGTAGTAAAACATTTCTATGGTCTGTGGCAAGCCGTTCATGACCCACCTGAAGTGTCGTCTGTCAGTGATTGAATCTGCAATAGCACTAACAGTGGCCCTCACTATTCTTTCTACGGCAAGTTTTGTTAAATTCATTCCATCAACAGGGTAATCTTTGTTTGCACACTTGTACAATAGTAAAGGATTATAATTTGTCAACTCCTTCAAACAACTCACACTTACAACAAATGGATACTGTGTTTGGTAAAGGGAAAAGAATGCATTTGCCTCACTTTCATTGAACGGAGAAAACTCCACACTGGTCATAATGTCAATGTCGCTTAACAAACGCCTTAAACTGTTAATAGGTATGAAATTTCCTGATCTACTAGAATGCGAAATCACTGACACTGAATTTCTGTTCATTGCTATACTTAGCACACTCATCAAGTACTGACGTGAAGGTGAAGATACTTCGCTCAGGGAACTTAGATCTAAAAGAAAAAGAGCCGTGTCTAGTTCTCCAAGGACACGTTCCATGAGAGATTGATTGCTTTCACCATCCCGAGATTGAAACCTCTTTCCTGTACACAGGAAAAACAACTGTTACACTTCTTAGTGATTGGGAAGGTTGCTTGTGCACTGGAAAGTACATGTACCACAATGACCCACTTGTCACAACAAAACACTGAAACAAGTGGGTGCATATACATGTACATACACAGCAGACCTTTCAGTAAACTAGAAGTTTTGTTAATGTACTTGGGTGAATTAACAGTGTCCAGTAAAAACAGTTAAGATAAAATTTAGCTTAATAACAACTCACCTAAGTATTTGTAAACTTCCTTCACATATTCAGTAAAATGAGGTGAGTTGACAGATTGTAGAGCGCAGAGAATACATGGGTACTGTTTATTCTTGCACAGTGCAGCAAGAGCACAAATGGCCATACTTTTGCCCACTCCTTTGGGGCCTCTGATAACAAGTGATGTTCCTCTTTCGATTTTTCGTACAACTTCTTTAAAAGCATTTGTTACCACATACTTGTTAGTACCCATTGATAGTATTCCCGATATAGAGAAGTACACGCGTTCTCTAACAGTGAATCCATCTAGTGCAATCGTCTTGTCAGGAGTTGTGAGTGACATTGACATCCTCTGTGTATGTGTGACAGAGAACATGGACATCACACATGTATACAACCAAACCTATACTCATATGCCCAGCTGTAATTACACGTGTATTACACAGAAAAAATAATATTGTGCCATATGTTTCCAAGTCAAAATTATAAAACAGAGTTAATATTTTTACGGCACCATAAAGACTACTACTTTGTGGCATAACATAATTTGACCTCTGACAGTCGGACCTGTGTATGCTCAGATACCAAGTGTTCTGTACTTTGAGCAAGGGCATACACAGTGAAAGGGATACATTCGGTTTGCACATAAACGAGATATGACAAAAGAGAACAGTTTTTGCTCTTCAAAGCACTGTGGCTGCAGTAAAGTTGGGTCTATAATTCTTACCAACTATTGTATGTAGAGTTGGAAGTCAATGTGGTGTACAGACACAGGCTTCATTTGTAAGGCAGTGATGGTCATCCATGTCTGCTTGCAATGCAAACCAAATGTATCCCCGTGCACTTTTGTAAGAAGATGGTGTAAAGGATAAGATGTCAACACAAAAAGGACAGTATAAAAACTAGGCACTGTCCATGTTGCCAATGTCATAGAACTTTGATTGCGTTTATGCCAGTGTGTGTGTGTGTGTGTGTGTGTGTGTGTGTGTGTGTGTGTGTGTGTGTGTGTGTGTGTGTGTGCGTGTGTAGTCTCGTTCCAAGGCCTTCTCCCTCCTCCACGTGCACACTGTGCAATAAATTAAATGCGGGGTGGAAAACGGAGGGAGAAGGCCTGGTCCACTTTCATAAGTGATACACAGGAAGCAGACTTTAGTGACGTCATCTAAATCTTATTGTATATAGGCCATACTGAAAACATCACCTCTACCTGCATGATGACACGAGATGATGCCTGCGGCACATATCATGTGTGAAAATGGACCAGGACTTCTCCCTCTGTTCCCCCCCAGTTAATTTATTGCGCAGTGCACACTGAAGAGGAAGGCCTGGGAACAAGGCTGTGGAACAAGGCTGTGTGTGTGTGTGTGTGTGTGTGTGTGTGTGTGTGTGTGTGTGTGTGTGTGTGTGTGTGTGTGTGTGTGTGCGCGCGTGTGTGCGTGTGTACATGTACGTGCACCTTTGTAGGCATCCATATCCAAGGTCAGAGGTCACAATAAGCAGTGCTATAAAACAGTCATTGTGAAGCAACACATTCCTCCACACACAGTACTACTGATATACCTTGTCAACTTGTACCTCAGATCAGGTGTAGTTTTAGCCTTGTTTATAACGCGCTAATTAGCCCTCTTTTGGCAGATGAGCGATGGGTCCACCACCACAGAGATTGACTAGGTTGTAGACTTCCAGGACCTGGTGACAGGCTCCACCAAGTTGAGACTTTCAGGACCTGGTGACTCCGGATCCAAGATACGAATTGCTAACGCGCATGCGCACACGAGGACAGCAAAAAAGTACGTTCACACGTATACTTGTGTACATTTCTATATTTTGACTTGTTGCATGTGTAACTGACGGTAACTGAAGAAGAAGATGAACAATCAGTGGCGGATCTAGGATTTTGCAAAGGGAGTAGCCAGCGCGGCATACACCTAGACTATTGGTAGCCTCGTCTCCAGTCGCGCGAGGGGAGAGCCTGAGGACGCAGCTAGACTACATGTACCCTGAACATCACCTGCGCATGCGCAGGCGTGAAAGCGATCGTTAAAACTGGTCCGGCCAAAACCGGACCGGCCGGACCGCTTTTAGCTGTTTTACAGTGTACATGCATTATGAGACGGTAGACTCCCTTTGTAGGGATAGCGCCGATGCGCCACGCCCACTTTTCAGAAATGCAGCCCATAACATATACGTACGTACAGGGGCGTAACTAGGATTGAATTCTAGGAGAGGGTCATTAATTATTCATTAGCCTACATGCCTGCGCATGCGCGTAAGACCGGGCGTGAGCGGGTATAGTGCGCACTGTTCAATAGTCTTGACCCTTTACTTGCCTTATAACTTCTTGGTGCCAGTTGTGCTCTCACTTGTGGTTAGCTGCTGCTTGCGTGCTGTCCCTCGCGGGTTGTTAGCCCTAGCCTTATAGCTAGGTGCCGAGAATAATAAATTATTCATACGGTCGAAAACAGAGGAGGCAAATGCCTCCTCTGCCTCATGCTAGTTACGCCCCTGACGTACTCTACGAGTGTACCCGCTATTGTATGTAGAATACATCGTTACAATGACATACTGAAAGTGTGCAAACTGTCGATTGTCAGTGGCGGATCTAGGGGGGTTTCAGAGGTTTCCACTGAAACCCCCTTTTGCTACGACTGCTCACATCTCGCAAACGCGCTCAGCTGACTTACTGTCAATTTCATGCTAGTTTGCGTACTTCGCTAGCGAGCGTGCGTTAGCGCTAGCATGCTATAGACGTACTAGATGCTTACGTCACTTCTAATTCTATGGTTACAAGTACGTATGCAGGTCGTCATTCGTGCGCGTGCGTAATTAAGTGGGCGGGGCTTCAAAACTCGCGCGGCATGCCTGGGAGATACATCGATTAACAGGTGACAGCTGCAGCGATACGAGCTTGTCGCTCATGCACGCGATCGCTGCAACTGTCGACGACCCGAACACCACGGGAGGTGTGGTTTAGAGGCGGGGCTTAGACCATGCCCATCGACCGGACCACTTCAAAAGTGCTTGCTACGGCCCTGTAAGGTACATAGTTTAATATGAGAGCTATTTACTACATTTCTAGGAGTACCAACCACCAATTATGGGAAAGGATGTTGTAATTAGTGGTACACCATGAAGGAGTCACGGAAACCTCAGAGAATATGCAACTAAGATAAGAATACTAGGGTTAGTGTTACCATTGACATATTTACAGTGCATAGAGCTATGTAATGGACAATGGCACTCATGCTGTTGTAGATTTAATTATAGGAGGCACTTTTGTGCATGACAGTAATATTCATTTTCTCTGTGATTTCACCAAGTAGGCACAAACTTTGTTACTGTATGAATAGGAAAGGCCTGGAACTGAGATCATAATTATTGTGGCTCAATGGGCTCCCGAGTGAAATACAGACTGAACTTAGAGTATACACCCAATAAGTTCCTATACACATTATCTGACTAAAAGGCAGTTTGGTTCCCACACCCCCGCGAAAATAAGTGGCTAGCTACCGTTCGCACATGCGCGTAATTTCCCGGACTACTCCGTACACGCATCACTGCAAAAACAAGATAGTTATTTTAACACAAAATGTTGTTACCTCAGTTGCATGTGTAGTCACTCAATCATGTAATTGACAATTTAATGGCTGTTGAACAAACGTTGAGAAGAGAGCCAATAAGGCGCATACCATAGACCCATAGACCGAGTATACAATTATGTTGTTATTTCAAACCATTAAGGATGTCATGTTAGGGTCTATGGAAAACATGTGAGGTCCAATTATATAATCACTCAGCCAGTAAATTATGGTGATGAAAATTTACAGGTTGAATGATTACATGTGCTGTTGCTACATTCCAAATTGAATGTCAGCCACTGTACACAGCATTCTGTCTGAAGATACAAGACTGACAAAACACACAACTGAGATAACTATACATCTTTGTTCAACACCCATTAACGTGAAGGAGTGACTACACATGCAACTGAGGTAACAACATTTTGTGTTAAAATAACCATCATGTTTTTGTAGTGATGATATTATACACGGAACTCTTTCCTTTCGCTCAGCTGCCACAGTTGTATATATATAGCGTGCATGTGTGGTGTAAACCACAAGTCACTGAACGGCATGTGAAGCTTATTCTGGGAAATTACGCGCATGTAAAAGGGTTACGTATAATATATATACGTATATTATTATTGTTGCATCCTATTATCCTTCCTGCATGCTGCACCTTGTTTCTATCCTTCTTTGCACTTCCATCCTTACGTCCTTCAACATTTTATGTAGTGAAAACGTTTTTACTGATGTGTATGTAAGTATATAGCACAGAAAAATATGCATGCATGCATATGTGACACATCTCCCACACAAAGTGCACACGTGTTATACTGTACGGTGATCTATTATATTAAACTAAACTAAAATGGTACACCTCCAGCTTCTGTATATAATCCTCAACTACAAAGCCAATTATATAATGTACACTAATCATTGTTTTGCAATCTCAAAAAGTAGTTAGATTTCTTTAATATTGATACCAGCTGGAATGCTAAACTCCAGCTCCAGTGTGGGAAATCTGATGGACTGTACGTCTTGTGGCCTTGCATCTGTTGTAAAATTAAAGCAATTGTTGATGACACCCATTGCCGTTACGTAGCGATCCATCTCATCTTTGGCCTTGGTCCACAAATCAATGTTCTTCATTCCTTTGAGCACAGAAACAGGAACTGTTCTCATTTTTGCACCCTGGGAATCAAACCTTTCTGCTTCTGTATTCCAGAATGCTGCAACAAGTTCACAAATTTGTTCCAGGTTTTTAAGAACTTCCACCAGAGTGCCAGCTTTCCTAGCAATAAACTGCATAATGATGTACTTTTGTAAGTGCAGGCATAGATAGTAGAGGCATCCAAATTTAATAATAGTAGTAAAGTTTAGATTAATATAATTATTATATTAATCTAAACTTTACTACATACCAATGTCTACAAGCTGATAGAAGCAATAGAAACATTAGTAGTAGTACTAGCTACTACTTTATTGTACGAAGCCACCTAACATGAAAGGCCAAAAGTGTTCTTTATTTGCCATAATGTATACTATGCCATTGTCTAACAGTGCTTTATTATCCCAGTGTGCTTTATTTTCCCTTTCATCTTAATATAGTACACTTCCATATATGTCCTCAGTTTACTCAACAAGGTCAAAACAATAACGCCCTGCGGTTCTACAGAGACACGTTTTCTGCATCTGTCACGCAGCGGCATAGCCAAGGCTGGTATCATGACTCAGAAGCAAGCCAAAGGGAACACACTCACCTCTGAAACACTGATTCTTATTTCCTAATAGTGAGTTGCTGTCGTCTGTCATAGGTAGCAGCGCAGCCCTTAGGTCAGTGGCCTTAGGCTTTGCAGACATTCATGACTAAGAAGCATGTTGGCGGGAACACGCTCACCTCTAACACACTGCCAATTCTTAGCTAAGGCATTAAATTGTTCCTAGCCTACTCTGTAGAGCCCTCGCTATTGAGGAATGAGCTGAGCAGCTTCTCTGCTGTTACCTATCTCAAGCGCTAGTTTGAAAATTTCCGTATACGTACAATAAACCAGTTAAAGTACCCGTATATCCTCGTACATTACGGGATATAATGTACTCGGAATGTGTCTCGATGCCTAATAATTTTAAGGCACTCGGCTACGCCTCGTGCCTTATTACGCTCTCGACACATCCTCGTACATTATATCGCGTAATGTACTCGGACGGGTACTTTAACTAGTACATAAATCCAAAAGTGGATATACATATCATACCCTAGCTTTATCATTTTGAGACGTTTTCTGGCTCAATTCTTGTTCACTTTCGTGAAGCTTGTGCAGGGCTTTTTCTTCAACCTGTGATGCAAGCACAGTCTTTCTTCCAGCAGTAGTAGTTCCAACATATGTCACCAGACCTATAATAGGAACCCAGCCTAAGATATCGTGGGCGGATTGCCACGCGTCTTCCACTTCTTTTGCTTCTTGACGGACCTTAGTAGCTTTAGAGACCACTTCGCTTGCAAGCTGTTTAGTATGCTCGGCCTTTTCCTGGGCTGCTTTAAACACCTGTTTAAACACTTTAGCTTCTTGGATAGTACCATCATGTGCCGCGTAAAACCTCCCAGCTAGATATCTGGCCCATGCTGCGACCACTTTAAAGCACTGAGCTATCTCTTTTGCTTGATCGCCAAGAAGCTTTAATACCTCCTTTGGGTCGTCAGCCTCATCGATATTTTCGAAGAAAGTGATCGCAACGTCCAACCACTGATTGGAAACCCTTTGTGCGATCGTGACCGTACTAAAAGATAACCGACGAAAGTCAATCGCGCACTGATCGATCTTCAGGATGACGTCTTTCGTAAAGAGTTTGCTCTGTAAGCAAACATGGTGGCATTCTCGAAAACTACTTAAGATATCAGTGCACAATTCCTGCATATTCCCGATGAGATCCGTGCCCTCCTTACTCTTCACAGCCCCTGACATGGCCATTGCTAAACTGAGACAGGAAGTGTAACGGAATAGGCTAAGATCACGTGCGCAATAGGGAACCTATAGCGAGGCGTTTACTACGGCCCCCCGAGTTTTGAAGGTTAATTAGAAGCAGTCTCTAAGTTAAAAGCCACTGCGCCCTCTATAATGCTTTAGATTACCGTTTCAGTAAAGCTTAGTAACCTTACTTAGCATGCGCCTTTGTGTTCGTAGTGCCATCTACGTTATAGCATTCTAGAAGAAGCGGACACGTCTGGCGTTGTTAGAAGACAAAGCCGTGCCATTTCGTTCGCAATAAGTAATAGGGGTGACCTTTTGACCCACCTCTAGCCTAGCTCGTACCCAGGCTCTCGGGGAGAGAGCGGAGAGTGGCTTGCGCATGAGTTGTGCAGCATGTTGTTGCCACAATATTAATCTGATGCACCATAAATCCAGTGACTAATTGCTAGCAGTATACCTTGCACTTCAATTTATATCTTGTCCAATTGCAGAATTTCAAACACCAACAACTCTATAGCTAATTGTCTCACCGTTTTTCAAGCTCTATGTCCTACCAGTCTATAATATAGAGTGTGCCATTAATAGCCCTTTCCAGATTATGCCAGCATAATTTTGAGCATAATGGGTTATGTTTTACTAATAGAGCATAATAGGCTACAAAGTAACAGGAAGTAACTGCTGACAGCTACACCCACAGAAAATTACAAATTACATAATTGGTTGACAGCTTGTAGATCAATTCTTACCATACAACCATCATCAGCATCAGCTGATCATGCATTTTCAATCTTGCAAACATCATTTTCACTTAACGATCATCTCTTGAAGATTATATATTGTACCCTTATATGTTACAGTAACCACCGTAAATAATTGTTGTAAGTCATTAATGTATATATTGTAAGGAATAATGGGTCAAAGTTATGGAATAATGGGTATATAATTTGAGCATAAAGGAATGGCATAATAGAGAATAATTTGAGCATAATCTGGAAAGGCCTATCCATTAACAAGAATATATGCATGCATTGCTTACAAATCGAGGTGCTACTTGTAATATACAACTATAGGTTAGCAGTATGTATATATATACTATACTACTAGACATAAGTGTACTTGTATATAGTAGTTGGGTACTTGCATATACACTCTGTTATACAGGATGGTGTATCTCCTCTGTACATAGCCAGTCAAATGGGATACAGTCATATAGTGAATGCACTGATCAGGAATGGAGCTGATGTCAACCTGCAGTAAAGTTGGGTCTATAATTCTTACCAACTGTTGTATGTGTGTACGTACAGACACAGGCTTCATTTGTAAGGCAGCGATGGTCATCCATGTCTGCTTGCAATGCAAACAAAATGTGCTGATGTCAACCTGCCAGTGAATGTAGGGAGGAGATCAACATTAATACATTTATTCTGTATGTTCATCACTCATTCCTCTCATACAGACTGGTGCAACACCTCTGTATATAGCTAGTGGGCTTGGACACACTGATATTGTGAATACCCTAATAAAGAATGGAGCTGACATCAACCTGTCAAGGATGGTACTATATGCACAATCTATACTCCCACTAGTCAGCTATAGTTCATTCATCTCTATACACAGGATGGATGGAGGCCTATTGACATCGCCAGGGGCAGAGGGCGCACTGACGTTGTCCGTATACTGGAGAAGGCTGAAAATAGCTAGTCCCACAACAGAAACTGAACTCTTCATGACTGTATACTGCAGAGAATATTTTTACCCAAGAGTAACAAAAAATTAAGGAAACAAGTACAATTATATGAGAGCCTTCACCACCTGAAACCCATCCACCACTCTCTCTGTAATTATTTAATGGACTACAACAGCAGTAAAGACATACCCCATGCATGCACAAAGATTCGGCTGTGCTACACCGGATTTCAGGTCCGTTGTCCCACGATGCTGCGCATGCGCATCAAACTGCCAGTGTTATTCGTCTTGCAGTTGGAACGCATTCGTATTCATCGCCCTTAGCAAGTTGAGTAGCCCTTTTATTGTATACTCTGACTGATTCACTATGCTATTTGCCTATGGCAAATACGGTCAGCCTAATGCGCATGTGCAGCTGTCACTGGAAAAACGAACGACAACGGACCTGAAATCCGGTGTAACGCGCATGCGTACCGGGTTTATTGCTGTGTCAGCAGTACTCGAGCAATGTCTTCCATTGGCACTGCGTGGGACCTTCCTTTGTCCTTACTGCTGTTCCTGAGTGCACAGAGTGCTGTGTACTCAATGAATCTTGAACTAGCGTCTGTGGTGAGTGCAGGATTCCTATGCCATTCGCACAGAGAGTGTGCATGCATGGGTTGGCTGTATGAGTGTATGTACTATGACAATGTGTGTGTACGCAGTTGTCCACGTGTACACATATACTGTGAAACCTTTCTCATTAGAATGCTTTGCCATATAAATGTCCTGAACATTGCTATGAGGTGCACTAATGTCAAGACAGGAGGAGTGCACGTAGTAGGGGAGCAAATGGTCCTATCTCAGCTGTCTAGATTGTAGGAGATATACACACACACACATCTCCAAAGCTGAAAAAGAACATCCAGCTAGGGAGGAGCCCTACCCAGTCCGTAGCCAGACTGGGTCATCCTCGCGGATGGGGGCCTCACCGAGTCTTCCCGACCGGTGGTTCCTTGTAGTGGAAGGCCATGAGGCGGCCAGCCACATACTAGGAGATGGACTGATTTAATGAAGATCTAACTGGAAACCCTACCAGCATGCAGACTGGATCTGGCAGTCCACACTCCGTAACTACCAGCAATGGCATCACGGCAGCAGAGTTTTTTGAACAGGGTCCCGTACTTACGACTGATCCCAATCTCGCGAAGTAGGTGATCGTTTTCGGGGTCCCATGTTCCCAGCATGTATACTACTGCATACTTGCCAAGATTTTATGAAGGCCAATAGGTACATCGCAATTGCTTTCTTTTGACCACACCCATCAGTTTATTTAGTAAGACTTGGGCATGACAAATATGATTAGACACTACAAGTAGAAATTGGGCGCTGTAGAAGGTGATTCAGTCATTTTTCAACATGTGACTGCATAATTAGCTATATACCGTGTACGTGATTTGCGTGCATGCGTTAAATTGTATTTGGGGCAACTGTCTGTCGGGTGGGACATGGGGCAATAAATCGGGACTATTCCGCTGAGATCGGACGGTTGCCAACTATATGTATGCTACTGCTCTCTCTCTCTCTCTCTCTCTCTCTCTCTCTCTCTCTCTC
>OZ019949.1:5446869-5765941 GCA_963970385.1 Theonella swinhoei | reverse complement strand
ATTGAAGTCACTTGATAAAGTGTAAAAATATTTTGTTAAAATGTTGAATGAATTGATGTAGGAATGGAAGTGCCAAAAATCAGGGAAACAAGGACCATATATATGCAGCAAGACAGGGGATATGATGGCATACAACAGTAATACCATGGGTAACTCCATACTAATAAAAGATGCAGGGAGGAATATGCATGGTATTACTGTTGTATGCCGTTATCCCCTGTCTTGCTACATATATACACTTGTTTCACTGGTTTTTCATTGTATGTAGCTTCAATGTGTAACCTGTCAAAAGGTATAAAGTGTAAAAACATTTCATTAAAATGTTGAATGATGTAGGGATGGAAGTGCCAAAAATCAGAGAAACAAGGACTGTGTATATGCAACAAGAGAGGGAATGACAGCATACAACAGTAACACCATGTGTAACTCCATACTTATAAAAATACAGGGAGGAGTTATGCATGTTATTACTGTTCAAAATATCATTATTACCCCATACAGAGAAGAGTGGTGACTCTATGAACACAAAAATAAAATGCACACAAAGTTATAGTGACAATTTAAAATGGTAACACCTTTAGAAGTGACAAACCAAGAGGTATAAGGGTCAAAAATTAGTGTTCAGGGTTTTGATGTAGATGAGATAATGTTAGTCACAAAAGCAGGGGTAACACTTGGATCGACGTCAGTGTGGCACTCAAACAAGTGCTCACAAAGTGGAGAATCTTGTGGAACAGTGTGTGCACAGTTGGACACTGGACATTGTCGATCTCTAAAAAGAGTCAGGCTGAGGGCTTGTAGAAGAGCCATTGACGATTTTTATCCATCCTGGCTATGTTCAAAAGCCAGATCCCAGAACTCTAGCCATAGGTTTTCCTTTGCAACACGGCGTATATAGAGAAGAGAAGGATGGTCTTTTGACTTTTCCTCAACCCTCTTGTGGTCTGCATCTATGACACGTTTCTTCATATCTCTCAAACGGAGATTGGGTTCATTCAAAACATCATCTGTAAATTCAGATCCAGAACTGAGTCAAGGAAGTGACACTGTCTGAAAATATTCATGGAGGTCACATCAGAAGCAGCAATAGATCTAAAAACTTGAGTTCTGAGTGATGTTGAATCTCCATTGCAGACGTGGGACAGAAATGACAATTTGTTGCAAAGAACTCTGGCGCACACAGTTGGCCAGTATTGGAGGTAAATTTGGGGAGCTTCAGTACACGTCGTCCAAGTTCAGCTTGGAAAGATTCAAGTGCCTTCAACAGTGAGTAGTTAAGCACCCAGTTTTCAGAACCATATAACAGAATTGGAATTATGCAGCTTTCAATGATGCTACGTGATGATAGTGGGTTGAGTAGTCCCTGGAAAGCACCCAGCTGACCATTAGCAGAGAATGCAGCTCTAGCTTTTTGTATTCGCTCATTTACACATGCATTGCTTGAGGTCGAGTTGTCCCTCGTAACACCAAGACACTTCACTGACTTTTCAATAGGAAGAGATGTTTTATCGTCAACCATCAAACATGAAGTTGTTAGATACTTATTTGAAGTAACGAGGGTACATTTTTCGGGACAAATTCGAAGTCCTCTGGATTTTACAAAATTGTTAACAAACATCACCTGATCAGTGGTGTCCTCTATATTTGATGCAATTGTCTCCGCATGGGCAAAAACTCCGAGGAATAAACCAAATATGCTGATACCCAGTGATCTTGAACTCAAAGTGGACAATAGGGGGTCCATGATGAGATTGAAGAGCACAGGGTATAGGACAGATCCTTGGCGAATTCCACAACAGATAGAGAAGGGCTTAGAAATGTGGCTTCCCAGTTGTACTTGACTTGTTAAGTTTGAATATCCATTACGGAGGAGCCTCCAACATTTCCCTGTTACCCGTGCTCGAAATAGATTTTGCAACAGCACACAGAATTCTACTGTGTCGAAGGCACTTGCCAGATCGTAAAAACATGAGTAGACATGGTCTCCATTTAATCTGAGGTGAGCACAAGCTTCCATGCTAGCAAACATGGAGTCAATGCTGGAGTCTGGAGACTCCTTCTCTGTAGGCAGTTTGGGTGACTTGACGGATCCCAGTTGCCTCAAGCATAGGAGTTATGCGCTGGCTAAGGATGATTTCAAAGACTTTTGCAAGGACTGAGGTAAGAGTTATTCCTCGATAGTTTTTGGTTAACAAGGGATCTTTTCCTTTGCGCTTGAAGACTGGAATAATGTCCCCTGTAAGACCGCATTTGCGATCCCAACGCAAAAGCGATCCGACACACCTACTAAGGGTAGCGCAATTTTCTCTACGCGTGCATGCGCTTCACGCATTCTCCTGAGAAAGTTGGGTAGATGGCAGGTCTATCACTTGAGTTATCGCATTTGCGTAAGCTAACGCATTTGCGAGACGAAACATAGGTAACGAATATACGAGCATTTCTTCACTGTCACGATATACACACATCACTAGCTTAGCTGTAGAGGCATTTTATTTGGGTCTACCACTTGGCAAAATTGAGTTCGCGCATTTGCGTATAAGCTAACGCATTTGGGAGACGAAATATAGGTAACGAATATACCAGCATTTCTTCACTGTCACGATATACACACATCACTAGCTAAGCATTATATTTGGGTCTACCACTTTGCAAAATTGAGTTCTCGCATTTGCATTCGGGTAAATATTGAAACAACGGAACTCATCAGGAACACATCAGGCAAGTTAGGTATGCCTCTATAATCACAGAACGATGCGCAGTATAGACAAGAAGCCGTGTGCGAATTCCAAATAACACCAAGCCGTACGGCCTTATAAATATTCTAATCGGATCGCTTTTGCGTTGGGATCGCAAATGCGGTCCTACAGTCCCCTCTCAGTAAATAATGTCCCCCATCGTAGAAAGCTCTGAAAGTCTTCGAAGATAGCAAACGTGATAATTTTATGATGGGGCGACAGTATTCACTAGAGAATACTGTCCCTTCCCAAAAGTATTCGATGTCACACGACGTTGGCAAGCGAATCACAACAGTGTATTACTTTAGTCTCTCTCTCAGTGTGTATGACAACACAAAAATACAGAATAGTTCTATAACATGTAAAACTAAAGGCAGCGCTAAGGCACTTAGGATTCAAGTGGTTAGAGTTTACATACCTCGCTGCGCGGGGGAGGGGACGAGGTACAACCGGCGAGGTATGCAAACTCTAAACACTGGTCTGAAATGCAGAGCTATGGTTC
Source organism: Theonella swinhoei (assembly GCA_963970385.1). Classification (NCBI taxonomy): domain Eukaryota; kingdom Metazoa; phylum Porifera; class Demospongiae; order Tetractinellida; family Theonellidae; genus Theonella; species Theonella swinhoei. The sequence goes on along the minus strand of OZ019949.1, from coordinate 5,762,704 downwards.
AGGGCTAGTGGTTAGAGTTTATATATCTCGGTCAGCTACGTAGCTTCGTCCCCTCCTCCACGCGGGCTGGGTACGACGTCGACGCTATCGGTCAGCCAGCTGCATTTTAGGGGGGACATTATTCACCGATGAATAATGTCCCCCCTGTCAGAAATGCTACAGCAGATGAACTACAGTTGCCTTAGAAAGAATATTATGGGGGACATTATTCACCATGGGGGACATTATTCACCATGGGGGACATTATTCACCAAGGGGGGCAATATTCACTAGTGAATAATATCCGGGGGGACAATTTTTGGGGGGGACAATATTCACTATTACAACGGTGTCATGGGGGTTGGGTACCCCGGGGTACCATTGTAATAGTGAATATTGTCCCCCCAAAAGTTGTCCCCCCGGACATTATTCACTAGTGAATACTGTCCCCCCGGACATTGAACATTATTCACTGGTGAATATTGTCCCCCTTGGTGAATAATGTCCCCCATAAGATTCTTTGTTAAGGCAACCATAGTTCATCTCCTACGGCATTTCTGATAGGGGGGACATTATTCACCGGTGAATAATGTCCCCCCTAAAATGCAGCTGATAGCCACGTACCCAGGCCGTGTGGGGGAGGGGACGAGGCTGTAGCTCACAGAGGTATGTAAACTCTAACCACTAGCCCTAAAATGATCATAGCCGTGCTTTTTAGGGCTAGTGGTTAGAGTTTACATACCTCGGTCAGCTACTTGGCCCCGTCTCCTACCCACGCGGCCTGGGTACGAGGTAGCAGATGGATTTCTAAGTGCCTTAGCTGTGCTTTTGTGTTGTTATACACACCAAGAGAGAGAATAAATGCGCTGTTGCCGCCGATTCGCTTGCCAATTCGTGTGATTGCTGTGAATACTTCCGGGAGGGGACAGTAAGTTCGCTAGTGAATACTGTCCCCCCACATAAAATTACCACGTTTGATATCTTGGAAGGCTTTCAGAGCTTTCTACGATGGGGGACATTATTCACTGAGGGGGGACATTATTCACGGGGGGACAGTATTCACTCCGACACCATATCACTACGCCGTAACCGTGACTGAGGATACATGAGAGAAACCACACGATTTAGAAATACTCTCCCCGAGCGAGAAAGATAGTGGTAGCGCTTGACTGACCTGATACCTGCTCTTCAAGGCTACAGACATGCCTGTATGCTGCCAGTGTAATGGCAGGGGGCGCTGCATATCCTGCGCTTGTGTCAAGTCTGGTTCAAGATGTATTGACTGTCTTCCTTCGCGGAATGGTCACTGCTCTAATCTGGAGATTGTGAGTGATGCTGATGAACACTCCTGTACGTTGTCTATGGTCCCTTCTACTGTCGTTTTTTATGATACTGATGGTATTACCTTGGATGTGACTGCCCCTGAGAACGGCCCTGACAGTAGCCCTAAATCTGTTGCCATGTTTGATGACGTCACAGTACCTTCGATCCCCGACTAGACTCTAGTTTCCATCAGGCTCCCAGCTACTCCCTTCCCTCATTCAGACCTGTACAAGAACCTGATTACACATGGAGAAACGTGTCAGGGCAAGTGTTTACGAAGTTAATTAATGACACACAAAAAACATTGCATGCCTTAGACGCTGATCGTCATTGTGGGAAGAAGGAGAAATAGCCGAGCTTCTCCAGGAAGGGAGGGCGATACAGAAATCACTGCAAGGCTCAATATCAATACTCCCTAAGAATGCAGGAGATGTTGCCAAAGCGGCACACAAATTTTCTACTCTTATGATGGGGGGGAAAGTCAGAGCAGCTCTCCAGCTTCTAACCAAGGAAGTTGGGTCAGCTCCACTGAGATTGGATGAGGTCATAGACGAATGTGGAAGAACTGCCCCACGCCCTGAGCCCCCCCCCCCATGCTGATGCCATTCTGAGCACTAATACAGCTGTGGCAGTCAGTGACTTCCATCCTATTCTGTTTGATAGCATCACAGCTGAAGCAATTTGAAAATCTGCTTTACTAACGGACGGTTCTGCTGGTCCCTCAGGAATGGATGCTCATTGTTGGAGGCGTCTGTGTACCGCGTTTGGAGAGAAGTCCAATGAGTTGTGCTCTGCTGTTGCAGAATTTACTAAGAGAATGTGTACCACCTATGTTGATCCCACAAGTCTGAAAGCATACATATTGTGCCGTCTTGTTCCACTTGATAAGTGTCCTGGAGTACGTCCAGTGGGGGTAGGAGAAGTTGTTCAAAGAATAGTAGGGAAAACTGTCATGAAGGTAGTCAAACACCATCTCATGGAGGCCATTGGTTCAATCCAGCTGTGTGCAGGACTGGATGCTGGTTGTGAAGCTGCAGTCGATGCCATGGAACAACTTATGGCTGGAGAAGATGCTGAGGCTCTGCTCCTAGTGGATGTGAACAATGCATTCAATCGACTGAACGGACATGTAACGCTACTGAACTGCGACAAGGTTTGTCCAGCTATGGCACATATTCTCATCAACACCTATCGTAATTGTGCACACCTTTATGTAGATGGCCAGTGTATACTATCTGAGGAGGGCATGACACAAGGTGATCCACTGGCAATGGCAATGTATGCCATTGGTACTCTACCACTGATACATCGACTAGATGGCACTGCCAAGCAAGTCTGGTATGCCGACGATTCAGCAGCTGCTTCAAAGCTGCAAGAGGTGGTGGAACATGCTCAATGAGATAGGTCCTCTCTATGTCTACTTCCCCAATGGTGCAAAAACACACATCTTGGTAAAATCACAGCACATTGAAAAAGCCAAGGAGATATTTAAAGGCACTTCAATTACCATATTTGAAGGAGAAGTGTGATACCTAGAAAGTGCAATGGGTACAGCCGCCTTCGTCCAGCAATTTGCTCAGAAGAAAGTGGAAGGGTGGTAAAGGAGATTGAGAAGCTAAGCAAATTTGCTGAGACACAACCACATGCAGCCTATGCTGCTCTTAGTCATGGTCTTATATCAAGGTGGAACTATTTCCTACAAGTTGTCAATTGGGAAATGCTCTCACCCGCCGAACTCCTACAACCACTTGAGTCAGCCATTCAGTCACAATACATTCCAGCAGTTACTGGTCATCATCCCCCTGGGAAGCAATTTCAAGAAGTTCTTGCATTGCCTGTAAGGCTGGGTGGTCTTGGTATTAGGAACCCCATCATTATGGCCATGGAACAACACACTGCTTCACATCAAATCTGTGTCGATCAAATTGTCCATCAAGACCATCAATTGGGTGATTGTTCTGCTGTACAACGAAGTATCAAATCCAAACTTAGCTCTCGTAAACGTACAGAGCAAGTGGAAGAAGCAAAGAATCTCCAAAAACAATTGCCATCTCCTCTCCAACGCTCAATGGAGCTATCTCAAGAAAAAGGAGCATCTACCTGGCTTACCTAATTGCCCATTGATGATCATGGGTTTGCCCTGCACAAGTCTGCCTTCAGAGATGCTGTCTCACTCCGGTATGGATGGTCACTCCAGAATCCATCCTCTTACTGTACCTGTAGCCATCCATTTAGCATTGAACATGCACTGACCTGTAAAACAGGCATTTTTGCATAATGAAGTGTGAGATATCACAGCTTCCTTACTCTCAGAAGTTTGTCATGGAGTGACAACTGAACCTCATCTTCAACCACTTGCAGGGGAAATCATGTCACACAATTCAGCGATTACTGATGATGGAGCCCGCCTTAGCGTTGCCATGTATGGTGTCTGGGGAGGTCGTTTTGAGAAGGCATATGTAGACATAAGGGTATTCAATCCCTGTGCCCAATCGAATCGCTGGAGTCCTCTTCCATCTGTATACAGGCGACATGAGCAAGAGAAAAAGCATCAATATGAGCAGAGAGAGCGTGAAGTAGAACATGCTACGTTCACTCCACTTGTCATGTCAACTACTGGAGGTATGGGCAGAGCAGCTACCACATTCTATTGGAGACTTGCTTCCATGATCAGTGAGAAAAGAAATACTTCAGATTGTGAACTGGATTTGTTACAAGTTGAGTTTCGCCTTGCTGAGAGCATCAATCATGTCAATCAGGGGAGCGAGGTCATCAAGACATCATGCAGCACTTGAGACCACTAGGGACAGACCTTCAGCTAAGTGAGGGTCAAATATGTTAAACACATGTCTTCTCTGCATTTACTATATATTCTATTTTTATTTAATTATTGTATGGCTCTATTTTTCCTTTGGCACGTGTAAAAAACAAATATCACCGGTGATTTGGTACCCCCGGGGTACCATATCAACATGCCGTCACCGTGACTTAGGGTACCATATCACCCATGACGTGTACCATATCCCCAGGTTGTAGATTGATAGCCCCAAGTGTACTCTATCTCCAGTTTGTCCCCTATGAGTATAATTTTCTACTAAGGCCAACATTTGTTGATTATTAGTTTCTCATGAACCGCCCGCATCAAGTTTTCCAAGCGCAAGAATTTGATATTTCCTCGCTTTTTCTTACTGCGCATGCTCAAATCAACTGCGCGTGTACAGCTGTATACAGCGTCTAGAAAGACATTCTATAACAACGTACCTGAATGGCACTACGTGTATTAGTACAAAGTAGAACCAGAATTGCTCTCTGTAGAATAATAATGCACAATAGCGTGCCAGGCAATATAACTCCGCAAGTACGATAATTATGTGTCCGGGAGTACCAAATCCCTGTGACACGAATATCACACATGCAGGTGATATGGTACTCTCAGCCATACATAATCACCAGGGGTACCAAATCCCCATGGCGCAAATGTTATATACGCAATGATATGGTATCCCCGGATAAGCCTTTCCAGATTATGCCAGCATAATTTTGAGCATAATAGGTTATGTTCTACTAAGGCCAACATTTGTTGATTATTAGTTTCTCATAAACCACCCGCATCAAGTTTTCCAAGCGCAAGAATTTGATTCCTCGTTTTTTCTTACTGCGCATGCTCAGATCAACTGCGCGTGTACAGCTGTATACAGCGTCTAGAAAGACATTCTATAACAACGTACCTGAATGGCACTACGTGTATTAGTACAAAGTAGAACCAGAATTGCTCTCTGTAGAATAATAATGCACAATAGCGTGCCAGAAGCGATTTCCTCTCCAGTACAGTCTAAACGATGCTCAACTATCACGTATTTTGTATGTCCAGGAACAAAATGCTTGTTCCCTGTACCATTGAAAAGAGAGATTAATCATTATTTAATATCATTTCTATCTGTTTATTGTTCTTTGTCGTGCACCTTGCTTTTAATGAATAATGATAATAACCTCCCTCCCTCATGTAATTCACGTGACACTGATGAGAAACTAATAATCAACAAATGTTAGTCTAATAGAGCATAATAGGCTACAAAGTAAGGACACATAAAGTTAATATTTAGTTTCTCATCCCCGCCCACACGATATTTTCCCTGCCGCATAGACCTAAAATTATGGGGCGTGTCCATAATCCGTGGAATGGGACTATACTGCTACGCTTCTAGTGGTATAGTCTTCTATAGAGAATCACTCAGGGCTTAGTAACTGTGATCCAGCCGGCTTTGTTAGCCTCGTTCCCAGGCTGATTTAAAACCCGGACGACTGTTCGCGCATAAGCAGGAATCCTCACGACCGATGAGTAGTAAGTAAAATCAGGTACCGCCGCATTGAAATTGAGAAACCAGAAGGATGAGAAAGTACGAATTTACTTTATGTGGCCTAACAGGAAGTAACTTCTGAAAGCTATGCCCACAGAAAAGTTATGTAACGTACATACGTACGTACATACTCAGCATCATAAAACCATCAGCTGAGCATGTATTTCAATTTTGGAAACATCATTTTCTCTGACCATCTCATATATTGCATATACACCTCATCAATATTCAACATAGTATATATCGTATAAACCATGTCCAATCAGTGTATATTTTAAGATATACACCTGCTATGTTCGGAAGTTTATTTGTGATATATCCCTCGGGCCGTTGGCCCTCGGGAAATATCACAAGTAAATTCCTCACAGCAGGTGTATATCTGACATATACACCTCTTGGCCATGGTTTATACATTACATATATATATATATATATAAGGAATAATGGGTCAAATAATAAGTAAGAGAGCATTAAAAAATGTGATAATAGAGGATAATTATAAAGACCTACACCTAGGGGTATGATATCACCGGGGATACCAAATCCCCGTGGCGCAAATGTCATACGTGGTGATATGGTACCCCTGGGGGTATCAAATCACCCGCGATATGGTACCCCGGGTAGATCTACCATATCACTGGGGGTACCAAATTCCCGTAGCGTAAATGCCATACGCGGTGATATGGTACCCCTGGGGGTATCAAATCACTGGTGATATGGTACCATGTACCCCCGGTACCATATCACTGAGGGTACCAAATCCCCGTGACAACGGAAATGAATAGACTGGGCTTAAAGGCTGCTCCGCAACGACAACATACTCTGTTTTCATCACAGAAAAAAGCGGCTCCCACCGTAGGATTCGAAACTACATTCAACCGTTGGCCGGTGTTGGAGGAACAGTGGAACAGTGGACCCCCGGACTGGAACCCCGGTCCACCGATCCTAGGACAAGTAAACCTAGGAAGTCCTCCTGTCCTAGGATCAGTGGACTCCCCCCTGAATATGTGGACCCCATGGCTTGCATTGCTTCATATACACTTTTAGCGCCGCGCGTACTTGTAAGCGAAACCCTAGCCCCTAGCCGTAGCCCCTAGCCTCTAGCCCTAACTCTAGCCCTACCTAGAGAAGTCACAGGGATGCCTGAGGGATTTACGGTTCAAATCCTATAGAGAGTATGCCCAATAACTTATAACTTCCTTCTGTGTTTTAGCACTGTTATCTACATTTTATAAAACTTATGTTACAGGTACGTATACACTGCAAAAATGTGATGGTTATTTTAACACAAAATGTGGTTAACTCAGTTGCATGTGTATTCAGTCATTCATGTATATGACAATTTAATGGCTGTTGAAGAAATGTTGAGAGGAGAGCCAACAAGGTGCATACCATAGACCCCTAGACCGAGTATATATTAGGTTGTAATTTCAATCTCAAGGATGTCATGTTAGGACATGTGAGGTCCAATTATATAATCACTCAGCTAGTAAATTATGGTGATGAAATTTACAGGTTGAATGATTACACGTGCTATTGCCACATTCCAAGTTGAATGTCAGCCATTGTACACAGCATTCTGTCTGAACATACAAGACTGCAACTGAGATAACTATACATCTTTAGCCATTAAATTGTCATTTACATAAATGAGTGACTACACATGCAACTGAGCTAACCACATTTTGTGTTAAAATAACCATCACGTTTTTGTAGTGTATATCAATATTTGAACCAAAATATTTTCATTTCAAATGTTAAAGAATATAGGGGTAACAGCTAGTGCCAAACACAAAATAACCCATATTATAAGGTAGGGGTGTGGTCCCCGCAAGGTAGGGGTTACGCATGTTGCACGCCCCATCTCCTGTCTTGATGCATGTATACTGCACTTGTTTCTCTGATTGTCAAAAATGTTTTTACACTTGTTTCACTGGTTTTTCTTTGCTGCAAATATAGTGCGCTTTGCGTGCAAGAGCCCCACCCTTTGGCTGCTCCTGGTCACGTGAACCAAGCTGGATTAATAACGAGGAAATGGGTAGAGGAGGTACGACAGTATCACGTGATCGCAGTGTAATTTCTGCTGACACAGCAACCTATCTTCCGTTGAAAATACATGGCGTGACATGGCATTTTCTAGCGTCTGTTGAAGCAACGCAAAGCGAGGATCCCCAAAGGCTAGTAGCCAGTTGTACGTACCATAGCCTATACCTCAAGAAAAAGAATCGAACCCGGGCGAACACCTACTGTTCCAGCGACTTATAGCGGGAAGTAGTTGAGGTCATGTAGCAACTTCGTGGATATCAGATTTATCAGTTGCACCCATCTTTGGCCTATGGTCTATCTCTCTACCGAGTTTGGATAGTATTCTGACTCTACAACTCTCTTAAACTATGCAATGAACTGAAGAGGTCTATGTCTTCATAGATATAATATCTATGATGTCTTTGCCTCGCGGTAGGCATCGGTAATTGCATTCTTTCGTGCGATTCATTACGTCATCGATTTTAGTGTCGTACCTCCTCTGGGAAATGGGGTTCAACTACAGGAAGTACTAGTATATCGTAGCTTTACTCGTCCAAGAGGGGTCCTACAAAGATTCCGTTAGTGAAAGGCATTGCACACGGGAATAAGAAGCCTTTTGTACAAAAATTAAAGTAAATAGCAGTACCAATTTTGTGCTAGGCCGTTTGAAGAGAATATCAATTTCATTTAACAGTATGTCATTGTGACCGTGTACTTTACCACCTTTGAGAGTCTTACCATGTATAGAAACACCCGTAGGCCATGTTATGTTTCTAAATGGGTGTGGATGCCGCATTCTAATATATGCTATATAATGGTGTGTCAGCTCCGGGCATCCAACTACATAGCTAATCTTTGATAAGACTGGTTAGTCCTATTCCTACTGCATATTTTTTTTCGATATTCAGTTATGATAAATAATCTGTATAAATCTCGAATCTGTTGTGTCATACCGTATGCCTCAAATTCATCATCTTTTATACCACTGAAGTCTCTGCGGCCACTAGGAACACTTCTGTAGAACACACTGATGGGGCGATGTGGCTCTTGAATGACAATACAGGCACCAACCTAAAAGGATGGTAGTACAACATACTGTTTATCTCACGCATGTATTATAGATGCCATCTGTTAAATGCTACATGTACTACTCTTCCAATATTTTACTGGTTCTTTGGAGTCACTCCGTAGAGTTCCTAGAATAGCTAGAGCCATGAAGTAGTCATCTTTTGGAAAGTCAATTTGTCTTTGGCACTTATCTAAATTTAACAAATAAAAGAATTTATTATAGTATTATGTCAATACATACCAGGGGGATAAAGATTTTGTGCTGATAAGTACATGATTGTACAGGAATTATATATTGCATAAATACTGTTGTGGTATAGTAGTTGGAGCTAGAACAGCTGATAAAAGGTGTATACCTAGGTATAGAGTCACTGTACAGTGTAGTCCATGTATTTCTAATCTGTATTCCCTATTTGAAGAACCGTGATGTAACTTTTATAAACAAGTACAATCCCCTATCTCTTACACTCCCATGTACCACTTTCACCTTGTCATCCATGATCTCAACATTCAATAATGTGTAGGATTATAGAACTAACTACTGCACCAACCCTATATGGAGAGTCTAGAGACTCTCTAATAACTATAGCTAAATTACTCAGCTCAGTATAATTACGAAGAAGTGCATGTTAAGATAATCCCCAAAGTAAGATACATCTATGCAGCAAAGCAGGGGGTGATGGCATGCAATAATAATATACACATCCCCATCCCTACATCTTTTGGGGTTATTCTTGTTAGTACATGCCATCATCCCCTGCTTTTGCTCCATGGATGCTTACTTGCATTACTTCTATACTATTTGGCACTTCCATCCCTATATCCTATTTTATTAAAATGAGAAGCAAGTCTAATGCTTTCACTTATTCTATGCAACTAAGTTATAAATAGTGAGATATATAGAAGGTATAGCTTTGTATGTGATGGTCTGGAGAACTATACCTTTCTGTTGAGGAGAGTCACGTTCTTTGTCAATTCCAGATTTTTTGATAATAACCTTCAGTTCACGAAGAGAAATTTCAATAATATCTCCACAAGCTCCTTCCCTATACTTGTACTGACTAAAGAAATTTGAAATGACCTTTAAATGACTATGTAGCTATAGATACTGCAATCACACACCTTACACTCATACCAGGTAGTCTTTCTAAATGGTTGTAAGCATCTGTACCATTGTGATAATCTTCAGCAAACACCACATTCTTAATTCCAGACTGAGCAATCAGCTTGGAACAGTGATTGCAGGGAGAATGAGTCACATATAGAGTACAGGATGACAGGTCACACCCTCTTCTGAAAGCACTTATGATTGCACTCATTTCTGCATGGCACACTAAATTAATAAGCAACATATTAACAACAAAGCCAGTGCTCAAGATTTTTGACAATCCATTCCTTGCATAATCCTTACCATATCGTTCTTTATCTGGACCCCAATCCATTTCCTCATCTGTGAATCTACAGCCATCTGGCATTTTATTATAGCTCAACATCACCATACGATGTGGATATGGTGTAACAATACATGCTCCCACCTAAAAAGGTGAGCAATATTAAGTTTCCTATAGCACTATGATAATCTAGCACTAAAAAGATATTTACAAACCTGTGTTTTATTATTTTTACTCCTTGAACTTGCCAGAAAAGCCATAGCCATGAAATAATCCCTGTATATAGGCTTATTCCTGCGCACAGGAACTTCAAGAGCTGAAAACAAACATCATTGTAGTATTGTGAAAGTTTTTCTAATAATTATGAGATCAAATCAGAAATGGATGCCCAGGTGTCATGATGCATGCATATTCATTCATTTGATATTAGCTTACACAGATCAAGAGGGAATGAAAAACACAAATTTCAATCTGAAGTTGAACCCAGGTCTAATGATCAGCTAATCAGCACACTAAACACTAAGCCACAATCACCAGATGAAAGTCTCTCCCCTCATTTTCTCTTATAGCTCAGGGGCAGAGACACCATGTCAAAAGTGGGGGGCTCGGTGTTCATGAAGTTCACTATATACATTCATTCTGAAATTTTACATTCTTCATTTAACCCATTGACAACCAAATTTTGGGGGGGGCTCAGCCCCCCCTTACCAAAAAGTGGGGGGCTCAAGCCCCCCCTGCCCCCCCAGGTTCTCTGCCTCTGTCTAAGCTGAAGTGGTCATCAGCAATGTCACACTGCACACTACACAAATTATGTGCCGATTAGGTATTAACTGGTAACACCTAGCCTCGCCTTCCCCGCGAGCGTTTACATTACGCGCTGATTGTGCGTGGGAGGGAAACATTAAAGAGTCGGGGAAGGCCTGGGCGCAAATGTCACGTGAGGTAGACGTTAGGCAGGTGTGGCACTTTGCGTGTGCGGGCACCACAGAAGCAAGTGATGATCCTAACTTACGATACACGAAATCCCGAGACTAGAGCAAACACCACACAACAGAGTTGCTACACTAGGTCGTCTGTGGTACCTGTACACGCAAAGTGCCACACCGCCAGGCGTCACCTAACGTCTACCTCACGTGACCAGGCCTTCCCCGACTTTTCAATGTTTCCCTCCCACGCACAATCAGCGCGTAATGTCAACGCTCGCGGGGAAGGCCTGGAACCTAGGCTAGGTAACACCAACTCCTCAACAGCGGAGAAGCCATGGTGGGTGGATTTTTGCCAGATAATTATTAAACGAATGGAAGTTTGTCTTTCTTAATCTTTTCTGGCACTGTACATGCATATAAGCTATTCATCAAATAAACACATCAGTTACCAGACCAACTGAATATTCATTGTTTTAAAGTTATTTACTCTGTTTGTCACTGTCCAAATTAGCTCCAGGTGGTTTGGGATCTGCGAAGGTAGTAGATTCTTTGTGTAAGGGATTACATAATAATATGAACACATTCATTAGTTTTAAGATATGAAATTGCTAACATCAGCAAAAAATTATTCAGCTCATCGTAGTAGAAACAATAAAGAACACAAGGGTGGGCAGTTACATCAATAGAAACGAGTTCCAGATGGATGAGATCCAGAAACATGCACATACCATAAATTCTGACTGTGGATTGACAATGAACTCCACCTGGAACTCGTTTTTCTATTGATGTGACTTCCTACCTCATGATAGCTAACATCAAATGAACACATTAGTTACCAAACCAACTAAGAATATTGAATAATAGTTACTCACTCCCTTTGTCACTGTCCAAATTAGCTCCAGATGGTTTGGGATCTGCATTGGGATCTGCATTGGGATATGCAGAGGTAGTACAATATTTGTGTAAGGGATTACATAATTTATATGAACACACTCATTATGAAATAGCAAATATTATTGAGCTCATCGTAGTAGAGAGTTCTGAGCCGCTACATTTTTAAGGGCTAATGGGCGTGTCGGCACCATCCCTACATGTGATATATATAAAGGAAGTAAAAACATTAATTATTTTCCATTAAAATGTTGAACAGTGCCAAACAGTGTCCTACAGTGGGAGCCGTTTTTTCGGCGTGTTGTAGTTGCGGAGCAGGCCGGCTTACCCTTTAGGCCCAGCCTATTCATTTCCATAATAAAAGAGATAGGGAGGGCGACTTGTTTCGATCACTACAGCATACTCCCTAGGGTTTGAACCGTAAATCCCTCAGGCCTCCCCTTAGCAGAGTGCACGTGGTAATGCGGTTGAACGTAGGTTCGAGTCCTGCAGTGGGAGCCTTTTTTTCGGCGATCGATGAAAACAGAGTATATTGTGGTTGTGGAGAAGGCTCACCCTCTAGGCCCAGCCTATTCAATTATTTCTATCCTGCCGCTTATAAGGTATCGACTTGTTTCGATCACCACAGCATACTCCCTAGGATTTAAACCGTAAATCCCTCAGGCCTCCTCCCCCTTGGCAGAGTGGTAATGCGGTCAACGGTTGAACGTAGGCTCGAGTCCTACAGTGGGAGCCGATTTTTACTCCTTGTTTCACTGGTTTTTCGTTGTATACTCCTTGCTCTTTGCGTGCGTGCGAGCCCCGCCCATTAAGCTGCTCGTGGTCATGTGAAATACACTTAAGTAATAATGAGGAAATGGCGTTCAACTACACGGAAGTGCTAGAGTAATCAGTATATCAAACTTCGCCAGGCACCTAATTTCGACGGTCTAAACAGCACGCTCAACAGTGCCCTGCTATATAAATTAACTAGACGATCTTACAGACAGGTATGAAGGCGCTAACATTTAGAGATTCAGTCTAATAGAAGCGAAGCGATGAACGTGAGAAGTGACCTGCCGATTTTCGTCAGCCCGACATCTATTTTCGTTTTTGCCTGAAAAAACAGAACTAGAGCCTAGCTAATTACATTGAATTAATTCTATATGGAGCGTACTGTAGAGTGGAGTAATCGTGGCAACAAGAGAACCTGGCAACGCCCCGCTACAGCTGGCGCCTGACGAATTAATGTGCTGAATCAGCAAAATTAGCTTTTGCATGGAACAGATACGGAAGTTACTGCTGAGACTTGTATTCAATAGTATTACAGTGTATGTTAAGCTGAGAACATTATTTTATTAAACTTTAATGTGACTAATCACACTGAGAACACACACTGAAATCACGAAATCTTATCGTGTATAGAAACACTCATAGGCCATGTTATGTGTCTAAAAGAGAGTTCTGAGCCATTGTGTTTGTTAAGGCTTAATGGGCGTGACGATGCCATCCCTACATAGAGACTCATATCATAGAGTCGGTAGACTCTATATGTAGGGATGGCGCAGACACGCCCATTAGCCCCATACAAAAGTAACGGCTGAGAACTCTCGAACGCGGAAGTTATAGGCCTTTTCAGACAAACAACGTGCTCTGCGAGTGCCTCTATACACTATAATACTCTCAAACTCCGTAAAATATACAGCTACGGTGATTCTCGGAAAATTGTAAAAACGCCGATTGTTCATCATCTTCTTCTTCTTCTTCTTTCTTCTTCAGTTCAAACGACCTACCGCGAAACTGGGATTAGTAATCGCTCTATTTCTTTCACGAAAATCATTTATACTGGAGCGTACATGATCCTTGATGCACAAATTCTTCATACCTTCTCCCAAAGCCCGTCAAACTCCAGTTTGGCAAGCTTAGAAGCGTTAGTTTAGACGCCATTTGCTGGTTTGCCCACGTGCCGAAGACGTGACGTTTAGAAGTTTGGTCGTGGTTGTGATTTGTCGCGCTGTTTGGCTACCAGCGTTGCTCCTTTGTGTCCGTTTCTTTGAACGACTAACTGTTGCCATAACTGGACCCGCAGTTTTACTCCGTGTGCAATATTCGTACAAGACAGGATGTAGGAGTCACTGCCAATTGCTGGCTATCCTCATAGGTATGCAAGGGAGGTAGAACGAAAGCCATTCGGTTTATACACGTTGCTACACACAGTAAAAACCAGTGAAACAAGTGTAAAAACATTTTTACTAAAATGTTGAAGGATGTAGGGATGGAAGTGCCAAAAAGTATAGAAACAAGGTCAAAGTTCAGCATGCATGCAGACAAAGGCAGGGGATGATAGCATGCAACAATCATAACATGCGTAACCCCATATCCCTACATCTGTAAATATGGGGTTACGCATGTTATGATTGTTGCATGCTATCATCCCCTGCCTTTGTCTGCATGCATGCTGAACTTTGACCTTGTTTCTATACTTTTTGGCACTTCCATCCCTACATCCTTCAACATTTTAGTAAAAATGTTTTTACACTTGTATATACATATATATATATATCATAGAGTCGGTAGACTCTATATGTAGGGATGGCGCCGACACGCCCATTAGCCTTAACAAAAGTAACGGCTCAGAACTCCCGAACGCGGATGTTTTAAGCCTTTTCAGACAAACTACATGCTCTGCGAGTGCTTCTATACACTATAATACTCTCAAAGTACGTAAAATATACAGTTACAGTGATTCTCAGAAATTTGTAAAAACCCGGATTGTTCATCATCTTCTTCTTCTTTCTAATTCAGTTCAAACGGCCTACCGCGAAACTGGGGTTAGTAATCACTCTAATTCTTTCACGAAAATCATTTATACTGGAGCGTACATGATCCTTGATGCACAAAATCTACATACCTTCTCCCAAAGCCGTCAAACTCCAGGTCTGCAACCTTACAAGTGTTAGTTTTAGACGCCATTTTCTTGTTTGCTCACGTGCCGAACACGTGAAGTTAGTTTTGTGCACTAGTGATGCAGGCTTTGTGTCCGTCGAGCTGCCGCTGTTTTGAGCGCTGTGTTGTCTTTTTTGGCTACGTTGCTCCGTTTATTTACTGTTGCAGGCAACTGGACCCGCTGTTGTACTCAGTAGGCAATATTCGTACAAGACATGTTGTAGGAGTCGCTAGATATCCTGCTTATAGGTATGGAAGGGAGGTAGAACTCTGCACGAAAGTCAGTAGGTTTATATGTATTGCTACACAACTGAAAAAACCAGTGAAACAAGTGTAAAAACATTTTCACTAAAATGTTGAGGGATGTAGGGATGGAAGTGCCAAAAAGTATAGAAACAAGGTCAAAGTACACCATGCATGCATTCAAAGGCAGGGGACGATAGCATGCAACAATCATAACATGCGTAACCCCATATCCCTACATCTGTAAATTCTAAAAGGGGTTACGCATGTTATGATTGTTGCATGCTATCGTCCCCTGCCTTTGAATGCATGCATGGTGTACTTTGACCTTGTTTCTATACTTTTTGGCACTTCCATCCCTACATCCCTCAATATTTTAGTGAAAATGTTTTTACACTTTATATATGAAGCATGAAGTGTGGACAGAACATGAAATCTAACTCCAAAGAATTCACCTTGTTTCTTTGATTTCAATTCGTTTGCACAAACTTTATCAGTTTTTAGATCTATAACAAACTTTCTTTTGTCCTCAGGAATTGGAATACAACATTGATATTGTCTGTGAAACATTTGGCATGACAAGTGAGTAAATGATGCATTAAGACTATATAACCTTACATGAAACAGGCCTTGGTTTGGTACACCATCTCATCTATATCACTATTTATATTTTTAACTTTTCCCCACACTATAACCCTGATGCCAGTCTGAAGTATGACCTTAGTGCACTCAACACATGGATGATGACTTGTGTAGAGCATGCACTTTGTTAGGTCTGTCATAGATTGATAGGCATTGAAAATAGCATTCTTCTCAGCACAGATCATGGTATCACCTAAGTGATTATAATTAAAGATGGAGAGCATGCATGAATATATCAGTGGACAAATAATGTCATGTTACCTTCAGTATGTGTGTATCCAATGCTAACAACTCGTGATGGCTTCTGAGTCACAATGCATGCTCCCTGAAGCATGTGCAATGTGTTCCGGTAAATACTATGAAAGTATCCATAGCTCTTCCATCACCCTTATTTATAATGCATCCTACCCTCGTTTTTCATCTTCACTCCCTTAGGTTTAAATTACCTTGCTATCATCACTCTTCTCATTTAGCATCCCTGAGAGTATTGCTACAGCCATGAAGTAGTCATCCTCAGCCAATGGGAAGAATTTTGTCTTCATTGTAGGATGCAGTGTTTCAATTACTTCCACCTGAGAATATACATACTCCTTTGCAAATTCCCATGTACATTTATTAAGATCCACAATAATGTGGCTGCTATCGTCTTCCTCCAAACAAGGCCTGTGGCCAATAAAAAAGCATACATGAAAAAAGTATTTGTAGTTGAGGTAGTTCATTTTGTAATCACTTCTTTGGTTGTGGCATTCTAGACAGAAGTATCATTTGTTTACACTCATCACAACATGCATCCTCTTCTCCAGTGTAGTAGCAGGAGCACTCAGTAAGCTTGCCTTGATGTCCACCAACACTTACAATAGTATTCATTAGAGCATGGCACACTGAAGGAACACAGGGTATATGAACAACCACAGAAGTAATAAAAGCTGCAGGTGTCAGTATATGACGTAAAATATACTTACAAAGTGTTTCATTGTTCCTGGAATGCAGTCCATTAGGCATTCCATGAGAGCCTAGGCCCATAACATTCAAAATATCACCATTAGTTGATATTATGCATGTTCCATGTGCACACAGTAAGTTGTCAAACTGTAGAAAATGAATGCATTGAAGTACAGAACCCTTGACGCTACCACGTGGTAAATACTAGTAGTAGTATATAGGCAATTGCAAATGCAGAGCATTTTTTGTGAGTGGGAACTGAGTCATGAAAATAGATTATAGATTAGTATATAGGCAATTGCAAATGCAGAGCATTTTTTGTGAGTGGGAACTGAGTCATGAAAATAGATTATAGCTTACATATTTCGAAGCAGATGTATTTCAATATTATTTTGCATAAAAAGATATCGACACATGTGCACTGGCACAACATAAAAACGCATTGCATAATGCCTCATGCCATGCGTTTTTTTTAGCGGGAAATAAAAACATGTGTAAAAAGAAGAGCAAATAATTTAGAACGAGTTATGTAGGTATGACATGGGTAAAGTATGTACATTATCTTAATGATCAGACACCTGGCTTTCATGGAGAACCAGGTGATTGAGTTTGTATTTGGTGATGGTTCAGTGAAGGTTGATTAGATGCATATTATAGTTGATCCCAGAACGGAAAAGTTCAGACGACATCTCGTGTAGTTTAATGTTGAGCTGTAGGTTCTGCCTTGCTACTCTGATATTAACGAGGCTAATCTCATGTATACTACAGTTGCTGTAGGACCCATACATCACTCATCAGATATGCGGTTATGTAAGCGACAGGTAAGTAGTCATCACATGCAACAACCACTTTGCTAATGTCGACAAGCATCCTAGGATTTTTGGAAGGTATGTTTTTTTTGTGTGTGTCTGGTCGTTGTTCACCTCGCTGAAGATTACAACGTGCTCTCAAGCAGTAGAGCACAATTTGCTATAGCGCCCCCGAGTGGCCGGGATTACGAGTCCGCCGTTTCTGGTTTCGCGGTAAAAAATAGTAAATTTTCAGCAGTGAAACATTGGCCACAGACATAGTAGGAGGGTGTGGTGGGCGCCAACCATACCATAGACACAGATTATCTCCTTTGTGTAGAGCAAAACCATGTTCGGAGATGGATAGGGCTGATAGACAGTTCGAGGAGCCTTTCTCAGAACAGAAGGTGAGGGTAGCTTGATGGGTAGATTTTCCTTCAAATCGCTTGCTGTTCTAGCATCAAGTTGTCTATAAAACTTACAAGCATTGCCTTTTCTTCTTGTTTGGTCCTCTTTCACTGCAAATGAGTAAGTGTCTGACTGGTTGAGAACCTGAGTTACAAAAGGTGCTGAAATTGATTCGCTTGCAGAATAGTGGATTGTACTCTTCTCGCAAGGGTTTATAATGCCAAGTCCACCATATCTTGTTGATAGTGCCATGTCATTGAAGGTGTTTTGTCCAGTGAGATTTGGTAGAAAGACTTTCCTGATGGTTTCCTCAAGAGGTTTCTGGTGTTTCTCGATATTGGGGGTAGTTCTTGCTAGATATGTCCATCTACTGATGAGAGCATGAGTGAATGCGGCAAAAGTTGCAGGTGAGTGACTAACTACAATTGATGACAAACGTTTTAACTCTTCAATCCAGGCCATAACCTTTTGCTCTTGATGAACGACTGCTTTCCAATAGCTGATCCCAGATATTTCTTTCCTTCTTGTGTAATGATGACTTGGGTTCATTGAAAAGCAGATTTAACTTTGTCTTTGTATTCCTTCTTTTTGTTTTGAGAGCATTGGGAAAGTATCCATAATCAGGGCCAATATTTGTGAGGTTATCCCTCCACTCTCAGAGGTTGTTAATCTTTCCTGTGTCTTGTTTTAGTCGGAGAATCAATGGATTTATTGCTATGGCATACATAGCCATAGCAAGTGCATCTACCTGGGTGGTTTCTTCTTGAGATAGAAGGGTCTCACCATCAATAAATAGACAGACATCTTCCCTGTAAGTGTTAAGAATTTTAGATAGTGGTGGACATAGATGGCGAACGTTCCTTAACACGGCCTGTAGGTTTAGTGAGTTGAATGCATTTGTTGCATCAACCAGAATGATAGCTTCCGTTTCTGAAGATTCAAAGCCATGTCTCATGGCATGATTGCAGCCTCAAAGCGTGACACCACGTACGTACATACGTACGTATGCATTCCCGGTGTCGGAGTGAATACTGTCCCCCCGGACATGACTCACTAGTGAATATTGTCCTCCCTCAGTGAATACTGTCCCCCATCGTAGAAAGCTCTGAAAGTCTTAGAAGGTAGCAAACGTGATAATTTTATGATGGGGGGACAGTATTCACTAGAGAACACTGTCCCCCTCCCAGAAGTATTCAATATTGTGCCAACACTCACACGACGTTGGCAAGCGAATCGCAACAATGCATTATTTTATTCTCTCTCTCAGTGTCTATAACAACACAAAAGTTCATAATAGGCTATAACATGTAAAACTAAAGGCAGCGCTAAGGCACTTAAAATCCAAGTGGTTAGAGTTTACATACCTCGCTGCGTGGGGGAGGGAACGAGGTACGTAGCTGACGGCGGCGAGGTATGTAAACTCTAACCACTGGTCTGAATGCAGAGCTATTGTTTAGGGCTAGTGTTTAGCTACATAGCCTCGTCCCCTCCACCATGCGGCCTGGGTACGATGCCATCGGTCAGCCAGCTGCATTTACGGGGCTATCAGAAATACCATAGCAGATGAACTACAGTTGCCTTAACAAAGATTCTTAGGGGGGACATTATTCACCAAGGGGGACAATATTCACCAGTGAATACTGTCCTAGTGGGACATTATTCACTAGTGAATAATGTCGGGGGGGGGGGGGGGGGGGGGGGGGGACAGTGAATAACGGTCCGAGAGGGGACAATTTTTGGGAGGGGAGGGGGACAATATTCACTATTACACCAGATTAGCTGATGTGCTCGGTAGCCTAATGCTAATCATTCATTGTGGGCGAGCGGGAGTGAACCCACTGAGAAAGTGTATGATGCTTAGTTATGACATCAATTGCAATTGTAGAACTATGTAAATAGTAGTGCTTTCAATGTTGATAGAATGAAATTGGGAGATTCCCATCCTCTGATAGCTGCAGTGAAGTTGATAGGTATATTATTCGATGATAGTACTGAAAAATCACCGTAGAGCACGTTGTAGAACACAACTTCTGACACGGAAGTCATGGTGGCAGTGGTTGGAACCTTCTCTGCCAACAATGGATTCTTGCTGAAATGAGCCAAGGTCTTGAGGAAGGTTAATAACATGTCTACTATAAAACCGAACTATGAATACTGTCCACGAGGGAGCTAGCTGGTAGACAGACATGGCCTAACAGCTGAAATCTTCAATCTGTGACAGTGTCAAACCCTAAACATAGCAATGTAGGTGGCTTTCCTATCTTCCTGAGTCTCTGAAACCAATCTCTGCAGAGAATCTGTGCTGCCAATCCCCGACGCAGTGCAACTCGCCTTCTCGCTAATCATGCCTCTCTCTGTTCACCAGTTTCACAAGCGCGACGCTCCCTGGAACGTTGTCTTCTTCTACATAGCCTATTTTCCCTGGCTTCGGCAGATTCCTTGAGGTTTTCCTTCGACGAAGTCTAGCTTCCGGGCCCGTACACAGGGGGAGTTCGAGGGGGATTCGGACGAACCCCCATTCGGCAGGGTAGTTGTAGTTGTGATTTGACAATTTAATGGCTCGCGGAATTCCAGCTGTTTGCGCACTCACTGCGTGAAAGCGAGAGAGATACTAGAGGGGTCTGCTCAAATTTACTCGCGTGCGCGAGCGAGAGAGATACTAGGGAGGTCTGCTCAAATTTACTCGCGTGCGTGAACTTGCGCTAGAGATCGATATGCACTACTGCGCAAGCAAATGAAACATCCCGAGTTTCATGCATGATATACCAGGGGCGGAGGAAGCTGCTTTTCAGTGGTCAGGCCATAGGTTAATGCGGTCTGGGCGCATGCTTCTCCATTCATTTGAAACGTTCTGAGGTGAATTCTATAGGGCATTCTGGGTCATCTTTGAGTGAAAAAAGCACAGAAAAACTGGTGCGTAGAAGTTCGAATTGAGCCTCCTTTAATGTGTGTACTAACCACGTATTAAACTATCAAAACGCGTATTAAATATAAATCACCCGCGGGGAAGGTCTGGAACCGAGTTACCGAAGCTGTCCGTACGCAGCTGTGCTACACGTGCGTAATGCGCATTGCACGCGTACAACCTGTAGATATTTCTCAGAACAGAGAGGAAAAAAATGGTCAGGCCATAGCATGACCTACCTGCCAGGATGCGCCGCTCCTGTATACTGCAGTGCTCGCCGCGTTTCCTCATCAGCCTTCGATGCACATATCATCGGCTGCTTCTACTAGGCCTCATCCCTAAGAGTCTTTGCTATTCAAGTATAGTGAGCGTTTGCAGGGCCTTTATTACTCAAAATGTCATCAGAAACGATCTCAGAAGGTCTAGAAATTTCCTGGGGGGGGCATGTCTCCAGACCCCCCTAGGTCGCACGCTTGCGCGCGCGCAAACACACTTCCAACCAATATGTAACCTACCTTTTCAACAACCTGCGTACAGGCCTGGCTTCTCTCGGCCCTTCAAGATGCATGTGTAGCCCGGTTTTACGTTTGCGCGTTGCGCAAGTAGCTGGCTTTACGTTTGTGCGTAGATATCATCCGTAAATACTGGCACAATAGATATTAATAGCTTATAGATTCACCAACATCCTGAATCTTCCTGGGAAAAAAGTCTCTACAGGTAAAGGAAGACAGTAGGCTGTTAAAACTTCGCTTATCGCTACCAATCTAAGAATCAAAAGTAAACTTGCCGCTGTAGCCTCACAACCTCGTGATGATCCGAATTTTTCAGGCATAATACGCATGCAGCTACATCCAGGCTTCGTCATCGAACGCTTTCGTGGCCGCATTTGTCATCGAAGTTGAGCCATCCTTATACCGACAGCCGCTCAAACGGGCTTATGATTTTTTGGACCAATGTAATAATAATAATAATAATAATAATAATAATAATAATAATAATAATAATAATAATAATAATAATATATTTATAGACAGAAAAATAAAAGCCAGGATGGCTTATCAGTCATTAGTCAGTATATATTTAAATGATTTATGAGTATAACACGCTAAAGCTCTAATGATAACTGGGTGAGTTGACTGCATGATACATTTAAACATCTCAGGAGGAGAAAGAGCAAAGAGAGAGGGGACAAAAGCATGGATAGACTGGAGAAACTCTGTTCTTAAATGGTTATATCTCTTGCATTCTAATACAAACTGTATCTCATCATCAACCTTCTGACAAACGATGCATAACCGATGGTTGAGAGGAATTGGTGCAGGTTTGTGATATCCTCCCACTTCTATCTGCAAGCAGTGGCAGCTCGTCCTCAATCTTGTAAGAGCAATACGGTGATTTACTTTTTTAATGGTAGTCAGATATATATGGTTCAAGGCCAAACACATATTTGAACAAACGGTAGGTTCTTAACTTATTCCCGGCTGTCCCACGCTTGCTAGATGTACAGTTGAGCTGTTCCATCCATTGTTGTACAAACTGGTCTCTGACCTTAACATTACAATATTTATTTCAATTTGCTCAAAACCATTCTCACTAAAAGCAGATGATGCTTGATAGTCACTTTGGCTCATTACTTCTGACACTGAGACTGCATGTAAAAGTATTGTTGGTATATTCCCTTCACAGATTCTCTTCCAATATTTTAGAATCCTTTCCTTCCAATATAAATGAAGTGGCAACTGACCCAGTTCTCCACGAACTGCTGCATTTGTAGCATTTGGGGGCAAACCGAGAATAAACTTCAAAAAAGATAGTTCAGAAATCACTCGGCCTTTTTATTCCTAGTGAGAATTAGTTCCATCTGAAGTTGAAATTGTACTGACTATTTCTTTCTTTTTAGTAGTTTTTTTAAACACTCGCTTTTGGAAAAAATACTCTTCTCTTAGGTAGCAATCTGTTGGTAATGCATTAAAAGTTTTTTAGCATCATTTATGATACGTTTCTGACTCTTACATTCTCCATCAAACCACTTGTTCCTAGGGAATGCTCTGGTTTTCTCTACACAAGTATTTGTTACTCAGGGCGGTTAAGCGGAACCACGTAAATTATGGGCTGAAATTAGTCGTTTTTGAGCGCCGTTTGCTCAGTACAGGATGGACTTACGCCCTGTATATTTTGATATTATTATTATTAGCACAGGTACAATCTATAGTTCAATTTTGTTGTCATGAAAACCATTGATAACATGTAAACACCACCGTTAAAGTCAACACCTTCAGAAAGCCCTACTTCGTTTCATGCGGCAACGAAATCATCCGTAAATACTGGCACAATAGGTATTAACAGATTCAGCCACATCCTCGCCATATGAATCGGCCTGGAAAAACGGTCCCTACAGGTAAAGGAAGACAGTAGGCTGCTAAAACTTCGCTTATCGCTACCCAATCTAAGAACTGAAAGTAAACTTGCCGCTGTAGCTTCACAACCTCGCGATTGGTGCCAATTTTCCAGGCAGAATACACATGCAGCTACATCCAGGCTTCGTCATGTACGCTGTCAGCGTCGTCTTTGAATGCTTTCGTAGCCGCATTCGTCGTAGAAGTTGAGCCGTCCCTATACCTACGTTAAGCACAGCCGCGCACGAACGGGCTTATGAATATTAATTTTTTTAGACCAATGAAATTACTAGTTGCGTGTACGCGTGTACGCGTATAGACGTAGGCGCGCTCCCGTCATAATGTCTCGCCAGATAACGAGATCTTGTTTTGATAAGAGGAGTTCTGGCTTAACTGCCCTGAGTATACACACTTTTTATTCATTTTTCTTACACCTCCACACTTTTTTACTAGAGTAATCAGAAAATCATCAAATTGATTCTCACAACTGACAACACTATTTCTCTCTGTCTCAAATTTGCATTCCAGCTCTGTTATATTTTCTAAACAGGTTCAATTCTTGAATTTCCTTCTGAAATTAGTAGAAAGTTAATCATTCCAAAGCAGGCTACCTGGTAATCTATATTTCAGTACACTTGATAATTTCTTCTCCAACTGAACTACAAAGGGGTGTTCAATTTTGAACTGGATAGGGCAGTGGTCAGAATATGATTTTAGTTCTGCAATCTGAAAACTCATACATTGTTGGAGCTCAGCTGATACAATCAAGTAATCAACTCAAATCAACTCAAATGTAATTACTAGGTGCAAATGGGAAAGCTGTTGGCCCGGATGGGGTTTCTAGCGAACATCTGAAGTTTGGTGGTTGTATACTGAGAACCTGGATTACACAGATCTTCAATGCCATCTTACTTCTAGAGTGCATATCCTCATCATTCAAAGTTATAATACACCAGTATATAAAAGAAAGGGAAAAGACCCCCTTAATCCCAATGGCTACCGAGGAATAAGGGTGTCAAATGTCCTTAGTAAGCTGTTTAAATCTCTCACTCTATCTCAGATGCTACCAGAGCTTGGGAGTAGGGGTTTTCCATCAAATCAACAAACAGTATATCAACATGGCATATCATTTGAGGATGCTACTTTCTCTGTGTTTGAGACTCTCAGCTATCTCTCATGGAATGAAAATAGCGTCTTTCGGATCTTCTATGACTTGGAGTAAGCTTTTGACAGCATAGAGTACTGTATCCTCTTGAAACATCTGCATTCAAGAGGAATAAATGGGAAGTGCTGAGTTTCTTTGACAGACCTACAGCCTGTGTGAAGATAAATGGGTGTCTATCACAGGAATTTGTCATCGAACGTGGAGTGAGACAAGGATCTATCCTCTCACCCCATCTCTTCCTCCTGATAATTGAAAGTCTGCTACAACAGTTAAAAGAGGCAAATGAAGGGGTGATGTTTGAAGGAGTCTACATGGGCTCCCTAGCACATGTTGATGACCTTCGCAGTTTGACATGTGATGTACACGGCAGGCAGAAATCATTAATGACTTCTCGACAGACAATTTTCTGCAGTTGAATGCTGACAAATGCGAGTTGATTGTGCACACACATGGAGAATCCTCGAAGAATATCTCAGTAGATGTGGGCTCTATAGCCTTGGAACCAACCACTGCCTCCAAGTGTCAGGGTACATGGTGGACTCCCAATTTAACATCAACAAAAGCAATCATGGAAAATATCACCAATGCTTGTAGAGCATTCTTCTCATTTGGAAGTATTGGAGTTTTTCAGGGTGAGCTGAACCCCCTCTCATCTCGATCAGTCGTTGAAACTTGTGTGATACCAGTGTTATTGTTTGGTTCAGAGAGTTGGTACTGAACTGATGCTGCCCTTGATGATTTAGAACGTTCAGTGCAGTATTGGCAAAAGAATTTTGCGATTGTCCCATTTTTCATGGTACCCCCGGTGATATTATACCCGGGGTACCATATCACCGGTGATTTCATACCCCTAGTGGTAGGTCTTTCCTGATTAATTATTCTCTATTATGCCATTTTTTATGCTCTCTTACCTATTCTTCCATAACTTTGACCCATTATTCCTTAACTTATATATAACAATTATTTATGATGGTTACACATTCTTCAAGAGATAATTGTTGAGATGGTGAAAATGATGTTTCCATGCAAGATCGAAAATACATGCTCAGCTGATGCTGATGATGGTTTTATGATGTTGCTGAGTATGTATGCATGTCATATATACAAGTGTAAAAACATTTTCACTAAAATGTTGAAGGATGTAGGGATTGAAGTGCCAAAAAATATAGAAACAAGGTCAAAGTGCAGCATGCATGCAGACAAAGGCAGGGGATGATAGCATGCAACAATCACAACATGCGTAACCCCTTTTAGCATTTACAGATGTAGGGATATTTACACTTGTTTTACTGGTTTTTACTGTGTGTAGCAACACATATAAACCTACTGACTTTCATGCAGAGTTCTACCTCCCTTGCATACCTATAAGCAGGATATCTAGCAATTGTCAGTGATTCCTATATCCCGTCTTGTATTGCGTACTGAGTACAACAGCGGGTCCAGTTGCCTGCAACAGTTAGTCGTTTAAAGAAACGGAGCAACGTAGCCAAAAAAGACAACACAGCACTCGAAACAGCAGCAGCTAGACGAACATTGAAAGTCTGCATCATAGTGCACAAAACTAACTTCACAGCACTGGGCTTCCGTGTGAGGCACCGAGAGCAGGTCGACTCGTGTCTGGTAGATCGGTTGTAAGTCTACTTTGCGCCACGAATGAGTTAAGCTATATTCCTCTGTTTCTAGTATCGTTAAAACATGAACAGGTGAAACAGCGTGCACTTTCGTGTCGCTGGACTCGCTAGTTGTGGTGGAACTAGCTCATCGATCGGGGGGCGAAGTATATAACTGACCGCTCTGATCTAGGGGCGGTGTCTGCGCTACGGAGGGTTCGCTTGTGGTGGTTTCCCAGGCGCGTAGCCGGGGGGGGGGGGGGGGGGGGGAGGGGGGGGGCAGAGGGGGCTTGAGCATCCCCTATTTCAGATGCGCACTAGCGAGAAAGCTACTGGTTGTATGTATTTTTGACTCACCTTGGCTTAGCTTAGCATAGCAGGCTAGCTACTGTAGATTCGCAGCGCGTCAGCTAGCGCGTACAATAAACGTCGGCGCTTATATGAGCTGCGCGTATTCCCTGCTGTCGAAACAGCGCTGTCCAGGGATCGCTTAGCTTGTCCGGACCAACCATTCTTTCACATGTAGTATAAACACGAACACCCTTCTAGCTCTACTCACAGACTGTACAGCTGCAGTACTACAGTGCACCTGCTTGTAGCTACGCAAATTCCGAAAATCGCGATCGTGGGCCGCACAGCGCTACCACAGAGCGATCTGTCTCAAAATGATGGCGTGGCTAAACAAAAATTTTGCCGCGCTTCGCGCGCGCCATTCCCCGCGGAGTCCCCCAGGCTCTAAATCCTTTCCTGTACATGTATTTCCGTATACACGAACTCATTTTTATGCGCGTGTTATTTCGCGAGGAGAGGGCGAGGCGAAATTACTATATTGCATGTATTTGGTAATGAAAAACAAGTTAAATAAGAGTAAAAACTTATCATTAAA
This sequence comes from Theonella swinhoei, assembly GCA_963970385.1. Classification (NCBI taxonomy): domain Eukaryota; kingdom Metazoa; phylum Porifera; class Demospongiae; order Tetractinellida; family Theonellidae; genus Theonella; species Theonella swinhoei. The sequence continues at coordinate 5,735,833 of OZ019949.1, read as the reverse complement.
ATGATAAGAGATGTAGGAATGATAATGCCAAAAAGTACAGCAACAAGATGCAATGTATGTATATGCAGGCAAAAGTAGTGATGATGGTACGAGAACTAAGGAGTAGCATGAAGGCAAAGAGGCAAGGGATGGGCATACAATAATCGTAATGTGATTTCTTCCTACATCTTAGGTTATGATTGTTGCATGCCCATCCCTTACCTTTGCCTTTGTGCTACTCCATAGTTCTCATGCCATCATCACTGCTTTTACCTGCATATACTGCATCTTGTTCCTGTATTTTATGTCATTTTCATCGCTACATTATTTAATATTTCAATAAAATGTTTTTGCTCACATATATCACAAACCTCTTTACTCTGTCCTCCTGCCAGAATGCACAATGCCTTTATAAATCTGCAAGTAATAAATACTGTGATGACACTAGTGACTAGTGCTAGTTAAGTGCAAAAACCTCAGCAAAATAGTGTATGAACCAACAGTGCGCATGCATGTCATATAAGGAACCAGAGAGGATAAGAATAATCCTGAACAATTTATAATGTGTATATAAGCAACTAACATTGCAAAATAACTCTGATTTGCTCTTAAATGACTGAGCAGATGATCACGCAACTCAAACCTTCCGTTTACAAGTAAAAATTTTGAAAGAAAATATAGGGATTGCATAAAAAAGAACAAAGACAATATTAGGACACAGACATGTTATGATATATCATAACTGGGACTGTTTACAGAGATTTTATCACAAAATTGATCATTTGAGTATTTACCATCACACCAATTTCCACATTTAGTGGTGCTTTGGTTAGTGAGATACATGAAATGCTTGCCTGAGAATATTTGTTGTTGTATTTAATTACAAGATTGTAATTACATTGTCCACAGAGATTTATCACAATGTTGATCATTGGGGTATTAAGCTTTACCTCACATCACATCAACATTTAGTGGAGCTTTGTTAGTGAGATACAGAAATGCTTACCTGAGTTTATTTGACAAGATTTACATTGTCTACAGAGATTTTATCACAACATTGATCATTCGAGTATTAAACTATACCATCACATTTAGTGGAGCATTTGTTAATGAGATACAGGAAATGCTTGCCTGAGTTTATTTCATTTTGTTGCTCATTTACATTGTTTTTATCACAACTTTTTGTAGTTCTTGTAAAAACGTTTCGTGTTTACCGAGTGTGCTTGTTGAAACGGAACGTTCGGCGAGCTCTGCCATTACGCCCAATAAAAACACCAAAAAGGACACCATATGAATCAGCGCCTTAAGAAGAGAAGATTTTTAAAAGCTGTTATTAAAAAAATAAATGGTTAGTTCCAAAGTTACGGATATTTCCCGTTTATACAGTACACAAATCGGCCATTTTGTTACTCAGTGAGCATGCGCAAAGGGCTACGTGCATTTCGGAGAGACGGGATAGACGATGAAGTAATATGCGAGGTATATATGTACCGATTGTTGTTCAAAAGCCTAAAGGGGTACTAAATGCTAGCTACCTGAATAGCTCACTCAATGTTTGCTATGTAGACTTTAAGAAAGCCTTTGATAGTGTCGATCACACACTCCTGTGGAGAAAGCTCAGTTTGTTAGGAGTGAGTCAGCAAACACTGGCAATGTATGCAGAAGATATTGTTTTCATCTCCTCGAGTGCTGAATTGAAGGTCTCAGAAACCACTTAAATGTGCTGAATTCCTTCTGCAAAGGGTGGAAACTGGAAGTCAATACGGAGAAGACCAGAATATGTATACAGTGAACTCCCGCTATTCCGGGCCTCTGAAATGCGGTCACCTCACTATTGCAGCCACTGGCGCAGGCACGGATTGAAAACTAGATCAACACAGTGTAAATCAAACCTTTGAAATGCGGTCACCTCGATATTCCGTTTTCCGGCCGCTGTTTTTGGCCCAACCTCGCTTTTTATACTGATAATCCAGCCAAAAAACCTTGAAATGACTCGATTTCCGTGACTGACTGCTCAGCGCTTACCCTCTAGGTCAGGATCCGTGCCTAGACCACACCCACCATATCATTACTTGACCGTGCAACCAGAGACAAACTACTGAGAATCTGCCAGTAGCGGTTCTAGGGGGCGGGGCTTCGCTTCTCTTTACGAAGCATATACGGTTTGTTGGTTCGCTAGCAGACTGCGCGCCGCGGCGCGCGCGAATACGATGGCTGAATAGGGGTCCAGCTCTGTGAAGAGGAATGACTTATCCTAAAGATGAAATATTGTGTAGAAACGAATGTAAAAGCTGTGTGCATGTCATAATCGAGGCTACCCGCAGCTTTTATTGAGGTAAAATTGTCGTACTCGGAAATGCAGCCACCCCGCTAATCCAGCCACTTCACCTTTCCCCAAGGGTGATCGGAATAGCGGGAGTTTACTGTATTTGGACGAGATTTAAGAGCAGCAACCATTTATGAGGAAACATTAAATGCTAGAGAAGGTCAAATCCTATAAATATCCTGGAGTGTGGATAGCAAACAATAGAAGGTTCAATAAACTCGTAAATATTTAGCAAATTAAGCCAAAAAAGCTTCATTTGGGTAATTGGCCATACTCACAAAGCTAAATCATCCAACATTATCAGTATCACTTCACTTATGTGAGGCTGTATTATCACTTATTCTCTAGTGGTTAGAGTTGTGAAATCTGGAGATTCAAGGTGGATAGAGATCTGGAAATAAAGTTCTTGAAATCTATTTTTTCTTCCTAATTCCACTCCAAATATGACTGTACATGGTGAACTAGGCCAGCTACCAATACATTTATATGGTGAAAAGAGAGAATCCTGAAGTACTGGAGCAGACTTTGCTCTCCAGATATTCCTGTTCTACTCAAGGAAGCTGTGAATTGTTCCCTCGGTAATGCTAAAGCTGGGAAGCATAGTTGGGCTATTAACACTTATGAATATCTTTATCCTTGCTGAATATGGTTCATCCTTTTCTGAAAGCTATGGTTGTTCCTATAACCTCATTAACCTGAATAATGCATTCATATAGAGATCAATTCCTTCAAAAGTGGAATGGCTGCCTTCAGAAGAAGTCAAGGCAAAAGGGCTAATGGAATCAGCTAAGAACATACAGCTCTATTTTTGAATTGGAACCATACCTCTATAATGTCCAAAATACTGCCAATCGTGTAGCTCTAACAAAATTAAGAGTGGGTTCATACTCCTTGGCATTGAAGTAAGCAGATGTCACAAGTCCACACTTATTCCTGTCAGTGACTGTCTCTGCAGTATCTATGGGTCGGTTGAAGATGAGCTGAAATTTTTATGTATCTGTCCGAAGTATTCTACTATGAGGCAAGTGTTGGAGAAGAAAGTTGGAAAGCATTTCCCTGCATATATCCATTTAAGCGTTGAGTAGAAGTGCCACCATGGGTAGCTATGTATGTCCTTAAAAATTATCATTATTATTATTATTATTATTATTATTATTATTATTATTATTATTATTATTATTATTATTATTATTATTATTATTATTATTATTATTATTATTATTACAAGTAAATAAAAAAATTAAGAAATTTGAAGTGTAATATAGGAATTGCATAAAAATGAACTGAGACAAGATTGGGACACAGACATGCTATGTACATCAACATACCTTGTAGTACATTGATGTATATAGCATGTCTGTGTCCCAATCTTGTCTCAGTTCATTTTTATGCAATTCCTATATTACACTTCAAATTTCTTAATTTTTTTATTTACTTGTCTCTTGTCATTTTTTTACTATTGTAAGCAATAATTCTCCCTAGCATGTGCTCTCCATATCCATAAACATCTGACCAAGTATTGAGCTACTGTATAAATGCGTGATTAGTACTGAGGGCGTGGTTTGGTCAGCTGCGTACACTTTGGTCTATAAGCAAACCTGCTAGCAACGTACTATCAGTCACCAGTGCTTTGGCTTGGTGGTATATTGCTCATTATAGCGTGCCGTTTCTCCAGCAGACGGTATATAAGCATAGATACTATATGCATGGTATCTATGATATAAGCTTACCGAGGTACATACGTAGAGGCAGAGCCAACACACTGTACGCGTGTGCAGTGTTCTGACGGTGAGAGTAGCACAAGAATCGTCAACACATCTCTATTTTGCTTATGTAGTACTAAGTGCTAGTTGCTATACAAATCGTCAACACGTTCTTTATCAGCCAGTTCACTCCATGCCTAGTTGCTACGCGCTAGTTGCTAAGCTTTTGCGCATGCGCGGCTGGTGTAATGACGTCATTAACGAGTCTTGTCTCATTACGTAATCGTTTTATTGTATGACGCAAGCTAACTATATAATAAAACTGCACGTACATTCAAAATGAATTACGTAATGGCTATATAATATGTACATGTATTGCATTGAGAGGAGTGTTAACATCATTATTACAAGAATCACAACGGTTAATAAAATATGCTTTTGTCATGTTGCTATTAGCGATGATATCTCTACACATGCTAACTTTCAGGTTGATGGTTACCATGGTTGCTGAGTTTTGCTCATTAGTTATCCTCATTCATAATACATTGCTGGGAGAGATAACGATCAGTAGTACATGAACTACAAGGGTTAACGAAAAAACTATACCTCTATTCCCCAGTACGTATTGATATATTTCCACATGCAAAGATTCAATTTCATTGATTTTATGGTTATTGAGTTACGCTTCTTCAAGAAGAATAATAAGAAGAAGAAGAAGATGGAAAACATGGCAAAATGTGAAAAAAATGTGAAAAGCACTTTTTGAGATATTACGCTTATCTTACATCACAGATCAACTATTTTTTGTTTCATGGTTATTTTTCACATATTCTTCACCTTGATATCATTAAAAGTGAAATCAACTTCAAATTGAAAGTGAAAATGAACAAAATGCTTATATATGGTTTTCAATGGGGATAGACCATAGCAATCCCTATATACACAGTACTACCGTACTGTGTGATACATAGCCTAAGGCTATTTTTGTTTATTTTACAAGAAGTACATTGTTTTTAACATGATGATGCACTATACCCACAGTGGAACTATATCACTGTACCAAATTTCATATTTAAATGTGTTACCATTAGTGAGAAGTAGTGTCGGAAAGTGAACAATTTACAAAATACTCTTGTTAATTTAACCCCTTATCTACCATTTTATAATCACATTTAGTTTCTACATATTTATTTCAACAGAAATCCAGTAAGCAGCAAACTGAAAGTGAAAGTGATGAAAAACCTTATATATGGATAGACCATAGCAATCCCTATATACACAGTACTACTGTGTGACATGACATGTATTACATTGAGAGGAGTGTCAACATCAGTATTACAAGAATCACAAGGGTTAACAACAAATACTTTTGTTATGTTGCTATTAGTGATGGTATCTCTACACATGCTGACTTTCAGGTTGATGGTTACCATGGTTGCTGAGTTTTGCTCAGTAGTTATCCTCATTCATAATACATTGCTGGGAGAGATAACGATCAGTAGTACATGAACTACAAGGGTTAAAATTATACCTCTATTCCCCAGTACGTAATGATACATTTCCACATGCAAAGATTCAACTTCATTGACTTTATGGTTATTGAGTTACGCTTCTTCAAGAATAATAATAATAATAATAATAATAAGAAGAAGAAGAAGAAGAAGAAGAAGAAGAAGATGAAGAACATGGGCAAAAATGTGAATAGCACTTTTTTGATATTACGCATATCTTACATCACAGATTAACCAATTTTTGTTTCATGGTTATTTTTCACGCATTCTTCACCTTGATACCATTAAAAGTGGAATCAACTTCAAATTGAAAGTGAAAATGAAGAATATCCTTATATATGGTTTTCAATGGGGATAGACCATAGCAATCCCTATATACACAGTACTACCGTACTGTGTGATTATTATTACTCATGCCATCGTGCCGTACGTATCACTTTTTAAATAGCTCTGTTAACCTATACAAAATGACACGAAGGATAATAGGTATCAAGCATGCGCAACAATTACGTAATGACAACAAGTGTTTTGTTGGTGCCAACTCGAACGCCGAATCGCCAAATTATACGCTTGTTTCCCTGAACTTGCTGAAGCTGTTGGTATCGCTCATATGCCGGCTTGATGCCCGTAGTGCCAGATCTCACGGAGACAGACTGTCACACTAACACACCATAGCTTTTCTAGGTACATGTACCACAACCCCCTAATTTGACCATTGACCTCCAACGCAGGTTATATTCCGTGCGGGGAGAGGTACAAGGGTAGCTATACGATACATCATCGAATGAGCTGAGCGACAAAGCGTATTTTTTCTCAGCGCGTAATATCAACACATGCGCATTGGCGATAGTAGGCCCGCTCCGCTCGCCGATAATTTTAGGGGGGTACGTGCCCCCTGTGCCCCGGTGGTTCCGCAACCTGTGATACATACTATTAGCCTAGTTCCAGGCCTTCCCCGCGAGCGTTTACATTACGCGCTGATTGTGCGTGTGAGGAGAAAACTAGGAGAAATGTGAGGGTAACTAAGGAGAAATGTGAGGGAGCGTGGATTGCGAGGCTTGCGCGGCGAAGAGATTCTTAAGATAAAACATAGAACTATCTCACCCCTTAAATACTATACCGATGCATGACACGTAGGGGTTGACAAAGCATAATGTGACAAAACATAATGCTAGCATAATGTTTTGATTAATAGGTGAAGTTTCAATGCTACTGACTAATAGGCAAAGATTGCTTTAGTCTTAGCACAAACTCTAATGTAAATTAATCCTGGAGTACTCTGGTGTAGCTAAAAGAGTCTTTTCGATGCTTAAGAACTTTTTTTTAAAAAGCAAACCAAAGCCCTTGAGGACTATGTCAATAATACTTCAATATAAAATAGCTAGAATATATATAATAGGGCTCTTGTCAAAATATTATTTGAATAATGTTTGAATAATAGGTGATAATGTGTGAATAATAAGCAAATTTTCTTAGCATAAAAGAATAGAATTATGGGTCAAAAAATTGCCAAGGCTGACCGTAGTCCATTCTGAGTAAGGTGATAGAGACAGAAGGTGATTTAAGACTGGAGGTCCTTGTGATACAGAAAACAAATGATCTAAATGACTGATCAAATAAGTGTGGGCAGGCCCTTTTGATGACTGTATATCAGAGGTGGATTAAAGGGAGATGTAAAGGTGATAATATGCAATAGAATGAGGTCACTGGGGCCAGCTACTCTTGTGAGTATAGTTAGTCATGTATACAGTTTACCTACGCAGTGGAATTAACCTAACTTCCTAATATACCTATATAACTGTACTGTTATACCTACGTACGTATATATACATCAGTTCTCCACAAGAACATTTAAATTTTCTCCTCCCACGCCCAATTAGCACGTACTAACGGGGGTGATAATAATAAGAGTACGTATGACAATGAGTAGCTATGTTTGTCAGGTAGTGCAGTGCTTAGCCAAAAGCGATCTTGGCAACTGTCTTAGATTAACATTTTCTATAAACCCACCGTTCCGCTCCGTTTCAATCTGTGGAATACCGTCACAATCGCACTCTTAGCCTTGTTCCATGCAGGTGGTTACTTACGCAGTATAATGGATGCATACGATGAATACACACAGAGAGAATGAATACACGACAACCTTGAATCGATTATTATTGATGCATGATGCCACAAGCAGAGTAAATGAATACGTGAATCAATTATGCCTCACTACATGTAGTCAACCTCGGCGCGCATGCACGGGTTAGTGTAGTTGTGTCTGTCTGTTAGGTCACATTTCACCTTTGGAGCGTCTGTCTGTCCTGAAAATACACATGTACTGTCACGTACTCAGCGGGCAACGGAGGTCAAAAAATTTTGGGGGTTTTCTCTGAAACCGTTGTCCTTCTAGTGTATGCTAAGGAGCAATATCTTGCCTACTACTGACTCACTTATCTTCTTTTGTTGCATTATTGTTCTGTCTGACGTCTTTGTTTTGTGTGTGTGTGTGTTGGGGAGGGGGGGGGGGGGCTTTTTGTGTGCTAGCCATCAGTATTGTGCAGAGTTTCACTCTTTCCTTCACGGGGATATGAATCAAACTTAAACTTAAACCTTGAAAGGAAATTTATGAAGCACCAGCGCAAGCGATTTTGGCGCAATATAGTGCAGATTAGGCCAGGTAAACTTGATAACTTGTTCTCATCACCCACTTCGTACGTAATTTTACCTGTGTTTGAATATTTCCGTGTGCGTAAGCAACAGATCTGCCTGAAGAAGTACCAAATTTTGTCTTTTGCCACGTAAACTGACAAAAGGGTTTTTGTTCAATTCTACACACAGTTCCTTGGTTGGCTACGGAAACATACACCCCGCTCCACGCACACACTACAGGTAAAATGAAATCACAATAGACTAGTACATATACGCGTGCACACTAACCAGTAACTACAAAACCTGTATACTGATTCAAAACCCTGCCGGGCAAGAGGAAGTTGGAAACACGAGTGATCGTGTAGGCTCAAAGCTCAAAATTGACAAAAATTATTATTATAATTATATAGATAATTAGGCCAACCATATTGTATAGAAGGGCGAGTGCGAGCAGATATAAAGCAAGCTGGCTTTATATGCAGCGCGTTTGATGGCATGTGGGCTAATAACGACGTAGATATACCCACAATACATACAAATCATCCTGTGTTGGACGTAAAGCTTGTAAAGGATAGGCACACTCCCTTTAATATGATATTATAATAATCATACTTGTTTTGTGTGTTGTTTAGTCCGTTTCCAGCCATTCTTCACACAACGTAAATATTCCTTGAATTAGGCCATATACTTGCATATCTGCATAGGCAGCACAAGACTTTTATAAGCACGAATGCTTGTGAATATAATCCACGGAACGGAACGACATGGAGAGAAAATGTGGGTCGAAATCTAAGAAGGGGAAATTAGTATAATTATCTGCATATACGCAAATCGTAAGAGGGGCTATTCCGTGTACAAAACAAAGGTACGTACGTGCTATGGGGTAAATAGTTAGCCAAAGACAACAGCTCTAGACGAGTGACACTATGCACCACAAATAGGTTCCACTATACAATTATATCTAGTATATACTATAGCTATCAAGACAGTCTGTCCTCGCAATACAAAGGGCTTGATCAGTATAATACACAACTGCGCAGAACGGTACCATACTGTTACAACCTGCATTCCAGAAACACAAGTAGGAAATTAATGCCACAGCTAGTTTGAGAGCTGATACAGATATGCATGACAATAATATACATTCTAAATTATGTGGTCAATATATATATATAAGATGGAGTATGGTTGTCATGGAATGCAGTGCTCAGCCAAAAGCGCAACTTGCTTTGGATTAACATTTTCTTCTAATGAATCATTTTATTAATTTGTTCCGCTCCATTCCATTCTGTGGAATATAGATCTAGTTACCGTGGCGCGCACGCTTGCTGGTGGTTAGTTACGCGAAATTCATTTAATTTGTTGTAGACACGATGCCCCAAGCAGAGGGAATGAATGCATGATTAATTATGGATTCATGACGCCACAAGCAGAGAAAATGAATATACATGAAAGAATTATGGGATTTCATCCCATAAATTACGCGCGCCGAGGGAGAGTGTCCCTATAGCCTTTTGTTTGCGCGCGTGTACGTTTGTGTGTGTGTGTGTGTGTGTGTGTGTGTGTGTGTGTGTGTGTGTGTGTGTGAGAGAGAGAGAGAGAGAGAGAGCGAGGAGGAGGGGAAAGCAGCGGTCTAGGGCATAAGACCCTAGGAGAAAGCAGCAGCCTTTTCATCAGCTCAATCACAAGGCCATATGTATAGGTTAACGCCTGGTTCTGAAGCGGTATAGGATATACCCGAAGCTGTTTACTCTACCAGCCGAGGGCGGTAGAGTAAACAGCTGAGGGGGTTATCCTGTACTGCTGAAGATAAACCAGGCGTTAACCTATTTGTAGCCTAGCAACCACCTGTAGCATAGCAACCATGACGTCATTGTGTAAACTGTGAATTCTTGTGGCTCACCAGCCCAGAGAATATGACTAGGAGAATGCAAAGCATTTGTGGGCGAGGGCAACGAGCGGAAGAGGCAAGGCCGGCTACGTTTGCGCGTTGCGCGGGGACGCATGCGCACTGACCGCGGTCGGTTGATGACATATAAACATACATACATACAAACAAAATTCCATTGAGTTCACTAGTACGGGCTCGCTGCGCTCGCCCAAATATTTACTTAATTAGCGCTACCACACATCCTCGGGAATATGAATATTTCCTAAGTGCGCAGCTGGAATACAGGAAATATTACAAGCGCGGAACCTTTGAATACTAACGCAACTAGGCTACAAATATATATATATTATATGCGCACTAACGCAATGGTACTAGATTCAAAATCCCTGCATGTTTCGAATATTCTATAACCCCCACTGCTCCGCTCCATTCCGTTCTGCGGAATATAGTCACCAAGGCGCGTTCTATGCAGGTGGTTAGTTAGACAGTATATAGTAAACATAATGCCACAAGCAGAGGGAATGAATACACAAATTTATGACAACAATAATTATGGATTGATGATGCCACACAAGCAGAGGAAATGAATACGTGCATATAAACAATTATGGAATTTCATCCCAAAATTGTTTTACGTATAATGCACTCTCCGAATAACGGACACTTTTGTGCAAAGCCTACTGCCCGTTAATCGGGTGGTGTCCTCTATTGGGGAATTATTGTGTGACCACATTTCACGTTCCTTGTTCCAAGCTCCTTGTAAATATAAGCTATAAGTCCGCGTGAATATGTCTCAAGACTACGAGAGTACATCCAATCTTTAGTGGACAGAGAACTCACATAGCAGCCCCCGTACGCAGGTTGTTGAAAAGGTAGGTTACATAATAAGCGCATAACATAATTACATAAGCGCACCACTTAGGGGGGTCTGGGGGCATGCTCCCCCATGAAAATTTTGGATTTCTAGCCTTCTGAGATAGTTTCTGATGCAATTTAAATCCCTGCAAACGCTCACTGTACTTGAATATAGTAAAGACTGCACTATTTCACGGATGAGGCCTGGTAGAGGCTGCATCCAAGGCTGATGAGAAAACTACTAGACTTGGACACATTATGCTCAAATTATGCTATTTCGGCATTAATATTCAAAACTTCCCGATTATTCCCAACTCAATTTCTGGGCGATACATTGAATCTGGGCGATTAACTGAACAATTCTGGGCGACAAATTTCTGGGCGATAAATTTCTGGGCAATAACTGTACAGTCAATTCTGGGCGATAAATGTCAGGGGGATGAACTGGAATACAAAATTGAACAGCAATTTTATATTTGGGCGATCAGTCAATTCAATACTATTTGTTTCAAAATTGAACAGCAATTTCTGGGGGATGTGCGATAAACTTCTGGGCAATGAATTTCTGGATGTTGCGATAAATTTCTGGGCGATAAACTGAACAACAAATTTCTTGGCGATAAGCTGAAAAATCTGGGCGGATAAATTACTGAGCGATAACGGATTTATGCGCGCTAAACCTTTTATAACAGCACTGGGCGCTTTGATCGTAATATGGCAGCTATGTCGAGCGTAATAGACACCGTGTTTTATCTGTATGTATACAGGACTCTGGAAGTGAAGATTTATCGAATTTGGACATGATTCTGATGTCTCTTATGTCAAGTTCCTCTGAAGTTGGAGGTTTACTGGATGAAATATTAGTCATTAGACAGAGACTAGTTGAGGAGGATGTCTTGACAAATTTACGGCATCTCCACATCTGTCTAAACCAACTCTGTTTAGAGTATGAAACAAAAGTGTTTACCAGGATCTCCACATATCCTGGGAAAAGTTCACCAGTGAGCATTGCTACACACGAATGCCCAAGAGGAAGGCCCAAGAAGATCATAATTTAAATATTGCCTTGGTATGAAGACTAACCTATCATTTTATTGCCTATATAACTTACTTGTATTAGAATGGACGTTGTGCTAAAACTGAGTTGTGGGATGTTATATAGTCAGGGTTTCATATGGGGGGGGGGGATGTCCCCCTAGATTTTGGACTTTATTTATATGCATAGTACATAACAATAGGCAAAAACTGGGATTTCCTGTGCAAAGAGAGGTATAGGATTTCTGAAGGACATACGAAAGTGGGATTTTCTACACATTTCATGAAAAAGATAGGCCATGTCCTCATGCATTTCGGTATATGCGGGATACATGATGAGTTATTAACATGTCCACCATGTCTGACAGTCGAGCTGTCCTGATACAAGTCGGCGTATGTGGGATAGGTGATGAGTTAGTAACATGTCCACCATGTCTGACAGTTGAGCTGTCCTGATACAAGTTGGCGTATGTGGGATAGGTGATGAGTTAGTAACATGTCCAGTGTGTCTAACAGTCGAGCTGTCCTGATACATGTCTGTGTATGTGGAATAGATGATGAGTTAGTAACATGTCCAGTGTGTCTGACAGTCGAGCTGTCCTGATACATGTCTGTGTATGTGGAATAGATGATGAGTTAGTAACATGTCCACTATGTCTGACAGTCGAGCTGTTCTGATACATGTTAGTGTATGTGGGATAGGTGATGAGTTAGTAACATGTCCAGTGTGTCTGACAGTCGAGCTGGCCAGACACTTGTCAGTGTATGTGGTAAGTTAGTAACATGTCCACTATGTCTGACAGTCGAGCTACATATGTCAGGATATTTGTGGCTATGTAGAAATGTATAGGTGGTGAGTTTGTAAGATGTACATATCCACTATAGTCTTAGTGCAGCAGTTATAATTATATTTTATCTGGGTATATATATATATATATATATATATATATATATATATATATATATATATCACACAGTACGGTAGTACTGTGTATATAGGGATTGCTATGGTCTATCCCCATTGAAACCATATATAAGGATTTTGTTCATTTCACTTTCAATTTGAAGTTGATTTTACTTTTAATAATATCAAGGTGAAGAAAGTGTGAAAAATAACCAGTATACAAAAATTGGTTGTGTTGTGATGTAATATGTACATAATATCGGAAAAAATGATTTACACATTTTGTCCATGTTTTCATCATCTTCTTCTTCTTCTTCTTCTTCTTCTTCTTGAATCACCGTAACTCAATAACCATAAAATCAATAAACTTGAATCTTTGCATGTAGAAATATATCATTACGTACTGGGGAATAGACATATAATAGTTAACCCTTGTAGTTCATGTACTACTGATCGTTATCTCTCCCAGCAATGTATTATGAATGAGGATAACTAATGAGCAAAACTCAGCAACCATGGTAACCATCAACCTAAAAGTTAGCATGTGTAGAGATATCATCGCTAATAGCAACATGACAAAAGCATATGTTATTAACCCTTGTGATTCTTGTAATAATGATGTTAACACTCCTCTCAATGCAATACATGTACATATATATACAAGTAAATAAAAAATTTAGGAAATTTGAAGTGTAATATAGGAATTGCATAAAAATGAACAGAGACAAGATTGGGACACAGACATGCTATGTACATCAACATACCTTGTAGTACATTGATGTATATAGCATGTCTGTGTCCCAATCTTGTCTCTGTTCATTTTTATGCAATTCCTATATTACACTTCAAATTTCCTAAATTTTTTATTTACTTGTCTCTTGTCATTTTTTTACTATTGTAAGCAATAATTCTCTCTAGCATGTGCTCTCCATATCCATAAACATCTGACCAAGTGTTGAGCTACTGTATTAAAATGTGTGATTAGTACTGAGGGGCGTGGTTTGCTTGCAAGCAGCAGCTGCGTACACTTTGGTCTATAAGCAAACCTGCTAGCAACGTACTATCAGTCACCAGCGCTTTGGCTTGGTGGTATATAGTATCGTGGTAGAATAGCGTGCCGTTTCTCCAGCAGACGGTATATAAGCATAGATACTATATTGTATCTACGATATAAGCTTACCGAGGTACACACGTAGAGGCAGAGCCAACACACTGTAGGTACGCGTTTGCAGTGTTCTGACGGTGAGAGGAGCACAAGAATCGTCAACACATCTCTGTTTTGCTTATGTAGTACTAAGTGCTAGTTGCTATACAAATCGTCAACACGTTCTCTATCAGCCAGTTCACTCCGTGCCTAGTTGTTACGCGCTAGTTGCTAAGCTTTTGCTAAGCTTTGGCGCATGCGCGGCTGCTGTAAATGACGTCATTAATGAGTCTTGTCTCATGACGTAATCGTTTTATTGTATGACGCAAGCTAACTATATACGTAAAACGTATGTAATATGCACGTACATTCAAAATGAATTACGTCATCGCTATATATACAAGTAAATAAAAAATTTAAGAAATTTGAAGTGTAATATAGGAATTGCATAAAAATGAACAGAGACAAGATTGGGACACAGACATGCTATGTACATCAACATACCTTGTAGTACATTGATGTATATAGCATGTCTGTGTCCCAATCTTGTCTCTGTTCATTTTTATGCAATTCCTATATTACACTTCAAATTTCTTAAATTTTTTATTTACTTGTCTCTTGTCATTTTTTTTACTATTGTAAGCAATAATTCTCCCTAGCATGTGCTCTCCATGTCCATAAACATCTGACCAAGTATTGAGCTACTGTATAAATGCGTGATTAGTACTGAGGGCGTGGTTTGGTTGCAAGAAACAGCTGCGTACACCTTTGGTCTATTAGCAAACCTGCTAGCAACGTACTATCAGCCACAAGCGCTTTGGCTTGGTGGTACATGTATATAGTATCGTGGTAGAATAGCGTGCCGTTTCTCCAGCTGCAGCAGACGGTATATAAGCATAGATACTATATGGTATCTATGATATAAGCTTACCGAGGTACATACGTAGAGGCAGAGCCAACACACTGTACGCGTGTGCAGTGTTCTGACGGTGAGAGTAGCACAAGAATCGTCAACACATCTCTGTTTTGCTAAGTGCTAGTTGCTATACAAATCGTCAACACGTTCTCTATCAGCCAGTTCACTCCGTGCCTAGTTGTTACGCGCTAGTTGCTAAGCTTTTGCGCATGCGCGGCTGGTGTAAATGACGTCATTAATGAGTCTTGTCTCATTACGTAATCGTTTTATTGTATGACGCAAGCTAACTAATACGTAAAACTTATGTACTATGCACGTACATTCAAAATGAATTACGTAATCGCTATATATGTACATGTATTGCATTGAGAGGAGTGTTAACATCATTATTACAAGAATCACAAGGGTTAATAACATATGCTTTTGTCATGTTGCTATTAGCGATGATATCTCTAAACATGCTAACTTTCAGGTTGATGGTTACCATGGTTGCTGAGTTTTGCTCATTAGTTATCTCCATTCATAATACATTGCTGGGAGAGATAACGATCAGTAGTACATGAACTTCAAGGGTTAACGAAAAAATTATACCTCTATTCCCCAGTACGTATTGAAACAATTCCACATGCAAAGATTCAATTCCATTGATATTATGGTTATTGAGTTACGCTTCTTCAAGAATAATAATAATAATAATAATAATAATAAGAAGAAGAAGAAGATGGAAAACATGGCAAAAATGTGAAAAGCACTTTTTAAGTTATTACACACATTTTACATCACAACACATCCAATTTTTGTATACTAGTTATTTTTCACACATTTTTTACCTTGATATCATTAAAAGTGAAATCAACCTCAAATTGAAAGTGAAAATGAAGAATACCCTTATATATGGTTTTCAATGGGGATAGACCATAGCAATCCCTATATACACAGTACTACCGTACTGTGTGATATGTACATGTATTGCATTGAGAGGAGTGTTAACATCATTATTTCAAGAATCACAAGGGTTAATAACATATGCTTTTGTCATGTTGCTATTAGCGATGATTTCTCTACACATGCTAACTTTCAGGTTGATGGTTACCATGGTTGCTGAGTTTTGCTCATTAGTTATCCTCCTTCATAATACATTGCTGGGAGAGATAACGATCAGTAGTACATGAACTACAAGGGTTAACGGAAAAATTATACCTCTATTCCCCAGTACGTATTGATACATTTCCACATGCAAAGATTCAATTTCATTGATTTTATGGTTATTGAGTTACGCTTCTTCAAGAAGAATAATAAGAAGAAGAAGAAGATGGAAAACATGGCAAAAATGTGAAAAGCACTTTTTAAGTTATTACACACATTTTACATCACAACACATCCAATTTTTGCATACTAGTTATATTTCACACATTTTTTACCTTGATATCATTAAAAGTGAAATCAACCTCAAATTGAAAGTGAAAATGAAGAATATCCTTATATATGGTTTTCAATGGGGATAGACCATAGCAATCCCTATATACACAGTACTACCGTACTGTGTGATAGCCATTACGTCATTCATTTTGAAAGTACGTGCATAGTACATACGTTTTACGTATATAGTTAGCTTGCGTCATACAATAAAACGATTACGTCATGAGACAAGACTCATTAATGACGTCATTTACACCAGCCGCGCATGCGCAAAAGCTTAGCAACTAGCGCGTAACAACTAGGCACGGAGTGAACTGGCTGATAGAGAACGTGTTGACGATTTGTATAGCAACTAGCACTTAGTACTACATAAGCAAAACAGAGATGTGTTGACGATTCTTGTGCTACTCTCACCGTCAGAACACTGCACACGCGTACAGTGTGTTGGCTCTGCCTCTACACACCTCGATAAGCTTATATCATAGATGCCATATAGTATCTATGCTTATATACCGTCTGCTGGAGAAACGGCACGCTATTCTACCACGATACTATATACCACCAAGCCAAAGCGCTGGTACCGTTGCTAGCAGGTTTGCTTATAGACCAAAGTGTACGCAGCTGCTGCTTGCAACCAAACCACGCCCTCAGTACTAATCACGCATTTATACAGTAGCTCAATACTTGGTCAGATGAGAGAATTATTGCTTACAATAGTAAAAAAATGACAAGAGACAAGTAAATAAAAAATTTAGGAAATTTGAAGTGTAATATAGGGATTGCATAAAAATGAACAGAGACAAGATTGGGACACAGACATGCTATATACATCAATGTACTACAAGGTATGTTGATGTACATAGCATGTCTGTGTCCCAATCTTGTCTCTGTTCATTTTTATGCAATCCCTATATTACACTTCAAATTTCCTAAATTTTTTATTTACTTGTATATATATATATATATATATATATATATATATATATATATAGAGAGAGAGAGAGAGAGAGAGAGAGAGGAGAGAGAGCAAAAAAGTGTGTGAGTGGGAAGGCCCAGTTTTTGTAGCTCTGACTTTTGTCACCGCTCCCTCATTTGCTAGCATAGTAAAGTTGCTCAGGAGTCTCCAAAAAAAAGTGTGTGAGTGGGAAGGCCCAGTTTTTGTAGCTCTGACTTTTGTCACTGCTCCCACATTTACTAGCATAGTAAAGTTGCTCAGGAGTCTCCCAGAGTCTCTACCACTGTTTCTGAAGCTATAGGGAAAGTCTGGTGATAACTGCTTAGCTGCTCTCTGTACTACCCTGGTGATCAAATTCTCACACCTCCATGGCGGCCATTTTGTTTACACCTGATACTAGTTTACTGGAAGAGCCCAATTCTACCTGCCCTTTCTGCTGTAAAGGTGACTTCAAAAGGTTAGGAAATCATCTTCCCAAATGTCCTGAGAGGAATGGAAGGGATTACTCTCATCTCTTGTCCAAGAAGACCATACAAAAGAAAACTAGAGTAAGAAGTGCCGAGGCTAACTTCTGTCCAAGATGCCACAAGAGATTCTCCAGGTTAGATACACACTTACGGACTAGTGCTTCATGTCGTCATATACCCACTAAGAATAACTCCTGTTCAAATTCAAATGGAAGTAACAGCTGCTTTCCTCCTTGTCAAGAACATTCCACTTTATCAATCTCAGGAAATAGCTCAGAGTCCTCACAGCTCCCATTAGCTTCTGTTACAATCACCTCCTCAGATAAAGATAGCAGCTGCTTTCCACCTGCTCAAGAGTTTTCTATTGTAACAGCCTCAGAATCTCTCCTGTCCCCACAGCCCCGCCCAGATCCCCCACAACCCTCCCCAGCTCCGGCTATCAACTCCCCAGTGCCCAGTGTGAAACCAAGGCTCTACCTCCCTAGGCTAGATGATGAATGGAAGAAAGCCAACACATTCTTTGAGACAGAATTGGTGCCTTGTGTGCTGAATTAAGCTTCATTGGAACACAAGTACACCATTCTAGTTGATGGAATCTACAGCTATTTTGCTGCACACTGTGGCACAAGGAAGGTCAAGCACAGAAATAGGACGCGACAGAGCAAATCAGCTAGCCAACTCAGAAAAGCCAAAGAACTGAAGAATGCAGCACGCCGTGAGCTTGCACAAGCCAAACGATCTGACACTATTTCTCAAGACCAGATCCGATCCATCGCTCAGAAGTTCTTTACATCTGTTCGTTCCCATAACAAGCTAAAGCGAGCACATCAGAACTTCCAGCACAGAGCTGCAAGTACATGTAGAACAGCTCGACAGCAGTGCCATGAAAACTTGTGGCATTTCACAAGGCAGCTCCTAGACGACAAGATTCTAACAGATATCCAGCCTACTTTCTCAGAGTCAGAAGCTACAGCCTTCTTTTCCACCGTCTACCAATCTCAACCAAGATCATATGCTAGGCCTTCTTGGATGCCTGCTGCTGCAGCTCCAGACACTGAGTTCTGTGAAGATGACATCTCCATCGATGAGATAGCAAGTGCAATCAAGAAGGCCAGCTCAGGGTCATCCCCATCACCTTTTGATGGAATAGCCTATACAGTCTTCAAGAAGTGTCCTAGTCTCGTAACTGCTCTTCATAACACCTTCAACCTTTGTTGGGTATGTTCTTCTGTTCCATCTGCTTGGAAATTGGCATCCATCAAGCTAATCAGTAAATCATCTGCTAGATCTGATCCATCCTCACCCAGTAACTTTAGACCTATAGCGCTCACTTCCTGTGTTGGGAAACTCTTTTCAACCATTCTTCGAAACCGGTGGCTAAGCTACATGCTTACCAACGAGTATTTCAATCCACCCAAAAAGCATTCATGCCAACAACACCAGGATGTACGGAGCACCACATGAAACTGGCCACCATCTTAAATGATGCCAAGAGAAGACACAGATCCCTGGCTGTTTGCTGGATGGACCTTCAAAACGCCTACGGGAGTGTTCACCATTCCCTGATCATGTACTCTCTTGAGCACTACCATGCACCAGCTAAACTCCTCAGACTGGTGGATTCACTCTACACTGGCCTAGCGGCGAGGATCAGCTCTGCTGCTTGGAGTACTCCTCTCGTACCTCTCAAGGTCGGTGTTTTCCAAGGAGACCCATTCTCAGTTGTCATATTCAACACCGTGATCAATACCATGGTGGACACTCTGCAAATGAAGAGAGATCTGGGCTATCAGGTTGCTCAATCTCAGTTGCCTGTCAGCCTGCTTCAATATGCAGATGACTCTTGCCTAATTGGTAATTCACCTGCCTCATGTCAACACCTGGTCGATACAATGGCCACCTGGCTCCAGTGGTCAGGCATGAAGGTGAAGATCTCTAAATGCGCAAGTCTAGGTCTCCAAGCATCGAGTGGTAAGAAGATCAACCCCATGCTTCTCCTAGATGGTCAGCCTATCCCTTACACACCAGATGGTGTGGGGGTCAAGTTCCTTGGGATGCATATCAACATCCCAGCAGACCAGGCCAAGCACAAGATCATTGTGGAATTCAAGCTAGACACCATGCTACGTGAGGTGAACGCATGCCCTCTTACACGTAAGCAAAAGTTCCTGGTATACCGAACTGGTGTCTGTCCACGGTTGACTTGGTTGCTAACAATCGAAGAGCTGAAGAACCTGGACACTCTTGCCTCTCGATATCTCAAGAAATGGTCTGGGTTAGCACGTGCTGCCAACTACTCCCTCCTGTATCTATCAGCCACCAAGGGTGGCCTAAACCTCTCACTAATATCGTCACTTCACAAGAAACTGCAAGTCTCTAGGCAGTGCCAGGTGCTCACATCACCTGATCCCTGTGTCCGACACATGGCTTAGAAAGCTCTACAAAAGGATCTCTCACTGTCTAGACCAAAGTTCAGAGTCAGCCGGGAGGTGAAGGAAGGCCATGATCCATAACCCAGATTTCACAAGGAAAAGCCTACATGAGACAGTAAACACCACATCAACCAACAACAAGACAGCCACCTTCTGGTCTCATTACAGAGTCTTGAGAAACAAGGGCACATGTCACGTTGCTCATCCCCTGACGGAGCGAATGTGTGGGCGAAAGCATTAGAGGGTGTGAAGGATGAACATTTGAAGTTTGCCCTTAATAGTACCGTAGACACTCTCCCCCACAACGCGAACCTGCAGCTATGGAAGAAATGTGACAGTGGTGCCTGTCCACTGTGTGCCGAGAGACAGATAATCATCCATGTGTTGAATGCATGCAAGGTAGGACATGACGATCGAAGATACAATAGCTGTCATGACTCTGTGCTCACTGAAATAGTGCAACTTCTCTCCAGCTTCACACAACCACCTGCTACCCTAATCTCTGATCTGGGCAATTATGCCTTCCCCCAGCACATTGTGGCCACTGACTTGCGCCCTGACGTCGTCAATTGGAATGACATAGCTAGGAAGGTCCTCTTTATTGAACTGACAATCTGCTTTGAGACATCCTTCAGCAATTCAGAAGAGAGGAAGGAGGCCAGGTATGAGGATCTTGTGGCTAGGGCCAAGTCATCAGGCTACACACACACACACACACACACACACACACACACACACACACACACACACACACACACACACACACACACACACACACACACACACACACACACACACACACACACACACACACACACACACACACACACACACACACACACACACACACACACACACACACACACACACACACACACACACACACACCAATTCCTCCATTCCATTCCCCAGCAATCACCGACAGGTTCAGTATCATATCGCTCTCAAGCAAAACTGAAGGAGCACTTCATGAAGGAGGTGCAAAACTTGGACATACCCATACACAACCTAGCCTAGCTCATGCATGTGTTCTGTAAGAGTGGAGAGTCTTCGTATTTACCGTTCTCAATGGCTGATATACGACAGAGCCATCTTCCTCCCTGCATCATTCATATCAGCTGTAAAGAGGTCAGCTGAAATTTCACACATTCTCTCCCTCCATCACTTGATCTCTTTGCCCCTACACTAATCAATCAGCTCATTATCACTAATCAATCAGCTCATTATCACTAATCAATCAGCTCATTATCACTGGGCCTTCAGGTGAAGCTACAATCATAGATAGTATTGTATGTACAGGTGCGGTGGGTAGAGATGAATGTTCCCTACTTTATTCGGATCAAACGTGATAATGAGAAGAGCAAGAAAAGGTTATTGGCTGTGAATATGTACATGGAGTTTACTTGTACCTTAGTTGTGCGTCTCTCTCCTACAGTCTGGATTTTAGAGATCTGATGCCATTCAAAGACTTCAAGGAATATTCCTCGCGACTAGTGACAGACTTCATAGAGAGAGTGAGATTGCAGTACCACTTCAAATATATTGTGTTTATGAATCTTGACCCCTGCAGATGAGTGGAGAATGGAGTAAGAGAAGCATTTGTGGCCAAGTTCATGCATCATTTGAAACTGAAAGCCCTGGCTCTCTATAAATATGTGGATGCTGAGCCGTTAGTCATGACCTGTTTCCCATATTCTGCTTAACCATTGCTATGTCTTTACTATCAGAGAATACAGAATCAGAATCACCACTACAATTGTGGTTTTAATGATATTCTTATCACCTATTCTACAGCAAGTCTATATTGTCCAAGCTGGAAAACATTTAGTTGGAGTGCTGGCTCTCAACAGAGGAGTGGTTGACAAACCTCGTGTCAACCGAAGCACACTTCAACAAGACCAGTCACATTGTACTGTCTTTTGCAGAGAAGATCCGTGTTAACACATACATAGATGTACTGAGAGATCCACAATCACACAGTGATGCTGTCATCAAAGAATTTGAAGCTTTATAACAAATATGAGAGTTCTGTATTTGTTTGTAACTAAAGTGTGTTGTGTGTTCTAAATAATATTATTGAATGTTTCTTTGGTTTTTGTGATATAAGTTCATCAATTAATAGGAGCCCCCAGCAGAAGGTTGTGAGGAGTGAGGGGTGGCAGCCTTGCTCTGGGTTTCAATAAACACCAGCCATTATACTAGTTGTGTCATAAATGATTATTTGATGTATGGAAGAGGAGACTAGTATAATACTAGCATGAAAAGTGTGACATGTTTCCAGACATATAGCCACTACTTCCTCTGATATCTAATTAGTCACTTCAAAGGCCCCATTAGTGTAATATATTTACTCCCATGTTCCAATAATTATTGACTTCTTAAACCGTACGTGTATTTCTTTTTCTGTTGCCATATGTAGAAACAACAGTAGCAAATAAGAGCCTTACTATGTAAACTTGTCTATGTGGTGAAAGTGATGAAACATATCAAGCTCTGTCTGACTCATACACAACACAATGTTTCTAAAGGAGTACACAATGTAAATGAAAATTCCTGATACGAACTATTCTTCATCTATGATGGGAGTCAGTTATATTGACTCATAGAGGGAGTCCTCAGCAGGAGGTTGGGAGGAGTGAGGGGTGGCAGCCTCTGTTGTGGACTTATGGGCAGCATCAGGATCACTGGACAATTAGACAACTTAACACATGCAATGGCTGCCCATGTTTCCATACATTAAACCACTGGTATACTGACATGTATGTTGGTTCCTCTGAGATCTTAGTCAGTCCATAGGCCTCATTAGATTTAGCTGTAATATCAACTGACCTCTGTACAGGGGAAGTATATTTGTCACAAGACTCACAACATATAATGATATCACATACTTCTTCTGTGGTCCACTGGAGTAGTGTCCTCTGTGATTCCTTAACAGAACTACTATCACAATGACAGTTACTGCAATAATCAATACCACTACCCCTGTCACTACTCCACCAGTTAGAGCTGCTGCTGTACATGTGTTATCACTCTGAGAGGGCTTGTAATTGGTGACTGAGAGAGAGTACATGTCATGATGTTTTGTTGTAATCTGGTATAAACATAGCTCTGAATCATTTCACTGACCAGTAATGATAGGTTGACTGACTGCAATTCCAGCTGCATTGATTGCAGTGATTGTGATATTGTAGATAGTAAAACTCTCCAACTCCTGTATAGTGTAGCTGGTGGAGGTAATACTACCACTAGTCCCACTTCCTCCATCATCATTAGCCTCATCACCACTGCTGATTGCTTGCCACATCACCTCATAGCAGGTCACCACTGAGCCTCTGGGAACACTCCAGGAGAGGGAGATGGAGGTGGATGTTATGGAGGTCACATTGGCAGTAGACTGGCCTGGGACTAAGGGATATATATACACATAATTTCCACTGTACACAGTGAACATCATTTTTACCTAATGTGATATCTAGGACTATGGCAGCATTGCTAGTGAAATGTTGTGATACACTGACAATAGATATGTTGTAGCTCTCTCCATTCTGAAGACCAGTCAGTAGGCAGTTGTCTGTGGAACCATCACTAACATCCACACTGATACTGCTGCCACCACTATAGTAGATCCTGTACCCAGTTGTATCCCCCAGTGGAGTGGGTGGGCTCCAAGACACTCGGATACTAGTGAGACCTTCCTGGACTGCCATCAGGTTAATGGGAGCTGAGGCAACTGGAGGGAGGATAATGAACATAGCCATCAATGTGGTATATGTATATACTATAAAATATGGCACCGCTACACACTCCATATTGCAGATATCTCACAGAGGCATAGTCACATGTAGAAAGGCTGCAATCTCTAAGGCATTGAGACAAATACATGTAGAGTTGAAGTACTGTATCACTAGCACCTTGTACAGTGTAAGTAGCTGAATCCTCAGATGGTTTGTTATTAGCCACAGTACATGTGTAGAGTCCTCCCTGTCTCCCAGTCACAGTCAGGGTGTGGGTGTACTGTGAAGTCTCACGATTATCTAATACAGTCTCATTTCCTTCAGTGATAGTGACAGAATCTCTGGTCCAAGTGACAATGGTAGCAGGTCCACCAGTGGAGATACAGGTGAGGGTGAACTGAGGACTGGCTCCATTGAGGTCAGAGTCCATATTGAATGATATACCACCAGATATTGTGATGTCTCCTAATATAAACACACAATATATTCTTTCACTAACTACATATGTATATATATGGTAGTACACATAGCATATTATGGCTGCACACACACACACACACACACACACACACACACACACACACACACACACACACACACACGCACGCACGCACGCACGCACACACACACACACACAGATCGACTACAATAACCCTCCCGTGCATGTGCGAGGGTTAATAAACAAACAATATCTCCATCATTCTTTCACTGACTACACATGTATACATATGGTAGTACACATAGCATATTCATGGCTGTGTGTGTACAGGTACAGACAACTACATGTAGGGATATACAAATGACCAATGAGATTCAGTCTACTAAGCTGACAGCTCCACCAGTTCACCTCATGTATTATCAGGACTATATGGACATATGTATTGACTGTACTAAACAAGAGCAAAATCCTGTCCATTAACATCCCTGACAACACCAATCATACTAGATCAGTATTTTTGTTATAACTGAACAGATGAAGATACTTGATGTTTTAGCCCACTGTGTTGTGCTTATGGCAACTTGTTGATGCAACTGGGATAACCATATAAAGTCATAGTAACCCTAAGTGTGTGTGTATCTATAGAGAAAATAGCATGCTATGTGTACTACCATATGTCCACTCTGAATGCTATATGTTATCACTTTAGAAATAGTGCCTGCATGAAGATTGGATTATATATGTGAAGCAAATTTAGAATATGGCACAAGGTGTAGGAAAATTTCCTTATATATGTGCCACTCATTTTCCTCGTTTACTACAAAAGCTGTTCCTTCTATAGCCTGTTTCTAGCTCTAATCTTGTATTTATGTATTGGGATCAAGCAATAATTATATATAAACCGGGGAATATTGCATAATGCATGAGAGCAGCCTTTCATATACAATGTAGAAAATGAGGAGGTTTGTCCGAACCCCCCGGACTCCCCAACCTAAATATATACAAGTCTGTCAAAACCTACCCTTTCACATACATACCTCTGAAGAAACTTGCTGTGTCCTTACTAAAATTCTCTTCGACACTAAAATAGCAGACAATAACACACACACACACACACACACACACACACACACACACACACACACACACAACTGATTACTCTACCCCACACAAGTGCAGAGTGATCACTAACACAAGTCATATATAGGACATATAGATAGTGTGTTGGCAATAATACCTCCGGATCCTTTATATAGTCCCACATAGACTGTCTCTCCAACTGATCCATCATTATCATCAATGACAGCATTAGTTGGAATAACACAGCGATATATACCGGATGGCTCATTACGAGCATTGTACCTACGGCGCAGGTGAACTGTCCGAGTTTGACGATCCTCATAAATATCATGTGGCTGGTCTTCAAGACCAAATGGCAGTCTTGTGTCACTACCAGGAGCAAACCAGTCTCCACGTCCAGGGATACCATTCTGTCTACGACAACATGTGCTCAGGTCAGTGTGACACTGTAGAGTATCACTATCATTGCCAGTTCGATCATCCCCCACTTGACTGAAGTTCACATAGGAATGGTTGGAGAGATTGTTTCCCATGAAGGAGATGTAAGGATATTCAGAGTGAGACTGGACCTCCACCAGAGACCAGAGGAGACACAGCAGTGATAGAGATATGGACTTCATTGCAGTACCTACATCATTAATACAATGTTAGCTATGTGAAGTAGGCAGATACACAGTGTAGGGAGCACGCCAGCCACTCCCACACTCACTCTTTAAGGTCCAATCAAGACTGCGTAAAAGTAATATACCATTTCGTTAGAACTACAACGCTATAGTGAGTGCATGTAACTGACAGAAAGTGTACTGCTAATCAGATTGAGATCCTTGCCTTGATTTGTATGCGAGCAGCCAGCTGAGCTACGTACCTCAGTAAGACTTAAGTGACTTACGTAGTTTGTAAGAACGTCACCTAGAGTAAGCGACCAATCTTCGGACTGGCTCATTCGGACTTGGTAACTCATAACAAAAAGGCAAAGGAACACAACATGGACGGGATTATAGAACCCACGACACTCGCTTACTAGAGTAAGCGACCAATCTTCGGACGAATCTAATTTCGGACGCTTATTTCAACGTTACTGAAGGACTATAGAGTATGTAGATACCATCAATAAGTAGACTTATACCATCAATGGTTCTAGAAAAAAAATCGCTTCACCGTCTGAAGATCGCAAACTTCGGACGAAACTAAAGAAGTACTAATCCCTTGCCTATTCACCAAGCAATTGCTAAGATCTTTTCGACCTAGTCTTCTTACAAGCAAACGCTGCGAACTCAGAATGGTCACGCCCCCTATTTTCGGACGCAGTAAAAGATATATTTCTGTACAGCCTACAGCATAGGTCTAGTTACACTCTAAAAATTTCTAGGGACTTTACTAGGCCTGTACAAACTATCTGTACTGTTATCACCAAATTAGCTACATTTTGATATGATAATATAAATAAATATTAAGCGACAATAGTGAGCAAGCTATACGATTATAATTGGACTGGGCTGTAGCTAGTATCTTCTAATATTGTTAAAAAATTATTTCGCTACTGTAAGAGATACTATGCAAAAACCAACAAACCGTCCCTAAATTGAAGGCGTGACGTCTTTGTGTTCGTAGCATTTTGTGTGTAAAGATGCAAAATTGGAACGATCCTACCTATAGGGCATTTGATACAAAAGGAGTGGTACTTCTTATGTGCTTGTCTTTGAGTTCTCTTTCGCCAACTATACTGTGCTCAGGTCGATATGTCCGAGGATTGGTACGTATGCTCGTCCGAAGTTTGCGATTTTTAGACGGTGAATTTAGCGCTTTCTCATTCGGCTGTAAGAAAGCGATTTCTTTCCTAGAATTGTTGATGGTATAAGTCTACCTATTGATGATATGTACATACTCTCTAGTCCTTCAGTAACGTTGAAATAAGCGTCCGAAATTAGATTCGTCCGAAGATTGGTCGCTAGTAAGCGAGTGTCGTGGGTTCTAATCCCGTCCATGTTGTGTTCCTTTGCCTTTTGTTATGAGTTACCAGACATAATGAGACATTAAGTAACTTAGCTGACCATGAACACGGTAGACCATAGAACTTCACACACGGCAATTTTCTTGGTATCGGAGACCTGAAAATATTTCCGCACATCGGCCCGTGTATCTCCGGACTTCACAGTATGCAAGTCTCTTCTCCCAGCCCCACCTACTTAGCCTCGGGGCATTCAAAAGCCTGTTATATTTTCTCGAAATTGTATTTATTCTACAGTTCAATAACTGTTTAATATATAGCCATACATGACCTAGCAACTCACAATAGTATACTAAAGACGTCCACCAACAAAATGATTATATATAGTCCAGCTCATAGAGAGAGTCCCCAGCAGGAGGTTGGGAGGAGTAAGGGATGGCAGCCTCTGTTGAGAGTCGACGGACAGTATCAGGCTCACTGCATGCATACAATAAATAGACTCGTGCGTCCTGGTCCACAATTATAGATATTTTCCACGTGTTAGAGACGTATCCGTCGCGCTGTACGGTGAACTAAAAGGCAGCAACAGTGAGTGGTAAGCAGCGTAGCAGCTATAGCTCTACCTTCGTAAGGAACCTATTATTCCAGCATTATGCCACCTAAAATGCTTACCTATTATTCTAAAATTATGCTAGCATAATTGGGACAAGCCTAGCCATTAGTCATGAACTGTCTGTTTCCTATACTCTGATCTGATTAGTCTTTAAGTCCTTAAGCTCAGAATCACCACTACAATTGTGCTTTTAATGATTTCATATCACAGCAAGTCTCCTATTGTCCAAGCTGGAGAACATTTAGTTGGAGTGCTGGCTCTCAACAGAGGAGTGGTTGACAAATGAAGCACACTTCAACAAGACCTGTCTCTGGACTGTGATGGAGACCTACACATTGTACTGGCCTTTGCAGAAAAGATCCGTGTTAACACATACATAGATGTACTGGGAGATCCTCAATCACACAGTGATGCTGTCATCAAAGAATTTGAAGCGAAATATAAGATAGTCTTATATCAGTCATTTTAAAAAGTGTGACTATTATGCTTTGGTGGTGTGTATTACTGTGTAGGTGTTGTGAAGATTTTTTATTAAGTCTGAGTCACTATAGGTTGAGGGGTGGCAGCGTCTGGTCTGTTATTAGCCACAGTACATTTAATGTTATAGTAATTAACCCTCGGCGCATGCGCCGGAGGGTTACAGTACTTGGTTTGTGTGTGTGTGTGTGTCAGTTCACGAGTTCTGCCATTGCGCCCAATAAAACCCCCAGAAAGGGACATCATATGAATCAGCGCCCTATGAGAAAGATTTTTAAAAAAGCCGTTTTTAAAATAAATGGTTAATTCCGGAGTTACGGCTATTTCCCGTTTATACGGTATCTAAAGTCGGCCATTTTGTTACATCAGTGAGCATAATGCAGAAGCTGCTTACAGGGTTTCTCTTGATTTTATACATTCTCAAAGGTACAGAATTTACTTTAACATAATTATATTCTAGACACATGCTTGGGAAAACTCTCCCCTGAAGCACTCGAACAAGATAATTTCTATGTGCAGCCTGTGGCAGCGTTTGATGTCTGAAAACTGGTTTACTGCTAGACCCATTGGAAAAAACTGTCTGGGGAAAATGGCGAAAGAGATTTGTTCAAATGCTGGTAATCTGGCTATAAAACTAACCACAGTCTGCATGCAACTGGGGTTTCAGACCTATTTCAAGCAGGGGTTCCTGAGAAGATTATCAAGGAACAATCAGGTCATTTAATTTATCTATGGATGGTTTACACCAGTATCAGCGAACTACATCTGAACAAGAAGAGAATGTATTTCTTGTGGGTCTTCATACATTTCAATCTAAGAATCTCATCATTTTACTCAACGACCATCATATTACCCAATAGTTCAGAATTTTTCCAGTTGTAATGTCACTATCTACAATGCTCCATCTCAACTGAAAGATCAAACAAACACTATCTGAACACTAATGTCACATTTCATGCAAGAACTCTTCATTGGAATTGTGTTATTGAATTGTAACTGCATTAAAAACATTTATATCCATCCCTAAATACAGTGGATATTCACATCATTCCTTAGCTAACTACAGTGGATATTCACACCTTAGTACCTGCTTGGGTGGGTACTACTAGTATAAACATAGCAACCACCTAGCAACAGGGAATAAATAATTGTACATCTAGTAAAGACTAAAAGTATATCCACCAACAAAATGATTATATATAGTCCAGCTCATAGAAAGACTCCCCTAGCAGGATGTTGGGAGGAGTGAGGGGTGGCCGCCTCTGTTGAGAGTTGACGGACAGTATCAGGATCACTGTAGACAATGAATAGATAACATGCAATGACACGGTGCCCACTGATAGCATTTATTATATATATACTTGTATGTTGTGTGGGTGCATGGCAGTAGTGCTATGGCAGCTACTTGCAAATGAATAGTATTATTATTATTTACTCGTATGTTGGTTCCCCTGAGATCTGAGTCAGCCCATATGCCTCATTAGATTCAGTTGTAATGTCAACTGCACTCATTTGACCTCTGTACAGGAGAAAAACCATCTCATTGACAAGACTCTCACAAAAACAGAAATACATAAAATTATACTTTTCTGTGTTCCAGTGTCCTCTGTGATTCCTTAATAACAGAACCACTATCACAATGACAGCTGCTACAGTAGTGACGATAAATACCACTGCTACTACCCAACCAGTTACAGCTGCAGTATTATCAGTCTGACAGTCAGGCTGAGTGGCTGTTATAGCTGAATATAGAAAAGAGGGTGTAGTAAATGTAAGGACATCTAGTGAGTATTAACTGATACAGAAATGATGATGGGTGAGGGAGATGGAAGAGGATGTTATGGAGGTCACTCTGATACTAGGCACTGAGAGGTGTACATAATTTCCACTGTACACAGTGAACATCATTCTTACCTAATGTGATAACTAGGACTATGGCAGCATTGCTAGTGAAATGTTGCGATACACTGACAATGGATATGTTGTAGGTGTCTCCATTCTGAAGACCAGTCAGTAGGTAGTTGTCTATGGAGCCATCACTAACATTCACACTGCCACTGCTGCCACCACTATAGTAGATCCTGTACCCAGTTGTATCCCCCAGTGGAGTGGGTGGGCTCCAAGACACTCGGATACTAGTGGGACCTTCCTGGACTGCCATCAGGTTAGTGGGAGCTGAGGCAACTGGAGGGAGGATACCAATATCAGTTATAAATCACTTAACTCCCACATACTATGTGTAGCTCTTTATATAAGGTACACAGTTAAAGAATGCAGTGTATATTACGTACATGAGGAGAAGCAACCACTCATGGAGTGTAGTTGTAGTGCACAAGTAGCAAATTAAATCTGACTGAAAGGTAGTTTCAAGGACTACACACACACACACACACACACACACACACACACACACACACACACACACACACACACACACACACACACACACACACACACACACACACACACACACACACACACACACACACACACACACACACACACACACACACACACATTTACACGCATCCATTGACTGCATATACATGATTACCTTCCACACAAGTGTATGGTAACTGAACTCTATGTACAAAAGCAAACATTGGAAGAGTATACTTAACATACTGTCTAGCACCTTGTACAATGTAAGTAGCTGAATCCTCAGACGGTTTGGTATTAGCCACAGTACATGTGTAGTCTCCTCCCATTCCTGATCCTCCAGTCACAGTCAGGGTGTGGGTGTACTGGGGAGCAGTAGTGTTACCATTGAATACAGTCATCACATCTCCACAGGCAGGGATAGAGCCTCTGGTCCAAGTGACAGTGGCAGCAGGTCCACCAGTGGAGATACAGGTGAGGGTGAACTGAGGACTGGCTCCATTGAGGTCGGAGTCCAAAGTGAATGATATACCACCAGATATTGTGATGTCTCCTAATATAAACACACAATATATTCTTTCATTAACTATATATACATGTATATATATGGTAGTACACATAGCCCCCCCCCCCCACACACACACACACACACACACGCACGCACGCACGCACGCATGCACGCACGCACAGACGCACGCAAGCACGCACGCACACACACACTACACACACACACACACACACACACACACACACACACACACACACACACACACACACACACACACACACACACACACACACACACACACACACACACACACACACACACACACGCACGCACGCACGCACGCACGCACGCACGCACGCACGCACGCACGCACACACACGCACGCACGCACGCACGCACGCACGCAACACACACACACACATTACAGCCATGAGGCAGTTTAGTGGATATACATTACGAGGAGAGAGCCCAAGTAGTGTATAAACTGCCATAATGTAACTAACGTACAAGTCATAGGACTCCATAACCTACTTATAATTACATGTACACATTAACACATACCTCCATTGTGATATAGTCCCACATAGACTGTCTCTCCAACTGATGGATCACTATTATCATGGACAGCATTAGTTCCAATAAAACAGCGATATATACCAGATGGTGCATTAATAGAAATGTTCATATGACGGAGGTGAACTACTTGAAGTTTAAGACTCTCTCGAACATCAAAACCACCAGATTCATTATAGAATGGCAGCCTTGTGCCATTAGGAAAAAACCAGTCTCCACGGGGTGATAGCTGGTGAACATCACAACATGTACTCAGGTCAGTGTGACACTGTACAGTATCACTATCACTGCCATCTCGAATACTCCCCACTTGACTGAGGTCCACATAGGAATGGTTGGGTAGAGGATTTCCCAGGAAGGAGATGAAAGGAGCAGTATAAGACTGGACCTCCACCAGAGACCAGAGGAGACACAGCAGTGACAGAGATATGGACGTCATTGCAGTACCTACATCATTAATACAAGGTTAATTCTGGGTATATTTCAGAGGGCAAAGACCTCCCCCACACCTACTCTCAACTTGCTGCAATACAGTATTGTCTCGCGATCAATTTTCTGTCAGTCGCGGCTCTCGCTGGCGCTGTAGTTAAGTAGCCTCGGTTCCAGGCCTTCCCCGCAAGCTACAGTACGCGCTGATTGTGCGTGGGAGAAAACATTGAAAAGTCGGGGAAGGCCTGGGCGCAAACGTCACGTGAGGTAGACGTTAGGTAGACGCCTGGCGGTGTGGCACTTTTCGTCTGCGTGTACTAACGAGCAAGTGACGGTCTTCAACGGATGATCCAGGTATTCCCGAGACTTGAGCAAACACTACACACCAGAGTTGCTACACTAGGTCGTCTGTAGTACCCGCACAAGCAAAGTGCCACACCGCCAGGCGTTACCTAACGTCTACCTCACGTGATGTTTGCGCCCAGGCCTTCCCCGACTTTTCAATGTTCTCCTCCCACGCTCAATCAGCGCGTAATGTAAACGCTCGCGGGAAGGCCTGGAACCTAGGCTAGTAGTTAAGTAAGCTAACGAACTGTTGAACTAACTCACTAGCGGCTGGCCATGACCATAGAAATAGACTCTGTGAAACTGAAAGGTAAGTTTTCCGTGGATCCGGAAAGGGACTCTCCCAATAGCCAGCCCCGCCTATTTTGCAGGACTTGTAGGCTGTATGATGGCAGCTTACACCTCCGTATATAGAGAGGGTCTCCAGTTGGATGGAGAGGTACATATGGTCGGAGCCTCGTGGTTTACCATGTATTCCTCCACTAGCTGTGGAAGGGAAGACAAGGTAGATGAGACTGCTGCCAGTGGAGAATGGAGTGAGGGAGGCAGTTCATGCATCAATTGAAACTGAAAGCCCTAAATATGTGGATGCTATGTTGGGGGATTATAGTTGAAGATTTCTTACACCACACTATCTTGTTTACTCTGTTGCATGCCATTATTAGCCTTTAACCTAGCCATACATTTTTACTAGCAGAGCATGCATCACCAGAAGGTTGTGTGGGACTACATACTTAAATGGTGTGTATTATTGTACAAATACAGTATGAGAGTTTGATTCCCAGCTCTGTATACTTTCAAGTTGGGTTAGTAACTGTTGCATTGTACATGTGTTGCTTGTCTCCTCTGAGTTAGGGTTGCCATATGTGTAATGACAAGAGTACCAGAAGTGTGGACCTCAGTAGGTAATGTTTTTCCATGTGCATGTAGTGTCAAAGCAAGACTTCACTCAGTTACAGTTATATTGGCTCATAGAGAGAGTCCCCAGCAGGAGGTTGGGAGGAGTGAGGGGTGGCAGCCTCTGTTGTGTGTTTATGGGCAGTATCAGGAATCAGGATCACTGTAGACAATGAATAGACAAATTAACACATGGAATATAATACCTCCCCATGTTTCCATACATTAAACCACTGGTATACTGACATGTATGTTGGTTCCTCTGAGATCTTAGTCAGTCCATAGGCCTCATTATGTTTAGCAGTAATATCAACTGACCTCTGTACAGGGGAAGTATATTTGTCACAAGACTCACAACATATAATGATATCACATACTTCTTCTGTGGTCCTCTGGAGTAGGGTCCTCTTCGATTCCTTAACAGAACCACTATCACAATGACAGTTACTGCAATAATCAATACCACTACCCCTGTCACTACTCCACCAGTTACAGCTGCTACTGTGTTGTCACTCTGAGAGGGGTTGCAATTGGTGACTGAGAGAGAGTACATGTCATGACGATTTTGAGGTATAATCCGATATAAACATAGCTCTGAATCATTTCACTGACCAGTGATAATTGGTTTACTGTCTATGATCCCAACATCATTGATCACAGTGACTGTGATGTTGTAGATAGTGTTACTCTCCAACTCCTGTATAGTGTAGCTGGTGGAGGTACACTGCAACAAATGGGTAGTTATTTTAACCATTATAATTAGGTATGGTTACCTCAGTTGCAACATAGCTATTTTTGGTAACTACAAACTCCCAAGAGGTATATATAGGATATCCATAAGGAATGATATTTATATATCTCGGGATACTCCTTGTAATATTACCTTATCTCACCGAGGTAGTCACGTACACAACCCCACTGTGTATTAAAATGTAATGGAGGAGTAGCTCGTATACTCATATATGCAATTAGATAAATTTCATAATAATTATGTTCTACATATCTTTTGCATACCAAGACAGGTTGTAGTCATGTAATGCAACTGAAGTGACCAACACACTGGTCCAAACAACCACCTCTTTTTGCAGTGATATATACATATGGTAGTACACATAGCATATTCATGGCTGTGTGTGTGCAGGTACAGACAACTACATGTAGGGATATACAAATGACACACACACACACACACACACACACACACACACACACACACACACACACACACACACACACACACACACCTGATTACTCTAGTGGCAGAGTAATGGTTACAGCCATGAGGCAGTTTAGTGGATATACACTATGATGAGCAGTGTATAAACCGCCAAGTACCATAATATGTGTCATAGGACAAGACAGAACCTACTTATAATTACATGAAAAAAACGTATATGGTGGGGCCAGACAAGCTATGTAAGCAATCCATGGACAGTGCTGTTTTGAGCTTATTAGCTCTCATCAGCAGGGAATATGCAACAGCTTGTCTAAGCCTACCACCGGTTTATATACGCAAGGCGCACCAGAACACTAGTGGTTAAGCGATTTCAGAACTAATGAGATTCATCCACCACATCATTACCTACATGATCATGTACCTACTCCACTGCCATATAGTCCCACATAGACTGTCTCTCCAACTGATCGATCACTATCATTATGGACAGCATTGGTTGCAATAACACAGCGATATACAGTAGAACCTCCCATAACGGACCCTCCGAGAAGCGGACACCCACGCTACAACGGACACTTGCCATGTTACGGATTGAAACTACTATAGCTGTAATACATTAGCAACCTCCGAGAAGCGGACGCTTCCGGATTCCGGACAGCGGACAAAATCTTTGCGCCGAACGGCGCTTCACCGTGCATTTTTGCCTCTAAATAGCGGACATCCGGAAGCCACTCCCCTAAAATTGCAAAGTTGCGCTTGCGCAGTACGGCGCTATGTACGAGCGCAACGTCAGTAAATTCTTGTGTATGCAGCGAAACCTCACACGCGTTACAAGGAAGCAGTACTTGCTTTAGAAAATGTACATGTAGGACATGGAAAAAGTGTGTATTGGTCAGACAATTGATAGGATTGCCAATATTACACATCAATTAGCAAGACAGACAACTTTACTTGACTATTTTACACACTAACTTATGTACAAATTTCACTACATTACTTATATTCCACTCCAAGTTATAAAATTAAAATATTTCATGAACCTCCGAGATAAGGACAAAAGTGCCGTTCCCAAAATGTCCTTTCTTCGGAGGTTCCACTGTATACCAGATGGTCCAGTAGGATTGTTCCTATGACGTATGTGGACTACTTGAGATTGACGAGTCTCATAAATATCACCTCCTTCACTAGAAAATGGCAGTCTTGTGTCACTACCAGGAGCAAACCAGTCTCCAATGTGTGGTCCCTGCTAATCACGACAACATGTGCTCAGGTCAGTGTGACACTGTACAGTATTAGGATTACTGCCAGTTTGTTGCTCCCCTACTTGACTGAGGTCCACATAGGAATGGTTGGTTAGAGTGGTTCCCATGAAGGAGATGTAAGGATATTCAGTCTGAGACTGGACCTCCACCAGAGACCAGAGGAGACACAGCAGTGATAGAGATATCACTTTATGGACTTCATTGCAGTACCTACATCATTAATATAAGGTTGTTTCTGGGTATATTTCAGGGGGGCAAAGACCCCCTTGCCCCCTGGAATTCTCTTGCCCCCCTTAAAATTAGATAATCATGTGCTGGCCTCCCCCAAATTTTCCTAGTGGCCATTCAACCCTCTTGAACCAAAACTTGAAATATTGCCTGATGAGGTTAGTTATGTACATCATGTAAAGTAGCAGTGCAGGGAGCAAGCCAACCCTCCCACACCTACTCTCAACTTGTTTCAATAGAGTATTGTCTCGCGATCAATTTTGTTAGTCGCGGCTCTCGCTGGCGCTGTAGAAAGCTTATTATTTATAATGAACTGTTGAACTAACTCACTAGCGGCTGGCCATGACCATGGAAATAGACTTTGCCAAAAAAATTAATTACACAGTGTTGCTCCCAGTAGCCAGCCCCACCTATTTTGGGCAGGACTGTGGGGCAGCTAATATTACACCTCCGTATATAGAGAAGGTCTCCAGTAGGAAAAAGAGGTACATATGGTCGGAGCCTCATGGTTTACCATGTAGATCTCTAGCTGTGGAAGGGAAGACCAGGTAGATGAGACTGTTGTCAGTGGAGGATGGAGTGAGGGAGACATTTCCTTGGTGTAGTGTATCCCTAGGTAGAGAGGGAAGGTGTATGTACATGAAGTATATTCTCACACCAGAGGCTGGGTACTCACATCTTCATAGCTTGCATTGACATAGTCAGAGTCATATTTGTCCAATGGTTTCAGCACCACACGATTGTCATCATCTATACATGTGGCAGAGAAATATACATGTCAAATTTAACTCTCAATATGTCAGAACTGATGTAGTGACTTACACACACAGATGTTGAAAAACGGTTCTTGAGCTTGTTTTCACGTGATATGGCTATAGAAATGGGCTTATTTCCACCAGTGGGCAAACCCTGTTTGTTAGGCGATAATTACTGTCTATCTACACACTAACTTCCTAAGTGTCACCTCTTCCTATCACAACACAGTACTATAGTCTTACCCCATATTCATCTTTGAAGGGTCTGTTATTCCTGGCATGTGTTTGCTCCACATGTTCTCCAAACATGGCTACTGGAATAGCATCACCCATGGGCAATTTTTCATAAGCAGGGACATTCTTTGCTTCCACACTCTCTGACTCCACAGACAGCTTCACCTCCCTCTCTGCCCTGCCAGCTGAGTTGACTGCCACCAGCTGGTAGACTCCACTGTGTTTCAGCTCAGCAGAGGGCATGGTGAGGGAGCCATCCTCTGCCAGCTCCTTGGAGTAGTCAGCCCTCACCTCCTCTCCATTGTGATACCATGTCAGCCTTGGCCGAGGGGTACCTGTCACCTCCACTTGGAACACTACCCCCTCTCCCTCCTGGACATATCCTCAGGGAACTCCAGTATAGCAGGAGCTGTATAGAAGAGGGATGGTTGTATGAGCAGATGAACTGGCAGTCACGAAACAGCAGGAACTCACCATCTTTAGAGTACACCTTATCTTCTGCAATGGAATAGTGTACTCT
The DNA here is from genome assembly GCA_963970385.1 of Theonella swinhoei. Classification (NCBI taxonomy): domain Eukaryota; kingdom Metazoa; phylum Porifera; class Demospongiae; order Tetractinellida; family Theonellidae; genus Theonella; species Theonella swinhoei. Next base: position 5,698,064 of record OZ019949.1, on the reverse strand, counting down.
GTCCTTTTCTCCTGGGGAATACTTAGTCCCTCTCCTGTAGGGGGCAGCCAATATCCCTAGTACAGCAGCAGGTCATTACATCATGAGTCACTAATTTCCTCCTCAGCCACCACACAACCAGGACTATGACTACCACTACCAAGATAGCCACAATGACAGCTGCAATGACTCCACCTACTGCAGCCCCTGCACCACCCCCACCACCATCACTACCTTCACTACCCTCACCACCCCCACCACTTGGTCCTTCAGTACCTGAGACAGAACAATATCTGTCTTTAAACACACTAATACAGATCATAGGATGTCTGTCTTTTATGGCCAGGACATGTATAACTGAGATTATAGCTAGTGTTGCACATTTACCTATAATGATAGTCTCTGCAGCAGTCACAGTACTGGGTAGTGTACTTGAGGTGGCCTCCATAACCACAACACATACTCAGTTTTCATTGCTGGAAAAATCAGCTCCTACTGTAGGAAGCCAACCTATGTCATTGTTGTGTGTGTGGAGACAGAGGGTGCTGCTAGTGTCAAATCCTTAGGGATGCCACAGAACAGCGCTATCAGAGAATCAGTAGTCACTGTACAGTGCAAGTATGTTTGTACCATTAAATTTTGTGCCTTAGTGGAGTTGTCATAATCTTGTGTACAGCAGGCTCTGTATTATAATGGTGTTGGATGAAGATTGAAGAGTTTAGGCATATCTGCTGATAGTGGAGATAGGGCACATCTCCTGGGTGAAAGTCCTGCTGTTTTTAATCAAGAGGCCAGTAAGACATATCATGAGCTCTCTGTTCTTGAAAGAGATAATTTAAAGGAAGAAGTAAAGAGGTGAAACTAACACAAGGGAAGTTTTGCAGAGAGGGGAGAAAATATTTCACCAAATTCAACAAATGGTATGCAACAGAAAATTACCAGTAATAAAGTGGAAATCTTTTACCAGTAGCATACTGGAAACCCAAAAACCTTTCGCCAGTGGCTAACTGGAAACCCAAAAACCTTTCACCAGTGGCTAACTGGAAACCCAAAAACCTTTCGCCAGTGGCTAACTGGAAACCCAAAAACCTTTCACCAGTGGATAGTCCAGTGGCACACAGGAAACCAAAACACCTTTCACCAGAGCCAAACTGGTGTATGTTATGGTACCACAAGTTATGTATGCAACTAGATCCAGAGGAGTAACTCACTTAAAAGTACTGGGTGTACAATCTGCACCCATGTTTGTAGATGTTGCACTATAACACCCACCCATTTTGTAGTATTAATTGTACTCCGCAGGTGTCATTGACCCATGGCATCATAATTATATTGTATTATGCTACTATTAGAGAGTCGGTAGACTCTCTATGTAGGGATGGCGCCGACACGCCCATTAAGCCTTAAGAAATGTAACGGCTCAGAACTCTCCAACGCGGCAGCTATAAGCCCTTTTAGAAACATAACATGGCCTACGAGTGTTTCTATACACGATAAGACCATCAAAGGTGGTAAAATACATCGCTACAATGATATCCGTGATTTTGCTAAAACCCGATTTCTTCAACATCTTCTTCTTCTTCTTCTTCAGTAAACAGGCATAACTCAAACGGCTTAAGTATTTATCTTCATTTTTGCACAAATCGGTTTCTTTTTGGCCGGCGCAGTGTCTTTCACCAAAAAATGGTTATGTAAAGTACAACTCATAGCCACGTCCACAGATTTCCTCTCTGTTGTACGCCATTTTTATTCTGTGCACGTATTCGAGCTCGCAGCATAGTCGCACCCAGGCTTTCGAAGAAAGAGAGAGCCTGGGTAGCTACGAGGCTACAGCATAGGTGTGCAGCAAATCGGTTAGTGTAACTTCGGTTTGCGTTACAGGTGTTGATCGACTCTGTTCTCAGAATCTGCTGTTTTCTCAGTATTCCTGCTCTCCATAGCGCGTACTGGCTTTGGAAGTGTCTGGGGGCCGACACGCCCGTAAAGCCTTAATTGAAAACAGCGCAGAACTCCTGAACGGTGCTGTTATAAGGCTTTATAGATACATAATATGGCATACGACTGTTTCTATACAACAAAAAAACAGTGAAACAAGGGAGTAAAAACATTTCCATTAAAATGTTAAAGGATGTAGGGATGACAGTGCCAAAAAGTAGAGAAACAAGTGTAGTGTATGTATATATATATGCAGCAACACAGGGAATGAGAGACTATATTTATATGCAGCAAGACAGAGGATGAAGGCAGTATATTATATGCACTAAGACAGGGGATGAGGGCATGCAACAATAATAACATGCATAACCCCTCCCTACATCTTTCATTATGGGGTACCCTTATAATATACAAGTAAATAAAAAATTTAGGAAATTTGAAGTGTAATATAGGAATTGCATAAAAATGAACAGAGACAAGATTGGGACACAGACATGCTATGTACATCAACATACCTTTTAGACATTGATGTATATAGCATGTCTGTGTCCCAATCTTGTCTCTGTTCATTTTTATGCAATTCCTATATTACACTTCAAATTTCCTAAATTTTTTATTTACTTGTCTCTTGTTATTTTTTTACTATTGTAAGCAATAATTCTCCCTAGCATGTCCTCTCTATATCCATTAACATCTAACCAAGTATTGAGCTACTGTATAAATGCATGATTAGTACTGAGGGCGTGGTTTGGTTGCAAGCAGCAGCTGCGTACACTACCTGCTAGCAATGTACTATCAGTCACCAGCGCTTTGGCTTGGTGGTATATAGTATCGTGGTAGAATAGCGTGCCGTTTCTCCAGCAGACGGTAGGTACTATATGGTATCTATGATATAAGCTTACCGAGGTACATACGTAGAGACAGAGCACTGTACGCGTGTGCAGTGTTCTGACAGTGAGAGTAGCACAGGAATCGTCAACACATCTCTGTTTTGCTTATGTAGTACTAAGTGCTAGTTGCTTTACAAATCGTCAACACGTTCTCTGTCAGCCAGTTCACTCCGTGCCTAGTTGTTACGCGCTAGTTGCTAAGCTTTTGCGCATGCGCGGCTGGTGTAAATGACGTCATTAATGAGTCTTGTCTCATGACGTAATCGTTTTCTTGTATGACGCAAGCTAACTATATACGTAAAACGTATGTACTATGCACGTACATTCAAAATGAATTACGTAATCGCTATATATATGTACATGTATTGCATTGAGAGGAGTGTTAACATCAGTATTACAAGAATCACAAGGGTTAATAAAATATGCTTTTGTCATGTTGCTATTAGCGATGATATCTCTACACATGCTAACTTTCAGGTTGATGGTTACCATGGTTGCTGAGTTTTGCTCATTAGTTATCCTCATTCATAATACATTGCTGGGAGAGATAACGATCAGTAGTACATGAACTACAAGGGTTAACGAAACAATTATACCTCTATTCCCCAGTACGTAATGATATATTTCTACATGCAAAGATTCAAGTTTAATGATGTTATGGTTATTGAGTTACGGTGATTCAAGAAGAAGAAGAAGAAGAAGAAGAAGAAGAAGAAGAAGAAGATGATGAAAACATGGACAAAATGTGTAAATCATTTTTTCCGATATTATGTACATATTACATAACAACACAACCAATTTTTGTATACTGGTTATTTTTCACACTTTCTTCACCTTGATATTATTAAAAGTAAAATCAACTTCAAATTGAAAGTGAAATGAACAAAATCCTTATATATGGTTTCAATGGGGATAGACCATAGCAATCCCTATATACACAGTACTACCGTACTGTGTGATATTATATGGTTTTCAATGGGGATAGACCATAGCAATCCCTATATACACAATACTACTGTACTGTGTGATATAGTAGTGGTTTTCATGTGTTGTAGCCGTATGTGTACAAGTACAGGCCCGCAAAGTATTGTCAAGGTAAATATATATACACGTGCTGGGTCAGGGGAGCTTTGGTGTCGTGAAAGAGGTCACTAGCCGACTCAATGGAGAGCGATTTGCAGTCAAGATAGTGAATAAAGATAGGGTGGGTTTCTACACTGTAGGCGGAGCATGTGTTGTGTTATGCACACTTGTTGATGTGCAGGATGATCTTGCAAATAATGTGTTTGCACGAACATATCTACGCCGCGATTAGTTGGTATTAGCGGATATACGTTCGCTACAGGTACCAGCCCCTCCCACTTTTGTTGTTTATATACATGTAACATGTGCATGTAGAATTGTTGTGTACATACGCAGAACAATGTATGTTGTTTAATCCACAAATGTTTGTTTAAAAAATAAACCAGTGTGCACCAACGAGGTCAAATGCAAATCTAGGGCTGGCTCCCTTTCATCGATGCTACAATGATGCTACACATTGAGCCCTGATACATGTGTGCAGATGATGTATGCATATAAGCTGTACGTGTACTACACTCTTTAGGTAGATTTTGAAAAGTGATTATTGCTAACGTGTATGTTATAAGCAGCTCAGTCTGCACGATTTAGTGTTCACAGACAAGGAAATATGAACATACTATAGATATACGTACATGTACATACATATACATGTACTGCCTTGGGCGAGTTGTGTTGTGTTGCTTTGTCTTTCTGTTGTGTTGTGTTGCCTTGCCTTTCTTTCTAAGCATCTCATGAATGATTAAAAAGTCATTTATAGGATATGTACTGTAGTTCAGATGCAAGGAAATGTGAATATCTTCCCACATGCGTTGTATATGTGCAAGAAGTTAATTATAATAAGCTGGTCTGTCTGCGTAATTCTGAGTTCAGCAACAAGGAAATGTGAATATCTATCATGTGCATGTACATGGCATGTGAAGTCAATAGGCAGCTCGACTGCAGGAGTTCAACAAGAAGGAAATGTGAATATGTTCTCATACCATAAGATATGTGTCAATAGGGTCTCTGGGGTTGAAGGTCGATTCTTACCTGTAAGTAATCGTATGTACATGCAAGGATGACCTGAACAACACCCTGGTGGACAAACAAATGCATGCAACTGAATTAGCATGGCTATGAAAAAAGACAGTATCAAGTGTACATACCACATAGAATGTAGAGCCAATAATCACCTACAAAAGGTTGTGTAGTACTCATAATGTAAATACACATGTACATGTATGTACTCTCTATCTGCATTTTGAAGTCAAATATGCATGTAAGCGTCCACAGACAGTACACCATATAACTCAAGTGCACATGCATGTAAAGGTATCACAAATAGCCTAAATGATGGAAACACTAACAACCACAACATCACTGCCAAGTCATTACTTGTACATGTAGCATCTATATACATGTACAAGTACTGTAGAGCCTCTTTGATCTAGCATTTGTAGTCCTTAGGCAGCTATACATAGTGTGGGTGATAGATAGCAGTTGGAGTATCAGTGATGCATATCCAGAATACACACCCCCTAAATGTGCAGGAGACACATTGCAGTTAACTTCTAGCTATCTCGGTAATGTACATGTGACAACATACATGATGTACATGCAACTGTACATATACACCAATTAAAATTCAGTTGACTGTTGGAGCATGCATTTTAAGCAAAATGACATATGTATGCATGCATTTGCATACTGTATCCATGACACTCAACACCAGATCAAGATTCTTTCTCGATATACGTGTCCCTGTATACCTTCACTGCTGTCACTGCTGTCACACCTCCACCCGTGCAGCCAGGCAGCAGTAGTATCCTGATGCTAACAAGGGAGGTAGAGGTACTCAAGAGACTGGACCATCCTCACATCATCAAACTAGAGGAAGTCCTGGAAACAACAAAGGTATGTACACACAACAATCAAGTACATATGTACTGTACATCACATACATGTATGTGTATTAGGTATTGTACTACGTATATAAACACATGTACATGTATGTACATATATCTCACCATGTATATCCAGCTGTATCATGGATTAAAAATGTAATCATGCGTTCCTAAATATCCGTATCACAATGTACACACTTGAACCATCGGTGCTTTGTACATTTGGGTAGCATTCAAATTCCCAGTACATGTACATCAATGCTGCATGCCTGTACATGTACATATAGATGTAACGGGGTTTGGTATGTGGTACAATTCGTCTTTCGGGGGGCACTCATGTCCCCATGGTTCCTACACCTATGGTGTATGCGTGCAGATGGAAAACACATGATTATATACCACGTGCATGCATGTGTAAATGCATATGAAGGATATATGACGTACCGTACACGTACATGTAAAGGTATTTGTTTGCTGTTGCCTAGTAACCAAAGTTTTTATAGGCTTATAGGATGAGTGTGGCTGACTGTAAGGTATAGGCCAATTGAGAAAGGAGGCTAAACAGCAAACTAAATAGTTACTTACATGACCCTGATTGGGGTGCATTCAATCATGCATCTCATACACCCCAATTAAAGTCATTACATGTAACTACTATATACATGTACATGTAGTGTTGTGTACAAGGTAGAATGTGAGCTGGGGATCAGGTGTATAAGACTCTGACTTCATTCCCATGTACTCGTGAAATAAGACCCTAAATAAACTCTTTGAGGTCTCCAATACCTACATGTAATTCCTGAAATCGAGACACTGTCATTCATTAGGAAATCATTAGCATGTTTGCAAACATATTATGCATGACATGTACCTACACATATGACATTGTGTACATCTGGTGGCCAACAGAAAATGTACCTAGTAATGGAGTTGTGCACTGGAGGTGAACTGACAGCTAGACTCAAGCTTCGTGGATACTTCAGAGAAGAGGTACATGTACATGTGGTAAACATGTACACATTGGCTACATGCCTAATATATCCTATCTGTGCAATGAAGCTTCATTAACTTGTCTCTGCTTGTATGCTAGCATTGCCTTTCATGCACTGACATGGAATTATGTTGTGTACACTCTCTGTTTACTCCCCAAGTTCATGAACATAATGTGCATTGATCGAAGGAGGGTTGGGATCTACATTTGTATACATGTATCACATCTATTATGACCTGCGGTGAGACCTCTAAGTTATCGTTACGAACTCGAGCATTAGGAAAGAATTACATGTGCATGTATACACATTATACATGTACATCCGTCTGCCACCTGAGATCCATTGACTCAGTAGTAAAAGTGTCAGGATATATAGTAAGATTATGGGCTCATATTCATGACTTTCTACCCCATTTGTTTGTTTGTTTGTTTGTTATTTTGTCCATGATGATTGCCATTTCATGTACATGTGTGTACATGTATGTACATTCCATGAACATGTATGTATGAAAACATATTTGGCAATACTATTGTCAATGCTAACATATGACACAGGACATTCTACCTTTCATTTCAGGAAGCTAAAGATGTGATGAAACAAATAGCTGAAGTACTAGTCTACCTACATGAAAATGGTACATATACAATGGCATGAGAGAGACTTGACCCACATTTCTAGCCTGATACTCCCACATTATGAGGCTGGGTCTGGGTCAAGTCCATGATTTCCACATACATACATTTTTGTAAGGTTTATAGTGTACTAGTGTACAGGCTCCCTACACATGCACAGACTGAGCATGTTTCTATATTGCAATGTATGACATTTGACCCCACAAGCTTATTGTATGCTCCCCCTCATATTGGAGCTCAAATATGCTGCAGTGGTACATGTAACATATCCACAAGGGGTGATTACACAGCATTACCATTCATCTTTCTTTTTGATACAGATATAGTGCACAGAGATTTAAAACTGGAGAATGTACTGCTCAAATCACCTGTAGACCCAACTAGTAATAAAATGGATATAAAGGTACATGTATGTACATACAATGTATATGTACAGTGTAGTCATCATGTATTTCTTTACAAGGGGAATTATATTACTGGTCGAGACTACTAAAATACATTCATTTTACATGCAGTGTATATACATACATGTACATGATACAAATGTGAAATACATTGCAAATATACAGTAGTTTCTCTAAATGGGCTCTGGCTGGGAGTATTATATGAACTCCTTTTTCACAAAATCGATTGAATGTAGAAATCTGCATGTAAAAAGAAAAATGAAGACGAGGGGATATATATACATTGTGGAGCTCTCTGTGTATGTACATGTGTGCACAGGTAACTGACTTTGGCTTAGCACACATGCGTACACTGTCTGATATGGAGGACCCTATGGACCAGAGATGTGGGACTCCATACTACATGGCACCAGAGGTGTTGTCCAGCAGACATGAGTACACCAAGATGTGTGATGTATGGAGCCTAGGTGTCATCATGTACTACCTGTGAGTCCCCTCTACTAATGGCACATACATGTACTAGTAAATACAATGTGTACTGCTTTGGGGTGAGTTATGTTGTGTTGCTTTGCCTTCCTGTTGTGTTGTTTCGTTGCCTAATTGTCTTTCTAAGCATTTCAATGGGTGAAGGTTTTCACATGGTGCCTGATTTGGAGTTCGGTTTCTTTGCACGGCCTTTTCCTTCATACTATTATCAGCTCTGCTTGCTCTGTCTTGATTTTTTACGCATGATTTAGCCTAGCCAGCTAAGCTGCCTTGGTAGCTTTAGTTGGCCTTGAAAGTAAGTGTCATGTGTCAACTACGCTTCAGGTCAGTTGTGTTGTGTTGCTTTACCTTTAGTGCTTGTGTACTGCATTCTGTTGTGTTAACTCTTGCCTTTCTATCATGTATGTACATGTATGTACTGGTGCTTTTAATACGTGTATGCATGTATACAGATCTATACATATACATGTGAAAAACAGGACTGTTTGTGCATCTATACATGTACGTAAATATTTATGCAACGTATCAGAGACTTAGGATCCCTGAAACATAGAATACTTCAAAATCTCATCCTGGCCCTCTATGTAGACCTGCATGGCAAGTCAAGCTCTGTTAAACATGAAGAGGAATAGTCATTGACTTTATATTCTTCTCACACAGACTATGTGGCAAGGTGCCTTTCCAGAGTGACCCGCCAATGAAACTAGAAGAGTGTATTTTAAATGGAGTAGTGAGATTTAAGGACGTCCAATGGATTACAATCAGTAGCCAAGGTACATGTAAAATTATACATGTATATACATACATTGTATGTACACATATGCATACCTACAGCTAAAGCCCTAATAGAGGGAATGCTGTGTAAGGACACTACCAGAAGACTGACTGCCCTGAGGGTGTTGAATGATCCCTGGTTCACAGTGAGTATGTATACCATGTACATGTATGTTGGGTACTGATTCAAGTAAAACACAAAACTTTTGCCTGTGGTCCTGGGTGCAAGGATGGAACATTGCGTATTGTTAAGATGTCAATGTGTACAGTGGCGTAGACAGGGGGGGTGCTTTGGGTGCTCGAGTACCCCCTTTATGCCTGAGGCTAGAGGCCTAGGCTACTGTTACATCTTACCTGGAGATTCAGTGGACTTGGAACACCTTGTTATCTCCGGATTTAGCTCGATAGCTGCAAACATACAAGTACACTGTAGCGCGCGCTCGAGCCGCAGAAATAAAGAGGTGTGGCTTCCGGCCGAAATTCCGAGGCACTAGCACTTGGCACCCCCTTCCTCTAAATCCTGTCTATGCCACTGGTGTATGCATCGCAATACTGTATACACATGTACATGAATGTATACATATGTACATAATGTATACCTCTCTGTTTTAGGGTCAGTCAGCCAACTTCTTGAATGCCATTGACCTAATGAGGGACATGACAGATGACGAAGGCATGACCACACCAACTACACAACAACATGACATTCCTAGGCTGGACCCAGTCCCTGAATCCACTACCTCCACTAACACCCGGCACTCTAGAAGTCACTCCCCATCAAAATCACACCACCACCACCACCACCACCACCACCACCAGCAACGGCAAATGACAGGAATACACTCTCGGAGTTCCACGACCTTGAATTCTCCCCCAGCTTCCGTCTCATGCCACCCCAAACACACCTCCACAAGTAACCTGAGTACGAGTCGCAGTCCCAGGCACAGGTCCTCCTCAGTGGGTACACGACCAACTAGTGTTCAAACCAGAAGAATAACTCCCCCTCACAGAGATACAGAGCACACCACTAGTACCACTCCACAACATAAACCACGCAAACAGAGCAACCTTTCTACTAAAACATAACAATCAAGAGTTTTTTGGGTTTTTTTTGGTGAAAATATACAAATAGTTTTGCCTGTAGTGCAGTCACCATTTCACTATAATTACTAGATAATATTATAACATATTAATTTTATAGACCTGGATATGTTTAAGTTATGCTTACATAACAAATGTTTGAAGATGCCCTGCTACATGTACATACGTTAGTACAAGTGTTTCTGTGCCTGATAGTATAAAAGAAGGAACTACATGTATATAATGTATTAAAGTGAATTATGAACATAGTTCACTGTCTGGTGATAATGTTTTGGACTGAAGTCCTTCATAAGCTACAAAATACAAGTGTATCTGGTTACATAAATCTATAGTAGTATCCATTGTTTCTGCCACATACTATTTGGCAAAGCTGAAAGGTATAGGCCCTGGTACAAATTGCTCGGCAATTTTTGGGGAAAATGGGTGGGCTCAAGTAATCAAGCAATATAGCCAACTTGGTTGGGAAATTTGGGTAATATTTGCAAGTCATGCACCTGTTTGATAAGCTCGAACTTACGCATAGTCAAATAAGAGATAGTAGATACACCATGGTAAAGATGCACAGGTGACTTCCTCTCACACATCAATTTTCTCAGGGAAGGACTGAATATTCACAATGGAGAGCACTTATCCATTATTTAGTTCAGAGAAGGGATTGAAACCTCAGTATAAAAAAAGAACACACCATATATACATGAATTGCTATCTACATGTATATTTCAACTTCAACCATCACCTTAGGATCAAGACAGGCACTATATGCATATGCCTAGCTCACAGGGCCAGAAGTATTGGTCATCTTGATAGAGTGGAGTTGAAGTTTCACCATCTCCAACAAGTTTAATTTCATTTCTAATGGCTATCCTGTATACCTGTCTAAGAAGACAGAGGATGTTACTATCTGAGCTAAGGGGGGCTGAACCCCCTCTCCAGCCCCCAATAATTGCAAGAGCCCCAAAATTCTTCATATTATGCTTACTTGTATGTAGGCCTGTTGATTGCTTGCTTGCATTGGTAGTTAATTGCTTACAAATATAAAGAGGCATACTCTGATAAAGCATTCATAATATAGCTTCCAACACCATCTTGTACTGAAAAGCATTCCCGGAACATGCAGAAGCTAGAGGCCTCCACTCTCCAGAGAGAGGGGGGGGGGGGAGGGAGGGAGAGGGAGAGATGGAGAGAGAGAGGTAACTGCGTCAAGCTAAAATCAATGGTAAATGGTTGTCATTAAATTTTATGTTGACCAACAACTGTCTCACTCTGGACAGATCTGTCCAGAAAGAACTCATGCCTAAATTCCCTGGCTATATAGAACACCACCTCAAGTTAGAAACAATCCTCAAAGATGCTAAACAGAAGCACAAAGCCCTTGCGGTTTGTTGACTAGACCTAATGAATGCATATATTAGTGTTCACATCTCATTTGCTCTTCAGCACTACCAATCTTCAACACAGCTTTTGGGGCTTGTTTGCTTGTTCTACTCCAACCTTTCTGCAAAGATTAACTCATCTCAGTGGTCCACACCCATTGAAAATAGGGGTGAGCCACTATCAGTTATAATCTTTAACACAGTCATCAACACCTTGTAGACACCATCAAAACCAGACTGGACCTGGGATATTGTTTCACCAATCAACTACCTGCTCCAATATGCAAATGACATGTGTCTTCTTGCAAACTCACCATCATCATTCCAGCAGTTGATACATTTCATTGAGAGGTGGCTCTGCTGGTCCAGTATGTGGGCCAAGGTACCAAGTGCCATAGTCTTGCACTTAAGGCATCTGTCAGCAAGCTAGTGGACCCTCACCTGCTTATGGATAGCCAAAAGATACCCTTTGCATCAGAACCTGTCAATTATCTCAGCCAAATCTTTGAGATCTCGCATAGTATTTGATTCACAAAATTCAAAGAAAGTATTTCATCACAACTCCAAAGGATGCTCAGCTGCATCAACTCCTGCCTCTCACCACAAGACAAATGTATAGAGCAGGAGTGTGTCCACGCCTGACATGGCTACTTACCATTGAGGAGTTACCTATCCCTTGAAAAGAAACTGGATGCCATAGTGACACTGTATGTAAAGTGGTGGGCAGGTTGACCAGCTCTGCAAACACTGTTGTTTTATATCTACCATGAAAACGGGGGGACTCAACCTCACACTGATTTCGTAATTCTGTTCGTCAGAGCCAACTACTCACATCCCCCTGACCTGTGTGTTTGGCACATAGCTGGGTGACCTTCAATAGTAGAGTCACACAAGATGAATACATAGTTGCAAAATGGAATGTAGAGACAGACCACACTTACAAAGGCTACAACTATCACCGCACCCATTTTTACATCCTGACAACCTACCACGGTGCAATTTTGGCGACAAAGATTTTTTGCAGCGCGTAATATACACGCATGCGACGTACGAACAAAATTCGCCAATAAAAATGTCCTGTCGGACAAAGGCGGGACGAGAGTCGAAGCGGGACGGGAGTAAAATAGTTGGGACTGTCCCGCCAAAATCGAGACGGGGAGGTGTGTGGTGTGTGAATACTTTCTGAAGTACGCATGCGCATAATTCGAAGAAAAACAGGCTGCATGCGCCGGTATGTAAGTATCATTTTCTACACAGTTGACTTCCACCTGTTTGACTGAGTAAAGAAAAATGGCTTTTGAATGGAAGTTTAAGGGTGTTAAAACGCTAATGGCTATGGCTCCTGACGAAGGGAGAAGTTCACCTAACTCGTCTAACAGCACGGACGTCTCTACTAAAGACTTAATAATTGCGTATGAAGTAATCAATCTCTTACTATCTTTGTTTTACCTGTTTTTGGTTATATATCTGTCGCTACGACTGAAGAAGAGAGCGTGGGATCAGGGCCGGAGCAGCTCCACAAAGGGTGGTAGGGCAACGGCTAAATGACGCGCATGTGCGCGCACGTGTTTACGGCCGCGGCGTACGAAGCGCAATCGGACGATAGACTATACCGCAGGCTTACTTTGCGTGACTGCGAACGCAACTAGCCTACTTCACTATCTCGGATAAAAATCATAGCAACGTCATTTCCTGTATGGACCACCAAAAAGTGGTAGGGCAAATGCCCTACCTGCCCCACCGTCTCCGCCGGCCCTGGGGATAGCCCGGCCAAACGTTTCGGCCATTTTTTTCAAGTATGCCTCGCTTTGTCCGGTTTCTGCACTGTTGCTGTCATTTATATTTTATACTTTGAAATCAATTTTGTTTCATCAACCTCTTATATTCTAGCTGTAACCTTTATTGGAAGTGTTTCCCTTTCCCTAGTTTCGTTTTTATTATTTATTGCAATATACGTGGCACTTTCACTGCAAATAGTCACTCCCTTTCTTCCAGAGAGATTGAAACTCTATGCACGCAAAATTCATTGTGCTAAGTGTACAGAGGTAATAACCTATATATCGTTCCTCCTTTTAGGTATTTTATTATCTTTGCTTTTATACTTTGTATTTATATCACAAATACACTTTGTGTACATTATTGTAGCAGGGATAGGTATAGCTTTTATTTTGTCCTATTCTTTTTTGACTTTTGCATTTGTTTTTTTGATGAAGTTCTTCACTGATAGAAATCAGAGTACTAGCATGAAGTACATTTTTATCAAGCTTATCTTTATCCTTATTATATATATTGCACTGGTCAGTATTCATATAATTAACTATATTCTTCAACAAAAGTTTTTTTGGTTAGCCACTACATTAATTTTATATTTAAAGTTGGTGCTTTACTTTTTATTGTCAATAATAGTTGTATCGTTGAACCATTCTATAGGTGTGTGGTGCTGTAAATGCTGCAGCAGAAAATCTTCAAATCAAGCACCACTACTCCCTGTCAATGTCACAGAGGGACAGCAGACAAATCCAATATCAGTGTGGGACCACAGAAATGTACCCAGTTATACTGCGACGAACCTTCCATATGATATGTCTGATTGTAGATCAGACTATGAACAGCTGGCCTGACACAACATTAGGTAGAATTTTGACATCATGCAGTTATATAGTAAAGTTATAGGAGTTTTGTCAGATACATATTTCTTATGCTTTTAAAAATTAGATATACACCTGATTGAGCATATGGTTTGGTGTGGTTGCTTGCTAGCTATATGCATGCTTATTTATTTTTGTAGGGCTGATTTTGTGTAACAATATACATGATCAATGGTATATATACATGTTTGAATCTTTGAAAATCATTCTTACACATACACTTTTGATGTAACCTCTGTAAGTTAGGTTTATGCCGCATAATCACATACAGCTACATGTGCATATACACATACTTTTTATCAGCTGTATCCAGAACCTAGAACTGTGATAGACAAAGAGAACAGCTAGAGCAAGTCTAGGAAGAAGTCAACAGCACTGCATTGAACACTAAAACTATGGCATACAGCTAAGGCAAACAAGATCTAAATGTGATAAAATATTTACAAAATAAAATCTTTATCAAAACAGTTTCATATTTCATTTTCAAAACTCAAGTAAACTATACCTTGGTGTTTTTAAAACTTTATGCCCTTTGCAGTGTATACTCAGCAGCTGTGATTTCCCTAGCCCTCCTGTAAGCTTACATAGTCTGTAGGCTTAACATAAATTGGCTCGGAACTCCCAAACGCATGCAGTTATATGCCCTTCTAGACACATAACCTCGTTAGGCTGCAGAGAAACTGTCTGGTATATAGCCTTCAGGAGTTGTTGATTACAAAGCCACAATCAGATAGTACATGCACCTGGGGTGCATGGTAATGACAGCAGTTTGCCAATTTTTTCAATGTGTGCTTCGGCTTGGTTTGACCCTTTACTGCAATCTCTTTCTGCAGTAGAGGCTACTCTTGACATCATATTGTTGATCCTCTTTCTCCTTTCCTTAGATAGCTTGTTATCAATACTTCATTGCGATGTATATGGCCCTTTCATTACAAATAGTTACTCCCTTCCTTCCTGAGAGATTGAAGTTGTATGCATGCAAAACTCATTGTGTTGAGTTTACAGAAGTAAAAAGTCATGTACTGTTTCTCCTTTTAGATATTTCTGCTGCTTAGGCTCTTTTATGTATTGTCAATATTAGTTTATATTTGATCCATCCTATCTGGTGTCGTAAATGCTTTTTAGGAGATCTTCAAGTCAAGCATATATTCTTTGCAATATGCATTTCATTAACAAAAGCTCCACTAAAAGCAAAATTAGGTACAATAAATACACAAAATTAATATTGTGATAAAATCATGGTAAAACAATGTTAGACTGTCTTAGGCTACAATCTCTATTAACATTCATCATGTAATACTTGCGCAATTATTGTGCCTGCTCTTGTGTGCGGTTACTATATATACGTTTGCCCATTTGCACAATTGCGCACGCGCTGTGTATGCCGATCTCCTCACTTTCTACTAGGGTTGCTAGTTGTCACATGACTCAATATATGTATATACAAATATGGAAAATAACAATAGTAGTTAAGTGGAAAGCAAGATATTGTCTTCAGTATACAGTCAGGAGGAGGTACAGTGTCTGTTGTGGGACTAGCTATTTCCCAGCCTTCTCAAGTATACAGACAATGTCAGAGTGTTCTCTGCTCCTGGCAATGTTAATAGGCTTCTATCCCTGTAGAGGAATGTACAGTATTTATTTATGGTACATAGTACTTTTGTTGTTTGGTTGATGTCAGCTCCATTCCGTATTCGCGTATTCACAATATCACTGCGTCCATTCTGACTAGCTATAAACAGAGCTGTTGTACCATCCCGTGTGAGAGGAATATGTGATGAACATACAGAATGAGTGTACCATAAGTTAACTCCCTCCCTACATTGCGTGGCTGGTTGATGTTAGCTGTATTCTTCATCAGTATGTCCACCACCTCACTGTGTCCTTCTTGGCTGGCTATGAACAGTGGCGGATGCAGGATTTTAGAAAGGGGGGTTCCAATACCCTCGCGTCGCCGTGAACCACACCCCCTTTTCGTTAGTCACGCCCATGCGCGGGCATAGATTTAATTGGCTTATGACGCGCGCTCTTGTGTAAACTATTACTATGCGCGCGCGTAATTGGCGCTGTGAACGCTAGCGCTGATAGACTTAGCGTCACGTACACAATTGCAAGAGCGCCAATTACGCGCAAGACTACGACGAAACCTTCGTAATTACGTAATACCCTGCCAAAAGGGGGTTCCATTGCACCCCTGGATCCCCCCCTAGATCCGCCACTGATGAAGAGTGGAGATGCACCATCCTGTAACTGAGTGTATAAACACAGACATATAGTACCACTGGTACCACATTGACAAGTACCACTAGTACAACCAGTACCATTAGTACAACTAGTACAATGAAAAGCACTGAAGTGCTAAACCCTCGGCGTGTATATAACGCACGTGTGCACAAATTCCTGAAAGCACACATGCTATTGCATTCTAATTACGTGTAACAGGAAGCATACAGAAGACAAACGACAGAGACTAGAGAGAGAGAGAAGCTCACTGCCTTACATTTAATTAACTTTGACACAGGATACATCACCAGAACAATACAGGAAGTACAGGACAATATGATTAATTTGGCATATATACCAGGTACTATTTCACCATGTTTTGTATAACTAAGGGTGTTACCTGAAGTCACCTTTTAATCAGTTTTATAACTGTCACCATAGGGCCACTAATGGTATGCCCACCCTGTTTCACCTTAAATTGTTTCTTCATATCCTTAGTCACTTCATCTATATACATACTTCCCATCATTTCTCAACCTTAGTTCCACTTTAGTTGTACAAATTGAGCTCTGCTTTTAAGCATATAGGAAAGTGAATCAGTTTTAAAAATCTAGTTAGCTGACTACGTAGATCCTTCACAGTCTATTGTTAGCCCTGTTAGGTCCCTTAGAAGGCTCTGATATCGAAACTGCACGGAATATCGCTGGATTTGCTGCGGTATCTTCGTATGGCCATAACTTTCGAATGAAGGAAAATCTGTTCTTATAAAAGTCTGCTCCATGTTGTGCCGAAGCTGTTGATACCTTCATTCAAACGTATAAGCTTACGGTTTTCCAAAAATCAGACACACAGGTACTATATACCCTTCACGGTTAACTACTACCACTACTTCCTACTAGCCACTGCTAGCAATGCAAGCACTAAAGTGCAAACCCTCGGCACATTAAATATGTGCATAAGTATAACATTTACATTGGAATCTATTGAAAGTATATGGGCAAAGAATATACTGGCCCAGCCACAGAGAAGGCTTGAGAAGTTCACCGTACAACATTAGCTCATGTAGTGTTTAGGCTTTTGAACAAACTAAACCTCTAAAGAATGAGCTCTGCACCGCTATAATCAGGGCCGCCGGAGCCGGGGCGGCAGGGGCGGCTAAGGCCGCTCCACCATTTGTGAGCCACGCCTCCACCAAAAATTAATTAAATGGGCAACAACGAGCTACAGCACTCGCGTCTTTGCTGCCATGTAAATAGCTAGATACGAGTTACTCTATGTATAACGAGTAACGTCTCTGTGAGTCCCGTTCGTCGCACAGTAATAGTATTGGCGAGCTTACCTACTCACTGTGTACATACCGTAATGTTATACGCGATTCTAATTTAACGTGCACGGACAAATTGGCGACTTCCCTCCGCCCGCCAAAAACGCACCTAGTTATAAACTCATTAAAATAGTACACCTAACTAATGAATATTAATGAGCCTCCCCATGTGTCAACTTCTTCCGGCGGCAGTGATAATAGGCCTGGTGGCTTTCGCAGTGAGGATATATTTTTAATGAGGATTCTATAGCGAATTCCCTTCTTCATGTCAGGCCGGTACTTTCCTTTCAGGACACACACACAGTGACACACACACACACCCAGAGACCAAGTATTGTAACACTAACTGCACATGTGTGCCAAGGGTTAATTATGCTTGTCACTATGCACCCCTGTCCAGATTGTTATATAACTAACTTTCTTGCCTCACAATTCTTGTATAGGCATTTAACAAGGCTCCCCTCCCCCCTTCACGAAAGAAAGGCCTGGCTCCTCAAGGCTAACACAGTAGTACTACATATATAGGTTACAGTAACACAACACCCATGAGGCAGTTTAGTGTATCACTAAACCACTGAGTGGGTGTTGCGTAACCCATTTGTACCACATAATGCGAGGGCAGCACATGCAGTAAAGAATTTGCTGATTGTGCATAGCATACACTACATTGCAGCCATACACTACTGAACCGTGCAATTACACTGCAAAACTGCAAAATGCTATGATTCTTAGTACTCATATGCTACTAGCAGTGCCTTTGATCTTTAGTGCTTGTGTGGTACAATCACAGTATGTGGACAATGAGGTTTACATAGAATGGTATACCTCCTTAAAGATGCTGAAATCAGCATGTTTCTGTAGTAGCAGTCTCACCACTTGCAGGTGACATTTCTGGCAGGCAATGAAGAGAGCAGTCTGGCCATCCTGTACATACACGAGCACTACATTATTACTGTAGTAAGTGCTGCATATTAATTATTGTACCCACCACCTCACATGTCCACATGCAAACAAGACTGTATATGGACATTGCATTATAACACCACTTGATTGATCACTTGTTCAAAATGTTAACAATTATAAGTACATGTATATGTATGGAACATTTCTGTACATATTCTTTTGTCTGTACATGTTCTTTTGTCTGTTGTGTGAGAGAGAGTCAGAGGGGAGCTGTTGTGTGTTTATCTTGTAGTTAAGAAGTCTAAATCCCATATCACAGCCCATTCGAGATCTATAACTCTGCAGGGCATAGATAATTTCTACTGTTATATTCACTGTGTAATTATGACTGCTACTGTCGAAGTCCTTTTTAATGTGATGAGTGAAGAGCCAGTTGTTCTGAGTACATCTTGAATTCTTCCCTTGACAAATACATCTCTCTTATTCTTCTCAATGCATGGTGACCCGTTCTGCGACCCCACATGTAGCCAGTGTGCATCTGGTAAGCTATTCAGGCTACTCATGGACACCCAGTGTTCTCTGCTGCTATCCTCACTATTGTATTGGATCAAGCTAGTACACAGAGCATGTGTGAGAAGACTGACTCTTCCTTTCATTTCTCTCCTCTTCCCTCCTTCTCCATCTTCTCTCTCCCTTCCTCCCTCTCTCCCTCATCCCTCTCTCCTTCCCTCCCTCATCCTTCTCTCCTTCCCTTCCTCCCTTCCTCCCTCCTTCCCATTCTCCCTCCCTCATCTCTTCCTCCCTTTCTCCCACCCTCCCTCCCTCCCTCATCCCTCCCTTCCTCCAACAGAAAGAAGAAGAAGGCTATCTTCTCCAAACTCAAAAGTTGAGGGAACATACAGCACACAGGTTATGTAATCAACAATGGTTATTGTCTGTGTATGTATGTGTATCTGTGTATGTACATGTACAGTCTCTTTCTGTGTGTACTCTATGTGGCTGTCTGTCTCCACGTCACGTGACTACGTGTTAATGTCATGTGACTGCGTGGGTATCTGTTTCCACACCATGTGACCACATGTTGTGCCATGTGACTCTGTGGGTGGCTGTCTCTATGTCATGTGACCTCATGTGCACGTCATGTGATAATCTGTGTGTCAGTGAGAGCAAGTCTGAGAGGGAGAGAGAGACAAATGACTTTCTGTGAGGGTACATGTACGTTAATTAGACATACATGCATTTGTACATACAGTACCTGCAACATGTACATATGAGGAGCCCCTCTAATCAGAGGACTAATGAAGACACCTAGTAGCCTGCCTCACACCCAGGCTCTTTGCTGTCTGTTGGAAGGCCACATTTCAAATACTGGAAGTGGACTAGACTTTCCTGTTCTCTTTTGGTTTTGTCTATATGCTCTCTACCTCCCTCCCTCCCTTCCTCCCTCCCTCCCTTCCTTCCTCCATCACTCCCTTCCTCCCTCCCTCTCTTCCTTCCTCCCTCCCTCCATCCATTTCTCCCTCCTTTCCTTTCTCCCTCCCTTCCTCCCTCCCTCCCTCCCTCCCTCCCTTCCTCCCTCTCTCCCTTCATCCCTCCCTCCCTCCCCGCTCCCTCTCTCACACACCCAGTGAGGGGTACATCCAGGGGAAAATCAATGATGACCATGTCCTAGTGTTTCTTGGTATAATCGACATCCCTCAGACCTACTGGCTGAAGAAGAAAGTTGAACACATACTGAAGTTCATGATCACAGATGGGGTGTGTTAATTAGATACAATACCTCTCCAGTGTCGTACAGTACTAAGCAGCACTCTGCTAATCAGGATTCCTCCATAACAGGTAGCCCCATGTACATGTACAGTGGAACCTCCCTAATCCAGACACCCTTGGGACAGAAGAAAGTGTCCTGATTAGTTGAGGTGTCCAAATTTCAGTGGTTAAATGGTACACAAACATGGCATTTGAGACAGGTAAGTTTCCTGTTTATTGAGGTATCTTTCATCTCAGGGTGTCCTGATTAGAGGGTTTCCACTGTATAGGAACCTCCCATAACGGACCCTCCGAGAAGCGGACACCCACGCTACAACAGACACTTGCCGTGTTACGGAAATACCATAGCTGTAATACATTAGCAACCCGAAACGGACACTTCCCGATTCCGGACAGCGGACAAATCTTTGCGCCGAACGGTGTAGTCTCGTGCCCAGCCCTAATTAGGCAAGCGCGGAAAATTTTCCGCGCTTGCCTAATTAGGACTGGGCACGAACGGGGCTCCACCATGCATTTTTACCTCTAAATAGCGGACACCCGGAAGCCAATCTCCTAAAATTGCAAAGTTGCGCTTGCGCAGTAGGGCGCTATGTACGAGCACAACGTCAGTGTGTGTACAGCACACGTTACAAGGAACTATAGAAAATGTATGTGTCCAAGTTCTTTCATTCAAAGGACACGAAAGAAGTGAGACAATTGATAAGATTGTCAATATTACACATCAATTAACAAGACAAACAACTTCACATCACTATTTTACACACTAACTCGTGCACAAACCTCACTACATTACTTATATTCCACACATTATTATAAAATTAAAATATTTCATGAACCTCCGAGATAAGGACAACCTCCGAAGAAAGGACAAAAGTGCCGTTCCCAGTGTCCTTTCTTCAGAAGTTCCACTGTATGTATTTGTTCGACCTCAAATACTAGGACAATAAGGTCTATATACTGGTGTCAGGAAATAGACCTTATCGTCCTAGTATTGGAGGTGGAGCTACTCCACCCATATTTCTCATACTGTTTTGTAGAATGCAGTATCAGTCCATAATCCAAGCTTTTATGCACAGAGAGTTTGTGAGTTCATGGAAGAAGAAATTTTCCATAATTAGAATTCGAAAGGTACATATGACACAGCACTCACACATAACACACACACACACACACACACACACACACACACCAAAAGTTGTATTTCTAGCCATGAATCATCACGTGGAATACAACATATCCATGTATGATGTTTATAGGGTTCCCCAGTATTTCACATGTACAGTAGGCAATAATCCCCTCCAGTCGTTGACCTCCATCTGGTGTGTTGTCGGTGTATAGTGACTGGCACAACTAGTGCATGTGCAGTAGCAACTTTCACATTCAGTGTATAATCAAAATTACTGCCAAGTGGTGTACGTGCAAAAAAACGCATAATAATATATATAATAGCATGTAATTAAAATGACTGAACTCTGTTGTTACTAAAATCACATACATGTATAAAACCATCAGCACAAGAGGTGATACAGTCTGGATACTGGAACTCTCCCTCCTTCTGACCACGCCTCCCAAATGAGGTGACAAACTGACCTGAGGTCTCATACACTACAATACAATGACCAAAGTGATCAGACACGTACACATACTTGTCAACAATATGAAGAGCTGATAGTCCACGCAGTTTTCCCTTTCCTTCCTCACCAAACACTCGCATGAAGTGGCCACTTCTGTCCAGTACTAGCACTCTTGCATTGTCAAATTCAGCTACGTACATATATCCATCTGTATCAAATTTGACATCAACTGGTGTATCAAATTCACTTTTTCCTTTGCCATGTGAACCAATGGATAGGATGAAGTTCAAGTTCAGGTCAAATACCTGAATACGATGGTTATTACGATCACATACATATACATGATTGTTGTGTAGTGCTAATCCATGTGGATCTTTAAACTCCCCCTCCATACTGCCCTCCTGACCAACACACTTAATCAGTTCACCACTGCTAGTGAACTTCTGCAGCTTGTGGTGACTGCTCACATAAATGTAGTCCATATCATCAATTGCTATGCCTTTGGGACATACAATCTGTTCTGGACTGTCACCCTCTGATCCAAATGTTTGAGTCCTCTGCCCTCTGATGTCAAAGATAGCTATTGGATGAAACCCACATTCACTAACAATCATTTCCCCACAACTATTAATTGCAATGCCATATGGATAGTTCATGCCAGTCACAACCCTCACTGGGTGGGCTAATATTGAGTGGGGTCAGGCTACACTGTCATGGTGAAGGGGCTGCCATTGATTTCTATGTCATTGAGTCGAACATGTAGTTTGTGTTGGCCTCGACTGATGGCTGTGTATGACACCTCATATCGGGAAGGAGAGGTAGTGGCTACTGCAGCATGTACTGCTGGAGGTTTGGTATTCTGTTCTTTCTTTGACCATGGCCATTGACCACCACTAGTGGGTGTGGCTTTAGAAATGAGCTCCAGTTGAGCAGTGACTTTCTGTGGGACTGAACATGGCCTATTACTAGAGTCAGTCAATTCAACTATGACATGTGTTGGGTGGTTGGCAGTGGCTGACTGTAGACCTGGACCACTGACATGGGAGGCTAACTGCTGTGACTGAAGATGACGAATGAGTTGGTCTTTCTCACGTAGGATTAGTTCATGTTGTCGGAGTAGTTCACTTTTTTCCTGTTCTTTTTCTTGAAGAACTTGATTTTCTCTTGTAAGACAGACTCTTGGAATTTGTGTATTTCATCCCGCAGTTCATTCTCTACCTGATGTCGTCTGTCTAGTGACTGCTGCATCTGATCACTCATGAGCTCTAGTCTCCTGGTTAGCCTCTGCTTCTCTTCTTCTTTTCGTTGAAGTTCATCTCGATATCCTTGCTCCTTCTCTCTAACCTCTCTCTCTTTCTCCTCATTTTCCTGTCGGAGTTGCTGAATCAGCTGATCCCTCTCCTGAATCTCTCCAGCTGTCTCTCCTTCTCTTGTATCAAGGCTCTGCCTGTACTCAGGAGTCTTTTTCAGAGCCAACAAACGACGACAAATCTCTTGGGCTGAGGGACGATTGACAAATCTCTTGGGCTGAGGGACGATTGGTATCCTTATCCTTTAGGCAGTCCATAGCAATTAGCAATATTGGGTGTGTGTTGCGTATGAGACTGAGGTGGTTATGGCGTCGATTGGCTTCCGGTATGGGGAGTATTGCCCATCCTGTAGCTGAGCTATTGTCTTTCTGTTGTGTTGTGTTGCCTTGCCTTTCTTTCTAAGCATCTCATGGATGATTAAGTCATATATATTAAGAGTCTGTGTGCAGGATTATGACAACTCCACTAAGGAACAAATGGCACAAACATACGTCTTGTACTGTAAAGTGATTACCTTTAAATTTATGTACTTGTAAAACACATGCCATTATAGACCTTTAAGACACAAATTCAGTGATGAATGTCATATATTGAATTATAATACATGTAGCTACAAAGAGGGGAGTTTTTTTAACAGCTATCATTAAGTTTGTCTTCTATGGCAGTAACTTAGGGTCAATTCTGCTAGTGGGACAGTTAAACAGCAGAAGTGTGTTGAGTGGGTATCTGCTGTGGTTCTATCACATCATACTCATGTTCCTTTATTATGGATGCCACTCCATAGGCTTCATTACTGGAGGTCACCACCACCTTATGCTCACCCTCAGTGGAGGTTCTGTATAGAGTGAATAGATAATATTCACCACTACAGCAGTTTTGAAAATATTTTTCCTACCTCTTGTTAGCTTTGCTCTTTGCCCTCTGTCGCAAAAGTAGGACTACTATTACTACTATCTGGGTGAGAATGATCAGACCCATTACTCCACCTACACTTCCTGTTACTCCTGGCATGTTGGTTCCATCCTCACATAGAGAGTTTACTGACTCTTGAATAACACTGGTGAGTGTATTAGCAAAATTCACTGCAGGTAAGCAATAAGATGGAGTTATACATGACATTATACCTTGTAGAACACTGACTCTATAATACAAGGGAGTAAAAACATTTCCATTAAAATGTTAAAGGATGTAGGGATAAAAAGTAGAGAAACAAGTGTAGTATATATATGTAGCAACACAGGGAATGAGCTCGAGGGGACTGCAGCAAGACAGAGGATGAAGGCAGTGTATAATATGCACCAAGACAGGGGATGAGGGCATGCAACAATAATAACGTGCGTAACCCCATAATGAAAGAGATGTAGGGAGGGGTTACGCATGTTATTATTGTTGCATGCCCTCATCCCGTCTTGGTGTATATAATATACTGCTTTCATCCTCTGTCTTGCTGCATATAATGAATAGCACTAAAGTGCAAACCCTCGGCGCTATTTGTTTTTTTTTAAATTATTTCAATGCATTGTTGCACTGAAGACACTTAAACCACTGTGCACTTGTCTTCTTGTTTCCATATACTCACAGACTCACAGAGGATTGAACTGGAACTCGTAAAATCACCACGTTGTATGCGCATGCTCCAAACACCGAGTGTGCGCGTGCGCACCGCTAATTGATGGGTTGGGTCACGAACCATCCTAAGGCCTGTCTCGAAGGCCGTAGTTTTAGTAAAATCCCGTTTGAAGCAACGCTGGATTCGCTGCTTTTCCATGGTGTGTAACTTCTGATCCCTACACGGTGCCTGAATTGCGCCAGAAGTAGTCGAGGTAAGCCAGTGCAGACATATCGCTTGTTTTCACGCCATAACTTTTCAACGCAGTAGTTTCAGGAAAAAAAAACATTTTACATTTAAAGCGCTACTTGCACTGATGCTCGCTCCGATACTGCTTCGTTGCCTCTAGTGCGAGAATAGCGAGACAGACACACACACACACACACACACACACACACACACACACACCACACACACACACACACGCACACACACACACACACACACACACACACACACACACACACACACACACACACACACACACACGCACACACACACACACCAGACGGACAAACCAAGTACCGTAACCCTCGCTGCGCATGCGCGCCGAGGGTTTATAGTCCCCTCGAGCTCATTCCCTGTGTTGCTGCATATATATACTTGTTTCTCTACTTTTTGGCACAGTCATCCCTACATCCTTTAACATTTTAATGGAAATGTTTTTACTCCCTTGTTTCACTGGGTTTTTTGTGTATAGAAAAAGTCGTATGCCATATTATGTGTCTATAAAGGCTTATAACAGCACCGTTCAGGAGTTCTGCGCTGTTCATTAAGGCTTTATGGACGTGTCGGCGCCAGACACTTCCATTAGCAAGTACGCGTGGTGGAGAGCGGGGATACTAAACAGAGAAGAGAGTCGATCAACACCTGCAACGCGTACCTCCTCTGAACCTACGCTGTGAACTCGAATACGTGCACAAAATAAAAATGGCGTACAACAGAGAGGAAGTCCGTGTTCGTGGCTCTTAGTTGTACTTTATATAACCATTTTTTGGTGAAAGGCACTGCGCCGGCCAAAAAGAAGCCGATTTGTGCAAAAATGAAGATAAATACTTAATAAGCCGATTTTGAGTTATGCCTGTTTACTGAAGATGTTGGGTTTTAGCAATATCACACATATAATTGTAGCGATGTATTTTACCACCTTTGAGGGTCTTATCATGTATAGAAACACTCGTAGGCCATGTTATGTTTCTAAAAGGGCTCATTGCTGCCGCGTTTGAGAGTTCTGAGCCGTTACATTTGTTAAGGCTTAATGGGCGTGTCAGCGCCACCTCTACATAGAGAGTCTACCGACTCTCTGATAGTTGCTGTATGTGCATGTATATTCTGTGTTGTTGAGAGTCTCAAGCAATTGTCATTCCTTCCCATCCTCATGTGCCTTATTAAGTTCACCTGACCAACATAAAATTGCTTCTACCTTTATGATAGCGCTGTTCTGTGGCATCCCTAAGGATTTAACACTACATGTATATAGCAGCACCCTCTGTCTTCACACACACAACAGCACTGTCATACGATAATTGGTCCCCCCCAAAATCGGTCCCCCTGGACCGTCCACGGCAGGAAACTTGGTCCCCCCGGACCAACCACGGCACAAAATATGGTCCCCCTAGGACCATGTATGGCGCCGCAGATGGTCCCCCTTTGCCGCTAACGGTCCCCGCCTTAGCTGCGCCGGTATTTTCGTTATACTGCACTCTCAGCCGTTATCTCAGTACGTAGTGTAGCTGTCGAACTTAGCTATATCTAGTAGGGTTCGGAAAGGAAGTTCTGCAGCTAATGTAATAGCTAGTAACAAAGCTATTTATTGAACATACAATACTAGAGGATTCAGATTCATAAACAAGTAATGCAGAATCTAAATTTTCCCATACACGTGTATTTGTTTTAATACACACATCGTGAAACCATTGATTACACGCATCACACTGTATCATATTCCCTCCATCTGGCAGTCTGCACACACAGTGTATTTCGCGCGCACAATGCGCGGTATGGGCATGGCTACTACTGCGCACAGTGGGTGAAACAGAGAGAGAGCAGTTGGCTTATATAAACCATTGATCAGGGACGTAAGCGGTTATGGCTTGCCGTAGAAAACACACTGATGAACTGCACGGAGACCATGTCCCTCCGGGAATACTAATGCATGTAGTGTTTCAGGTGGGGGGACCATGCGTGGCAGGGGGGGACCAATCACGGCTGCCGTAGATGGTCCGGGGGGACCAACTTTGGCGGGGGACCATCGCCGGCGTGACAGCACTACTACCAGACACAGTGACTGATATCTTAATTACCAAAAAAATGAACTTATTCGTACATACTAGTATCTCTCCCTGTCTCCATACAGGCATGCACACTGACCTGGAGTGGTGGTAGAGGGAGTTGGAGTTGGACAAGCTGAGCGGGTGGCTGTGGATGTAGTTGTAGAAGTACGGGTGGATATGTGAGTAGATGTAATTCGTATGACACTAGTGGATGTAGTAGTAGTTGTAGCAGTCCGAGTAGAAAAGCTGATAGATGTAGATGTAGTTACACTAGTAGTAGTGGATGGTATAATATGAGTTGATGTAGCAGTCAGGGTAGTTGTAGTTGTAGCAGCTGTAGACGTAGTAGTTGTAGATATAGTAGATGTAAAAAAGAGAGTGGATGGTATAATATGGGTTGATGTAGCAGTAGTTGTAGCAGTCAGGGTATTTGTAATAGCAGCTGTAGACGTAGTAGTTTTAGAGATAGTAGATGTAAAAAAGTAAGTGGATGGTATAATACGGGTTGATGTAGCAGTAGTTGTAGCAGTCAGGGTATTTATAATAGTAGCAGTGCGGGTAGTCGTAAATGCAGATGTTACATGGTGGGTGGATGTAACTGTAGTTTCTATAACCCTAGTGGATGTAATAGTTGTGGTATCAGTATGATCCCCTGCAGATGAGAAATGGTGGTAGTAATAAGAAATGAAAAGGATTGGGTAGTGTTTTTTTAGCATTCTTGCATAGTAACTTAGAACACACAGTGACTGAATGGGAATACGTAAGGCCATACTAAGTATATTCATTGTTTCACAGGCACTACTACACCACCTGCGCATGCGCGTGTGTGTTATTTATTATTTTTTAGATAAACTGTCTGAAACGGCCCAGACAAATTTGGAGCGATGTAGCGAGAGCATCAGGGAAAATAAAGCTGGCTCAATCTCGCCACGTTTAAACTGTTCCAGGACTTCTGCAAGGGTAGCAAGCTCGTCCAGTGGATGCAATCCCCAATCCTTTAGCACACTAAGATTGACGGAGATTTAGACAGACAGTACTACCATGACTACATACACAATCGTGGAAATGTGGCTCAGGGCTAGGGCGCGTGGCCTTACCGGCCAACTTCCGGCGGTAGGGCACGCGCGCCACCAGAGATTTCCTTTTATACCGGAAATTAATAAAAAATAAGTATATTGCATGCGGTAGTTAAATGGCATGCGGGATTGCCTGTGAAACAAGGTATTTACTTAGTATGGCCTAATTCAAAGGCAACTACGTATATGCATTTGGTGTAGGGATAAAAGTCTGCACCATTTCATTATGCAAACCACAAAAAAGGCTAGGCCACCCAACTGGCTGTCAAAAGTATGTCTTGTCAGCTATAAGGAATCTCTCAGCAGCAATATTAATTTGACAATAGACCATTATACTGCCATAGACCATTATTGCACTAGATGTCTTTAAGACAGTTACCTATTGCTCTAGTACAGTATTATTATCAACACTGTAAAATGTTAAACCCTGGTATGGTTATGTCAGTTGCATCTTCTCTGACGTCCACTGTGATCCCCCATGGCCTGTATCACTATTTGATGGTCATTAGCAGAGGGGATGCAGTAATTATACTAATATAACACTAATCACATAGATCCTTTTGTTGACCAATTGGAAATGTATAGTAATCAGTGGTATATACACACTATGAGGGAATCACAGTAAACATCAAGAGGATATGGAACTGAAATAACCATACCATAGTCACAATGACAATCTCTTTTACATCTTCTTCTTCTCGTCAATTCAGTAGGAATAATCTGAATATAATAGTACACATTGCAAAGCAATAGTTAACATTTCCAAACAATATTATATTGCTCTTACCATTAAACTGATGGCGTCATTTTTAGGAATGTCCTCTAGCCACGGGGCTGTATAGTAGTCTTTTGTCACCTCCTCAATATTAATCTCCTTTTCCTTATGCGTGACGTCCTCACCATTTGTGTCCCAGGTGATGTGTACATAACCCGGAGTTACCTCTATGTCTTCCACAACTGCAGTTCATAAAGAAATGTATATCACACACTCAATCATCACTTAGCAATAATGAAAAGCGTGGCGCTGATATATGCGCATACACGACTAGGTATACACTCGTGTAAATTAGTGCCTCGCGCAGTAATGCATTATGTTTAAAGGATGCACCAATGTAAATATAGAAGAGAATGAGGTCAATAATGATGTTAATGTCTCTGGCCCTCCTGTTGCATTCTGCCTATGTCATGGTCTCAAGTCTAGCTGACAGAAATCGGCCGTGTTTGGAAACCCCTCCTATTTGAATACCCCGCCCCTCCTCTACTTATTAACCATCGGCGCGCATGCGCATGCTAACTAACATGAACTTTGAACATTACGGTACTTGGTCGTGTGTGTCTGTGTGTCTGTCTGTCTGAGTCACATCTCACTTCTGGAGCGTCTGTTCGTCCTGAAAATACTGTCACGTACTCAGCGGGCAACGGAGGTCAAAAATTTTGTGGGGTTTTCTTTGAAACCGCTCCGTTCAAGAGTTATGGCGTGAAACGCAAGCGAAAGAGCCAATATGCTAATTAAATC
Source organism: Theonella swinhoei (assembly GCA_963970385.1). NCBI lineage: Eukaryota > Metazoa > Porifera > Demospongiae > Tetractinellida > Theonellidae > Theonella > Theonella swinhoei. Next base: position 5,668,306 of record OZ019949.1, on the reverse strand, counting down.
TAGCCTACTCTGGCTTACCCGCGATGAGGTATTCCTGTTCTATGTACAGCGAAGCACCAGCATGAGGGAGTACAAGCATGCGTACTGCTCCTGTCAAAGCTATAGCGCTTTCAGCGGTGTACAGAGCCAACCGTGAGTTTCAATTAGCCTCAGTTCCAGGCCTTCCCCGCGAGTATTTACATTACGCGCTAATTGTGCGTGGGAGTAAAACATTGAAAAGTCGGGGAAGGCCTGGGCGCAAACGTCACGTGAGGTAGACGTTAGGTAGACGCCTGGCGGTGTGGCACTTTGCGTGTCCGGGTACTACAGACGACTTAATGTGGCAACTCTGGCGTGTGGTGATTGCTCAAGAGTCGGGAATTCATGCATCCTCCGTTGAAGACCATCACTTAACTCTGATTCGTGGTATGATTGTGATCGCATGTCCAGGCGGACAATAGTTTGATATTGCCACGAACATTATGCGATCTCACCTATGTAGTCTTAGATTGGAGGCAAGTTGAACCCAGCATAGCTTACCGATTGTATTTTTGGTCACCCACCTAGGATTTTTGCGCCGGACGCGAGGCGATATACTCGACCATAAGGGTATGTAGCTTGACGATGTAATGCTTCCCCTATTCAAGCCTTGATTAAGGGGAAAATTAATTTAATTAGTCGAGAGCCTGCTCCTTATTTTGGAGGAGAAAGAGTGTGCCACACCTCTTATAACCAGTCCATGGGAAGGCGATAGCCTTCTTCCTCCAAAATAGACCTACGTCTACATGTCTACCTAGTGGGCGAGTTCACTTGCCCCCTACGCATGCGCACGGGTCGTTGCACTTCAGAATATGCTCTAATAAACATGCATACCAACTGAGTTAGTCTGTACTGGATCCTGATTAGTGTTCAGGCCTACCCTAACTAGTTGTCGATGACGCTTCCGTCTGTCGCGCTGACAGCTTGCTTGAGAGCTGTGCTAGTTGGTCACGCGGTGTCCGGATGTAGGTGAGGAAGGCTGTACTCGACCATCGACCGAGCGCCTTTATCATTGAGTCTTCTATACCCACTGCAGCGGCGGTGGTGGCTGCTCCGATACGGAAGCTATGGCCCGAGTAGAGCGACTGGTTGTAGCCCAAGCTGGTTAGTGCGCGCCTTATCTCTTCTACAAACCAGGCTCTGGTTAAGGGGTTACCGTTAGCGCGACGAAACAGCGGGCCAGCCTCCCCGCCTCGTACCGCCAGGTAGGCTAGTAGGGCGGTAACCGGGCACAACTCGTTGCCTGTGTACCCCAGAAATATGTCGGCACCCCTCCTGAACTGATCTGTCTTTGACCGCTTAAGGCGGATGCGAATTAGGCGGGGTGACTGTACAGAGTCCGTGGCTATATCCTCGAATGCCAGGTGACGGTGAGCGTCGAAGCTGTCGGTTGACGGGATCGTGATTTCTCCTACGCGGAAAAAAAACGAAGAACGCCGAACAGCAGGCAGCCCACAATAGTATGACGTCGAATTCGTGAGCTCTTCCTGACCAAAGGGCTCGCAGCTTCCTCAGAATCTCTGGGGTTATTGGAAGACGTGGCTTCACCGTTCTGGAGCTAGCTACATGTCTGCGTGCGCCCCTCATGACCAACTGTAATTTGTGCATTGATGCTAGTGGGGTAGGTGTCAGGTTGTTAGCTATCTGTAGATATCTGACTGCCGCTAAATATGACCTGATTGTCTGGTAGGCGCAGTTAGTGTTCGCTAAATATGCCACGAACGAGCAAAGTAGATCTTGGGTAACTGGGAGAGGAGGCGAACCGAGGTGTGTGCACAACTTTAGAAACGAGCCGATACCGGCACGGTATGCCTTCTGTGATGAAGGGGCTAGACTTGCGTTAAGATAGCGCTGAACCGACACCTCCAATGTTGAGAGGTCCAATCTATCGGGGTGAATAGAAGGTCTCGTAGCTCGGGGGGAATTCTGTGAGGTTCGGGGTCCATCTGGGGGGACTTCTGCAGAAATAATGAGAGACGGTTGCGGGACAAATCATCTGCCAACTCATTCGTAGCTCCCGGGAGGTGCATCGCTTTAATAGCACAGTTAAAAGTAGCCTCGAAAAAGAATAAGCACCTGAGAAGGTGCATGACAGGGACGTTCTTCGATGTACGCGATGTGATGACTGCGACTACCGCCTCGTTGTCGCATTTGCACTGGACAGTGTGCCCAATCCACTGCCGACCCCAAATCGCCGAAGCGATCACTACCGGAATCAGTTCTTTAACCATTATCGACTCATCCTGCATGGGAGTTCCATGCCAGCATAGCTGAAACCAGCTGTGATCGCAATATGCTCCGCAACCCCCAGTGTCCCGAGGCATCAGACACTACTACGTGGTGGGGTTGCTGCGACAGGAGGAGTGACAGGCCGTTCCAACCCTCTATGAAAGACATCCACCAGGCCAGATCTGACCGGGCCGCGGCATTCAAATACAAATGATGGTTAGCGGCCTTAGCAGTGGGCACCAGGTCATACAGGCGGCGCAAGAACGTACGACCCGGGCGCACGACGGCTGCCGCGTGCTGTAGTAAGCCCAACAGCGATTGCAGGTCTCGTTTCGTGCACCGCCTCTTGGATTGCCAGCGTTGGAGCTCGTCCTGAATTCGGCGGAGCTTGTCCACGGGCAGGCGTAGTTCCATTGCCATGGAATCTACCTCGATACCTAAGAAGATAATGTGAGTCGCTGGGCCCTCACACTTCTCTTCTGCCAGAGGCACCCCCAGTCTGTTGCACATATGCCGAAACAGACTGCAGTTGAAGCCGCACTCTCCGGAACCTGGACTACCCACAGTAATGAAGTCGTCGAGGTAGTGCCAGAGGAATCGAGCTCCGTTGGCCTTGACGACCCACTCTAGGGCGTCTGCCATTGCATTAAATACTTTTGGAGCCGATCGGAGGCCGAATGGCAGTGCGCCATCGACATAGACGTGGCCTTCCCACTCCATAGCTAGGAGCGGTCTGTCATGTGGATGAACTGGAATTATCCTGTACGCGGCCCGGATGTCGGCCTTGGCTAACTCGGTTCCGCGACCCAGGCGGCATACTACGTCCGCCACTTCGTCCAATCTGACGTAGGTCAAAGAACACAGGCTGGGATCAATGCCCTCGTTGACACTGGCACCATCCGGCCGGGACAGGTCGACAATCAACCTCCATTTGTTTTCCTGATGCCGTTTAGGGATGACGCCAAATTTACTAATCTGCCATCCTGCGTCGTCCGCTTCCTCCCGAGAGAACGGGCCCAGGACCCTACCGGCCTTCACCTCCTCCTCCAGGTAGCGTGTGACTATCCCCGGATGCTCGAGTGCTGATTGCATGTTGTGTTTTGCGGCACGAAGAGGACATGATCTATTGAAGCCGATCCTGAAGCCGTGTCTCAGGCCGGACAAGATGTATTCTGTAAAGGCCTGATCGGGGTACCCGTGCAGTAGTGCTGCCCATTCTGCATCAACCAGCGGCGACACGATCGCTGAGAGGCGGCAGTCACACTTGCGGGAGATTGGACGGAAGCTATCCAGCTTCAGGAGGTCTGCTGTATAGCCCGCTGATTCTCCTGCAACGAAAAATGATAGCGTGGACTAGCCTGACTAAACATGCACTAGGAATGATTCTGATGACTCAGCTTGTGGATATATATGAAACCATAGGTTTCGGTCGCACCTCACTGAGGTGGACTGATTGGGGGATGGTATTAAAGAGGTCTACGATGCATGTGTGGAATGACCATAATTATAGTTGACAGTTTATATTTCATTGATATGCCTGGGCTGCCGTGGTACTATGGACTACTTAGTCTAGCCGCTTAGAGAGTCCTAGTGTAGATGAAGCATCTGGGGCTATTGCCTATGGGCTTGCATGAAGACAGTTCACTGCTCGCGAGCTCTCTTTTTCTCAGGTAGGCCTGCCTACATGAGCCCGCTCCATGCCCGCTCTCTCTGCAAGTGGAGCATATGTGAACACAACGACAGGGTTTGAAGGAGCATCTGCTTCCCTGCTTGTGATTGAATAGACGGCAGATCTCGACTTGCGAACTGCGGTGGGATTGGTCGAGCGAGAACTGCCGGGGATTGCGACGCTAGCCCGCCGGTTGCAGTGGAGTCAGTGCCAGGGGTTGGCGAGTAGGGGGCGGTACAACACCTACGGGCCATTGCCATGTAGCCTCCACACAGGTGTCCGCTGTGTGACCCTCCCCCAGACAAGTGTGGCACAACAGGCGCCTCCGGGCCCTGCCTGTAAAGCACAGGTTGAAAAGCGATGGGTTTATTTTAGACCAACTCAGATCACGGGTGGCCTCGGCTTGTCTGCGGAATGCCCGGTCATATAGCACCCATGCTGGCCCCTCGAATTCCCGACTGCACTTCACAATAGTCGACATATAGGCCAATAGTTCCGAGATCTTTTGAGGGTATGCCGACGCCAGAACAGACGCCAAAGTGGCATAGCATTGCACCCATTGCAATATATCCGAGACTGGGCCCTTCTGTCTTCTGAACTGCGCTATCAGAGGGTTTTGACTTGCTGGTGAGTCCTGTTGGAGCAGCCAGGCCTCCGGAAGGAGCTCCGACATCTCAATGTATCGCAACTCCAAAATCTTCTGCACTAACTTGGCTGGGAGAGGAGTCAAGCTCTCCCCGAGAGTTAGAGCTCCCTGCAGCACTGAAGACGCCGCGGCTACTGCCGGCAGCGGGAGCAGCGACGGTGATGCTAAAGGGGCGGCAAGTGACGATGCCACCGTGCTTGGGCTTGGCACCGCTGTACTGCTGGAACCACTCGTTGCTGTGCTGGTGATGGCGGCAGTGACAGCGCTCGCAGGCGCTAGGGTGCTCGAGGGCTGCGGAAATGACACTCCCAGGCTTAGAACCGGCAGAGTTGCGGGTATTGCTGAAGGTGGGGGCATCATCCCCATGGCTATTGGAGCTGCAGGAGAAAGGACAAGGCGAGCATGAGAGATAACCACGAGGGGTAGACTTATGCCTTACCCCCCACTGCGGGGAGCCGGTCCCGAATGGGACCGACCTCCAGCTCTATATCAAGGTGAGTTACAATTTCTATAAACGGTAGCTGATGCATCGGCAGTACGTAATTTGCAGCCATGCAATTAGAAGTCATTGAACTCCATGCGCAACTAGCATTGCATGCATGAGAGACTGGCGAAACAGCTCCCATTTGCTTTGCGAGGGCTGCTGTGAGATGGCTGCATGCTGCTACCTGGGGGCGGGGGGGGGGGTTGCTCCACATAAAGGTATCGGTCATGAAGCCTGCTCATGCGAGCTCAGTGCCCACTGCACTGCACTTGCTGGATGCTTGCCAGCTTGCCGCCGATTGTTCCGGCGCTGCGTCGCTATACGCCAGGATACAATTCCGTATCCCGGCTGTTGCAGTTATTCCTGTTGCCAGAGAGCAGCACTGCGTCTGCCCGTTGCTTACTTAGGCTCCGCCTGCACCGACAGTCGGGGCTATTTGCCATAGAGCTGGCCACATTAGGCCGCTTACGAGCCGCTAGGAGCGGGAGGGGAAATAAAAGAATGGCTCTCGCCTGCATAATGTATAGCTTGCGGCATATATTATAGCTCTCTCCACCCGGCTCCTGCCCGCAAAAGCTTAAAGCCCGGAACCTGGCTAAAGCTGCTAGCTAGAGCAAAGCACACTATGAAAAAAAGGGGGGGGGGGAGGCAGGGGGGTGCAGCCGGGCACAAACATTGAATAGATGAATTGAACTCACGTCCAGAGCTGGAGTTGGCACTGTGCACAACTTGTGTCAGAACCACTGGGCAAGTCGCTCGAGGCGACTGTGTCGGCTGAGACATGGCCATTAGTCGTTTTGACTAAAGAGTTCACCCACGCCAAGAACTGCTAGCTGAATGTCGACGCGACTGACTGTTGCTATGTTAAACCGCGCTCTTAGGTTGCTACGTTAGGGCTGAATCTGATTGGTTGACGCGAGAGTGCTCATTGAACCTTGAACCGGGTCCCGGCCCGTGTCTTATACTCATCCGTTAACTACGTTTAACCACCGATTAAACTTCATTTATTCCTTAGTACACGTACACGATAAGTGCCACACCTCCAGGCGTCTACCAAACGTCTACCTCACGTGATGTTTGCGCCCAGGCCTTCCCCGACTTTTCAATGTTTACTCAGCGCGTAATGAAACGCTCGCGGGGAAGGCCTGGAACCGAGGCTAAGTTTCAATCGCACGTGCCTTTCCAGCAATCGCGCACGCGCGTTATAGAGATCTAGCGCGTGCGCTTCAAGGATTCGCGCACGCGCGGACGCCGAGGGTTCTGCATTCATTTTATACTTTACTCAGGTGTATTAAGAATTGGAACCGCTTTTCCACCCACGCGCAATATATTTACGTAAAACATTAGCCTCGCGGAGCCACGCCTTCTCGGAGGGAGGAGAAGACCTGGTGAATTGCCTATACGCCACTTGTTCTCGTTGCAGGAATTCCTGCAAACCAATCAGATTGCAGGATTTAGCTACGTCACGTATGCGCCGCCTACGCTTTTTGGTTGTTTCTGACCTCTGTGTGTGCAACAGATCCAAGATGCAGCCAGTGCAGCCAGGGATCAACTGTACTGTACGGACCCAACGCGTAAATGACTTCGGAACCTCTCCGAAGGTAAGGCTAGAAGCTTGTGGCTAGGGCTAAGGCTAGGGACTAGGGCTGAGGCTAGGGGTACGGCTAGGGCTAAGGCTAGAGGCTAGAGCTAAGGCTAGGGGCTAGGGCTAAGGCTAGAGGCTAGGGCTAAGGCTAGGGGCTAGGGCTAAGGCTAGAGGCTAAGGCTGAGGCTAGGACTAGATATATACGGCGCCGTGGGGCGCGGAACATCATTTTTGCCCTAGCCCTAGCTTTTACCCTTACCTTATACCTTCGGCCCTTACCTTATACCTTCGGAGAGCTTCCGAAGCGTTGGGTCCGTACAGTACATGCAGTTGGAGCAATAACAGACTGACTTCTCACGTATATATACACGTGTGCACAAACACTGCTACTCCCCCGCATGTCCGTGGTATTACGCAATGTTATGATATTGAGGTTAATTGACATTCCTATGGAACAAGTGGCATATAGGCAATTCACCAGGCCTTCTCCCCCCGCCCCCCCCCCCCCCCCCCCCGAGAAGGCGTGGCTCCGCGAGGCTAGTAAAACATGTGTTGCTCTGCGCGTGCTAGTCGCATGCGCACGCGTTGTTCACGCTTGAAATGTACTTATGACGATGATCTACACTTATATACACATATCTGTCAGTGTGAAGGAATCCTGGCATCGAGAAAACCAAACACTACAAGGTTAATAGAGTATGCGATTACGTAATATCGACGCCTGGGATATGCGTTTTTCGTCGATTTCGTATGTGCGAAGGCCACTACATCCTGTCAGATTTTAGAGCTTTAATTTAGCTTTCATTTGGTATGCCGTTTACTGTGTACAGTCGGCGTTTTCTAATCAGCCTTTACCGTTTTAGTGTGAAAAGGCCCGCTGCTCTAAGTAGTATAACTCATTGTTGAAGAAGTGGGCGTGGTTTATTTTAGCCACGCCTTCTTTTGGTTTCGTTGTAGCTCTTGTTAGGCTTTACTTGATGTCCATAGAGTCATTGCACTACTGGATAATTCATTCCTAAAGCATTGCTAAATCCGACGACTTTTGTGCTGGACCCAGTCCTTAATATACCTGAGTTACTGTTCGACTACAAGAAGGCAAAGTTTTACAGTATATATAGTAGTACAGCAAGAGTATCCACCAAACTAATGCCGTAAAACGTTCGAGGCCATCTCTTCCCTCTTTCCAACTCTGCAAGAGGCGAAATCGCTGAGTTAGCTAGCGCGCGCCGACTCCGCGCCCCCGCATATGCAGATTTTAAGCACGCTGCGAATGCGAGCCGAGGGTGTGTAACCCCATATCTTTACCTACAGTATTATTGTTGCATTATAATCCCTACATCCTAAATTCAATGAGTCCTGCATGGTGACAAATATAGGACATATACTATACAACAATAGTAATGCAGAAACTTTGTGCGTTGCAGTGTATTTATAGACTTACCACTACAACTTGTCCCCATATTTTCATATCCAACATTGCACTCACACACGGGAACCTCAGTACTCCATGCTCCATCATGATTACAAGTGACAGTATCACTCTCATGATCAGATTTAGCATTGTCAACACAAGTGAACTGGACATTGACTGAACCAGAAACTGGAGCAGGAGTCTCAGGATACAAGACAAGTCCCATCTGATGTGATGGACAGATGAAGTGGTACACTCTCAATCTTGATATTCCTACACATGTCCCAACGTCCCAAATAGCAATATAGAAACCAGTGTCAGAGGGATTCAGTGTGAAGTTATAATTTTCAAAGTATGGATGTGTGGTACTACTTGGCCTTGCTCTTCCAAACTGCTCATAGTTCTCAGTATTCATGTATCCACTTCCTGTAGTGCTGGGGACCTGTTGTGTGCTTGTCTTGTAGTTAAGAAGTTTAAATCCCATATCACAGCCCAATTCAGATCTACAACTCTGCAGAGCATAGATAACTTCTACTGTTATATTCACTGTGTAATTATGAACACTGCAATCGAAGTCCTTGCTTATGTGTTGTGTGAAGAACCAGTTGTTCTGAGTTGCTCCAGACCTTTGCCATCCACAGACTCGAACCTGAAACCTACATACTCTTTCAGCACTTTGCTGCCACTGGAATTAAAAACTAGTAATAACAACAGCTTTTCATAATGTCTTACATAATATCTCACATAGGTAGGATTAAGAGTGTTCATCTCATCATTTCCATCCAGGCTCTGATCATTCCAGACAGCTCCTGGTATAATATCTCCAGTACCATTGCCAGGTAAGAGCTTCAAGTAGTGATAACTGTCCATCAGAGTCTTCTCATTGTCAGGATAAGTTGGGGCATCTTTCTCTTCTGTACATCGATTATCTCCATCTCCTGGAGCCTGAGCTGAGCATGAGCTCAGGACAAGGCTCATAAGCAGCACAAACATCTGAGAGAGGGTACTTTTATTATGAAAATACAGAGATTCTTCTTACTTAACTCACATTCACAAGGACATGCATGCCACTTGTTTTCCTCAACTCTTTCTAGACAATAAAGCATACACTGCTAAAATCCTCCAGCATATATACTGCTACAACTAATAAGTTAAATAAATAGAGTTATAATTAAAGTCTAAGTTAAATAAATACAGTGACTTCATACAGTCACCCCATGATGAGGTAATGGAACATGCTAAGGGCATGCCACTGTAGTTATTTTGACCCTTGTGTGGTTATTTCATTTACCTATGACAAGCTAATTAATGCAACTGAGACAACCATGCAAGAGGTAAAGTAACTGTAGATTATTAGTGTATGTAACACTATGTAAATGCAAAAGATATATCTCACCTTCCCAGCATAATCTTCTGTAACAGTTGTACACAACTGCTCATTACATACGCTGGTAATCACAACATTGCAGTGCATGTAGCTATGTAGGATTGTGTACAATTGCAAGTTTTTAATGCAACTGAGACAGCCATGCAAGGGGTAAAGTAACTGTATATATAACATTATTAGTGTGCAATGCAACTCTATGTAGGATTATATACAATTGCAAGTTTTTAATGCAACTGAGACAGCCATGCAAGGGGTAAAGTAACTGTATTTATTGTACTTTGCGTGGGCGAATCAAAGGCGCCGCCAGTGCTGTATCCGTCATACAGCACGGTTTACGTGGAGGCGCGCGCAATACAGCACGGCACGTGATAACGGTGACCTTTCCCTACACAAGAAACAAGGCAGGTAAGATGCTAAGTACAATAAATCGGAGTGTGTTCTCGATAGACCATACAGCACTCGGCTACGCCTCGTGCTGTATGGCTATCTCGACCACACACCCTCGTACCATTATTGCGCGTACAGCACTTCCTTCCGTGCTTTAACTAATACATATAACATTATTAGTGTGCAATGAAACTCTATGTAGGATTATATACAATTGCAAGTTTTTAATGCAACTGAGACAGCCATGCAAGGGGTAAAGTAACTGTATATATAACATTATTAGTGTGCAATGCAACTCTATGTAAATTCATAAGATATATACTATTAAATAACCGCATCTGCGTCAGATGTACATATATATTATAATACTGTAATAGAGTCTGTGTGCAGGATCTTGACAACTTCAGACAAAAATGGCACAAACATACTTGTACTGTAAAGTGATTACTTTTAAGTTTATGTACCTGTAAAACACATGCCATTATGGACCTTTAATACACATATTCAGTGATGAATGTCATATATTGAATTATAATACATGTAGCTACAAAGAGGGGAGTTTTTTATCAGCTATCATTAAGTTTGTCTTCTATGATAGTAATTAAGGGTCAATTCTACTAGTGGGGCAGTTAAACAGCAGAAGTGTGGTGAGTGGGTGTCTGCTGTGGTCCTATCACATCATACTCATGTCCCTTTATTATGGATGCTACTCTATAGGCTTCATTACTGGAGGTCACTGTCATCTTGTGCTCATCCTCAGTGGAGGTTCTGTATAGAGTGAATAGATAATATTCACCACTGCAGTAGTTAACTTTAAACCACATCATAGCTATACTCATGTTCCTCTCCTATGAGCACCACTCCATAGGCTTCATTATACTGGAGGTCACCACCGCCTTATGTTCACCCTCAGTGGAGGTTTTGTATAGAGTGAATAGATAATATTCACCACTGCAGCAGTTTTGAAAATATTTTTCCTATCTCTTGTTAGCTTTGTTCTTTGCACTCTGTCGCAAAAGTAGGACTACTATTACTACTATCTGGGTGAGAATGATCAGACCCATCACTCCACCTACACTTCCTGTTATTACTAGCATGTTGGTTCCATCCCCACAGAGAGAGTTTACTGACTCTTGAATAACACTGGTGAGTGTAGTAGCAAAATTCACTGCAGGTGAGCAATAAGATGGAGTTATAGTATAGTCAGAACATAAATAAGGTTTATTGGGTAGTAATTTATGCGGATAAATTCTTGCAGGTAGAGTCATGCAGGATTCATGCACACAGTGACTTATGCACACAGTGACTTATGCACACAGTGACTTATGCACACAGTGACTTATTCACGCAGTGACTAATGCACACAGTGACTCATGGGATAAATAGGATTTGAATAGGGCTGAAAATCAGGCATAATAGTTTGCAATCCAAAACAGCTAAGCAACCTTACTGGCTTTCAAAATATTATTACAGTGTACCTCATCAGCCGTAAGGAAGATAAGGAAGATAATCAGAGAGTCGGTAGACTCTATGTAGGGATGGCGCCGACAGGACACGCCCATTTTCCAAAATAGAATGGCTCAGAACTCCCAAACGCGGCAGTTACAAACACTTTTAGACACATACACGTACTCTACGAGTGATTCTGTACCCGCCAAGACCCTCAAAGTACGTAAAATACACAGCTACAATGAGTTACGGAATTTGCCACACACCCCTTTTTGGATTTTTTTGTTCATCTTCTTCTTCTTCAGTTGAATTGGCCTACCGCAAAAGTGGCACAAGTACTCTCCTTGTTTTTTACATGAAACGACTCCTTTCACTTTCGTGTGTGATCCTTGACCAAGAGAATCTTCGTAACTTCACTCGCAAGTGCATAATCGTGAACGTCCTTATTTGTTCATTGTTGTTGGAAGCCATTTTGTAATTTTGTAATTCATATTATAGCAGAACAGTGGCAGACTCTATGTAGGATGGCGCCCACACGGACACACCCATTACCACAGCTCATAACTCCCGAACGCTACAGTTATAAGCCTTTTCAGACATATAGCAGGCTCTACGAGTGTTTCTCTATCATATCAGACCCTCAAAGTCTGCAAAATACATGGATACAATGACATTTCCTCGTTGATTGCATATTTGTGATGTGATCTGATCGCGCCTGCGTCAACATAATATGCGCAGCCCTCTGTACAGACGTCCGTGCATAGGTTACATACATAAAGCGGGCTGCTAGTCTACGTGCTGCTCTTCGCCGCGCTGCTTTTGTTTTGTCGTTCATCTACTTTCTGTTCATCGTCATTTTTGACACTTCTCTGTGCTCAAGTTTGCTGCGCTTTTTCAGTCCTCCGACTATTTCACCCCGGCGCACAATCACTCTCAGGTACGTCAGTTTTACTGTAGTTTGGTATCCACTTCTATCTTTTCTCCTAAATACAGAGTCACGCCTGTTTGTGTGTCCTGAAGGCCCTTCGCTACTGCTCCGATTCACAATCGCAATCACTTTCAGGTACATCAGTTGTAAATTAAATTACATCGGCCATGTTCACTGCAACTACTGTCCGTTTTACGAAGGTGGGCTCATCCCAGTTCATGATACTCTGCTCCGTTTCAGTCTAATCATTTTCAGATACATTAGTGTGGGTCGTACTGTATCAATTTTACATATATATCCTGGACATTCACTGCATAAAAAACCTTAAGTGAATGTTCGTGATGTTGACACCCAAACAAATGCCCAGGGTTTTGGGGAGGACCATGTGTATATAACAAGGTGGGAGACTACTAAAAAAGCTGTGCAATTCCATAAAGAGCCTGTTGGATTTTTGCTCAAGAGCATTAGATCCACAGAACTCAAATGTAGGACTTTGGTAAAGGGTGTCACACTATGTCCTCAGAGCCATTTTTCGATGACTCAGCTTACAAGCATGTTAAGAGAGACATTTCCATACCTGGAGGATGACCAGTGCATTGTAGCTGAAGAACTCCCATGCATGTGTACATGTACAAATGGGAGTGCTCTAGTCAGTGTGAACCGGTTACTGACACAGTGGTTGATGCCATTCTGACCTTCTGGCCTTTGATAAGCCAGTACGAGAAATTGGCACGCCTTAGACAAATGTGATAGTGTCCCACTATTGTAAAGTAATTGAATTTTCCTCTGTGGTTACCCATTGGCTTGTTCCAATAGTGTAGTGGTGGTTGCCTAAGTCAACTCAGAATATTTCCCTGTAGTTCCTGCATGATGTACACAGAGTGTTCACGCAACTACCAGTAGGTCACCATGTTGACAAGCTGGATGCCTTGCTGAGCAATGATGTAAACTTAAGCTATGAGCAAAGCACAGATACAGACTGTGCAGGTGTGAAGTAGCCATAGCATGTCCCCTGGATAGTGCAGATAGAGATATGTCACTGTTGCACACTTGGGGTTGGAGGAGTCACTCACTGACATACTGCAAACTCTGTATCATGCAGTTAACAAGAGTGCACATCACTTTGTACTACAATGTGCAGGTGGCCACATCCGCTAAGGGGTGTAGCTGCAGGTCGAAAAACAATCGCACTTAACCACCCTCTACCTGGTACATCTGGCTGCAATACAAGTACTTATTGTACTTAACGAAATATTTGTGGTGTACCTTGTGCACTAAGCCAATAAGACTGTGTAACTGTGCATTACAAAATGTGTGTTCTGACTGATCCTTTTCCCTTTAGACTTCCTTCATCCTCTTCCTTCCCAGATCTTGCATTCTACCAAACAAAGCCATGCATTTTACCTTTTTCTTACCTGCACTCAGTAGTCTGATCCATAAATGTGACAACATATCAGGTGAGATAATAGAGTTATAGGGTGAGTGGAGCAGGTACACCTAGTTGTACCACTAGAAACATTTTTGTATGATACGGCATTGTCACCAAATACTGAATATCGTTGTCATGCACGTGCACACAATATTAAGCTTATGGCTAAGTGGGTTCACTCTAGCCTCATCCCCAGGCTCTCCCCTGCGAGCGTACAGCGAACGGCCTTTGAACCCGTAGTAAACTACGGCTAGGTTCACTCTGCTCATCCACAATGCTGCAAGCATTCATCTAGTTATATCTTAGCAGTGCTGAGTCACTTATGGGCATGTATGTGTGTATATACAGTACCTCTGTTTGTGTGCACCTACCTCTAATATTCCCCACTCTGCCATACAGATCTCCCTCTGTCTGAATCCATCTCCAGTATATAACCAACTGAAACCTCAACAACACTTCCAGAACATGTTTTGTTTGGGTTTTTCCTGAGTTTTTCCCTATTTTTCCCCTGGGGGTTCCAGTGGCACTCACCAAAATGTTGTCACTATATGTGAGAACTACATGCATCATTACTCATGAAAACCACATGTATTTCCAGCTGTCATCTCATCAATAATTCCTCCATGTCATATCCTTATTTCCTATTAATTCCTTACCTAATCTGACCACCTAGGCTTGAGCCCCCCCACTTTTTGATAAAGGGGGGCTGAGCCCCCCCAAAATTTGGTTGTCAATAGGTCAAATGGAGAATGTAAAATTTCAGAATGAATGTATATAGTGAACTTCATGAATACCGAGCCCCCCCCCCCCCCCCCCACACACACACACACTTTTGACATGGTGTCTCTGCCTCTGATACCATAATGTTGTATGTGCTTCTAATTTTACGTGCGCACTCTCCTGCTTGCCAACCATTCAACTAGTTAACATATCAATCACTGTGTCTGGTAGTACTGCTGTTGTGTGTGTGGAGACGGAGGGTGCTGCTAGTGTTAAATCCTTAGGGATGCCACAGAACAGCGCTATCAGAAAATCAGTCCTGGTGGAAGCAATTTCATGTTGGTCAGGCCAACTTAATAAGGCAAATGAGGGTGGAAGGGAATGCTAATGTGTGCTTGCTTGAGAATGCAACAACACAGAATATACATTCACATACAGCAACTATATATAGAGTCAGTGTTCTAGAAGATATAATGCCATGAGGACCCAGAGACGTTGAATGTGTCAGTCTCACTCAGTCCTGAAACCCAGAGGTTAAATTGTGTTATAAAAGTATAAAAAAAACATTTCATTAAAATGTTGAAGGATGTAGGGATGGTAGTGCCAAAAATTAAAGAAACAAGGGACTGAAGTGTTAATGTCCAAAGGTTAAAAGGTATGCCTCAGAGAGCATTATATATATATATATATATATATATATATATATATATATATATATATAATTATACAGAAAGAGAAATTGTAGCAAAAGAGAAGAGTATTCATAAACGACTTATTAAAGGATGTTAAAGTAGGATAGAAATCAGTAGTGGTAGGAGGATTGGAGAGATATTGACAGCACCAGTAGCCAGATGGCCTGATGTACATACACACAAGAAGGAAGTGTGCTGGCAAAAATCAACTGTGCATCCTCTACACTTTCATCTTCTGTATATTTCCTTGAAATTTCCTCATACAAATCTACACATTTCCTCAAAATCATGAAATTCAATTTGTACCTGGCGCCTGATATTTATATATAGCATGCAGTCCCATCTATGTGTCTACCACTCTAGACACTAGGGCTGTAGGGCAGGAAGCAGTTAGTACCCTATCGATGGTTTTGTAGCTCTAAGAACTCAACCTACTGATTACAACATTAACCTGGTACAATCGCACATAATGTCCTTGGGTACTAGATGGTCTAACATGTATTACAACTCCCATACTTACGAGGTATTGGTAGATGTGAGTGAGTGTACCTCCCTATTAGAGAGAATGTAGGGAGTTTAGTAATACTATAATCTGAAACACATACACAAACCAGAAATGAAATGACCGAATACACATAAGCTGCAGTTGGACCACCATGGTGACATCATAGAACCACTATAGTAATTGTGTCATATCCAGCACTGTAGACAAGACTGTATGGGATACACAGAGAGCAGGAAGTTGGTACATATACCTGAGGTGTAGTTGCTTGTGTGAGGTTACACCATGCATCCCTCTCTGTGTAGTGTAGCCACTACTTCTCATATACTGGCATTCCATTCTGGAGTCACACACCTGACTAGGTTCACCACTTGGTCATGTGCCATCATGAGTGGAACTTGTGGTTTGTGAGACAGGATGTAACTCGTGCTTAGTACTCACTATTAGAATTTCTTGTGATTCCCAAGCACTGTGCGGTACTGTACATAAAACCACCAGCATGCATATAGCTATAGATTTCAAAATTGTAATATCTTCTGTAAAGGTTCAATTGGATCAATCAATAGCTATAGAGTTACATAGCAAGTGTAGCTGATAATCGTGACCCAAAGACTTCATGCAATTTCAAACCAGGTATGTATACAGCTAGCAATTTCTCATCGTGTTCCTTCCCATATTCTGCATATGTTAGTAGTCTATATACAAGTCTACGGAGGGTGCTGGGATCAGAATTACAGTGTAAGGTAGTCCTTTCCGCGGTACACGCATCATTACCAGATACCAAGGACAGCTATAGCTATAAACTTAGCTATACCCTGCTGGAGAATACGTATAGCTCTCTACATACCCTGCATCAGAAAACCGAAGCCTCATATTCGCTCCGTGTATTATACATATACGAGTCAAGGAATAACGTCGAGGGCCTTGGGCTGTAGCTACCAAAGGGCCCGAGGCGTGGGTCATGGTCAGGCTAATTGCATCATTAGCCGCAATTTACTGCCAGGTCGCGCATGAGCTAATTAGGGCCTGGCTTCTGCTAGACTGTAGAAACTCTAAATTATGACACAGTACTCTAACTCCGATTTGTCCGTTGTAGTACCCATCTTTGGCCTATGCTTTACCTCTCTACCAAGTTTCGATAGTCTATAACTTTAAACTATTTAATTAATTATGAACTGAAGAAACTCTGGCCACGCCTTCTCTCGGAGGGAGGCGAAGACCTGGTGAATTGCCTGTACATCGCTTGTTCCATAGGAATGCCAAATTAACCTCAATGTCACAACATTGCGTAATACCCACGAACATGCGGGGGAGTCAGAGTAGTGTTTGTGTACACGTGTGTACGTAAGGGGTCAGTCTCAACTGCATGCACTGTACAGACCCAAGACGTAAATAACTTCGGTAGCTCTCCGAAGGTATAAGGTAAGGCTAAGGACTAGGGCAGAAATGATGTTCCCCGCCCCACGGCGTATATATCTAGTCCTAGCCTCAGCCTTAGCCCTTAGCCCTAGCCCCTAGCCTTAGATCTATAGTCTCGCAAGCCAGACCCTCTCAAAAGCGGAAGAGGGTCTGGTACAATTCCTATACACTACTCGTGATGACTTTCTCGGCGCTATAAGTGGCTGATAACCACAAGTTTACCTAACATGTACACGCTAATCCAATCACAGCCCAGCTGCACTAATAGTGCTCAGCTTCGCTTATTAATTAGCGTGTACGTGTTATGTAAACTTGTGGTTATCAGCCACTTATCGCGCCGAGAAAAAGCATGACGAGTAGTGTGTACCAGGGTCTGGCTGGCGAGACTATTAGGTCTAGCCTTAGCCCTAGCCGTAGCCCCTAGCCTCAGCCCTAGTCCCTAGGCTTAGCCCTAGCCACTAGCTTCTAGCCTTACCTTCGGAGAGGTTCCGAAGTCATTTACGTGTTGGGTCCGTACAGTACTGGCTGCATCTTGGATCTGTCAGAAACCACAAAAAAGCGTGACGTTGCTAAATTCTGCAATCTGATTGGTTCGCAGGAATTCCTGCAACGAGAACAAGTGGCGTATAGGCAATTCACCAGGTGTTCTCCTCACTCCTTAATGACGTCATTGGTTAACCGTACCGCGGAAATGAAATGATGTACACTGGTATGGTTCCGTAGCGCTCCAATCAGCTTACTCTACATTAGCTTGATCGAGTGTATCTACCAGCTTTGTACAACACAGGGTAATGGCTCGGTGTGGTTACCAACTACAGCTGACAACAATACTGCTGGTTCTAGTCCTTTCTCTGTGTGAGTCAGCTGAGTATTACATCACGCCCACTGCACCCACTACCAATACTTCATGTCCTGATCAGCCATGCCTTACTATCAATCAGTACATGAAAAACACCAGCTACTCTATACAGCCCAACACAGAGCTCAAATTTTTGCCTGGAAAGCACATTTTGGAGAGACCACTACATATCAAAAATGTTAAAAATGTCACCCTGAAATCAAGCACTGATGGAGTTGGTATGTATTCACAATTACTTGTCAAATTTTCCTGTGAGAACGAATCATTAAACCACTGTATTTATACACAATCAGCTATCAAGCTGATCAATGTAACTGATGTGGTTATTAATGATATCAGTTTAGAAATGTGGACACCAAATGTCTCTGGAGTGATTGTGGAACAAAGTACTGATGTACACTTGCAACTTGATATTCATTATGTTCGAGGGAATACTTCATATGCCATAGGAGTTGCAGTAAATGAAACCAGTCACCTTTACATGGATGGATTACGAGCTGGCAATCTTTATTATGGAATTAGAATAGAGAACACAAACGAAATTCATATCACAAATTCAACACTGGAAAACTGTCAAAATTCTGGAATGATGATGATCAATAGTGACACTGTAGACATATCCCATACAATTTTCTCCGGTAATCAGTGGAATGGAATGATATCATGTAATGATGTGAGTTTGAAGGGCATATCAGTAATCAACAATACCTTGGTTGGAATTTCTTTGGAATCATGTAGTAATGCAACTCTGATTAACATATATGCAACAAATAATCAGAGGGGAATTTCCTTAGAATCATGCTGTAGTATGAGCTTGAAGAATATATTCATAACTAACAACAAGCTGGTTGGAATGCTTTTGGAATCATGTATTAACACAACTTTTACTAGCATTAATACAAGAAACAATCAGAGAGATGGAATGGTTTTGAGATCGTGTAATAATACAATTTTGACTAGCGTGTATGCAATAAACAATCAGTGGAATGGAATATATTTCGAATCATGCAGTGATATGAGTTTAAAGGACATACATATAGTCAACAACACCTTGGGTGTAATGGAAATATCATATAGTAATACAACTTTGCATAGTATATATACAAGAGGCAATCCAAGGGCTGGAATGGCTTTGTTCAATTGTAGTAACACAACTTTCACTAGTGTACATGCAACAAACAATCGGTGGAGTGGAATATATTTGGAATCATGTAGAAGTATGACTTTTAAGAACATATCTCTAATCAACAATACCTTGATTGGTATGTATTTCATATTATGTAGTGGTATGAGTTTGAATGACGTATTGGTAACCAACAGTAGCTTGGTTGGAATGCATTTGAGATTTTGTCGGAATACAACTCTGACTAGCATACATGCAATAAGCAACCATCAGAATGGAATGGCTCTGGTAGTTTGTAATAATATGATTTTGAATAGAATACATGCAAACAACAATGAGCTACATGGAATGACTTTGATATTTTGTACTGATACAACTTTGAGTAATATACATGCAGAAAACAATCAATGGATTGGAATATATCTATATTTCATAAATGTAACAAGTTTATACAATTGGCCGGTGTTGCCTACATGCAGTAACATAAATATGACAAATATATCTGTGACTAACAATCACCTTAGTGGAATGTATGTGGTCTTATGCAGCAACATATATATGACAAATGTATCTGCAACAAATAATCAGATAAATGGAATGTATTTGTTCTCATGCAGTAACATACATATGACAAATATATGTACAGTTAACAATCGACTGAATGGAATGAGTTTGGAATTATGTAATAGTGCAATCATAATTGGCATATCTGTAATAAACAGTAATAGGATGTACCTGGAATCATGTATCAACACAAATATACAGGACACATGTACTGATGCAGAGGTACCATACAGTGAAATACTTCTAAGAAATGATGATAATATACGACTGGAAGACTGTGTATTCTCTGATATTGTTGCTTTATCTACTCCTAACATTGACACAGAACCACACACTGTGCCAGCTGTCATAGAGTTAAATAACAGTACTTTAATCATCTCTAATTGCAATTTCACGGGGAACAATATCTCTTCTATAAAAGCAATTGGTTCTAAGATTGCAGTAGAAGGAAAAATAACATTTTCTGATAACCGTGCATTGTCAGGAGCAGCCTTACATTTTGCAAGTAGTAGTGTGTTAGCAATGTCTGAGAACAGCAGTGCTATCTTTAAAAATAACCGTGCTGTTAATTATGGAGGAGCCATCTACATATTTACTGATGAATTCTATGGCAAAAGTAAGTCCATTCGAGATGTTTTTCAACTTACTAGACCTTCATTAGTCATTCCAAGCACTAGGTGCTTTTTATCTGTAGAAGGTGGTAGATTGAAACCCAAACTCATCTTCACAAACAACTCAGCAGACAAAGGTGGAGATATTGTCTATGGAGGACTAGTGGCATTGGGTTATGATGGAGATTGGAATTGTTTACATAGCTTCAAAAATATATCTGACATGTCCCAACAGAAAGGGTTGTCTGCCATTTCTTCTGCCCCATCACGTGTGTGTCTGTGTCATGAAGGAGAGCCTGACTGTCTGACTGTGGCAGATCCTACAACACATAGCATCTACCCTGGACAGACCATCACACTACCTGTAGTAGTTGTAGGACAAGACTTTGGAACTGTGACAGGCTCAGTGATTGCACAGTTTCTCCAGACCTACACTGCATGTTCTATACATCTTGAACCAGGACAGAGGAGTAGAGTTGTTGACAATGGCAAGTGTGCAGATCTTAGATACACACTTTACACAAGTGGAAAAGAAAACTGTACTGCAATTTTGACACTTAAAACAAACAATGCAGAAGTGTTTCAACCCATGAACATAGACGACAATCACAAACTGAACCACTCATGGGTCATACTCAATGAAGAATCAAATTATCATGAACTAGCTTCTCGTATTTTATCAGAAACAATTGCGGAGAAAAGTGCTTTTTACAAGGAATTCTATCCTATTGGCCAGCCCACCACCAACTACAGTGAAATACTTATGGACACAATTGACAACTTCTTAAAGTTTAGCTCAGATGCTATGTGCAAGTTTATTAATGGGTCGCACAGGTGTCATGTTCCAAGGTCTGTTAAATTTGTATTTCCCAAAGAAATCTACAGCTATCCTATATTCTTCAATATTTCATTTCGCTCCTGTCCTCTTGGATTTGCTCTCTCTAGAAATCCACCTTTCAAATGTGACTGCAATCATCTTCTGCAACTTATGCCACGAGTTACATGTGACATCCAACATCAGACCATCACTCGCAATGGACTGGTGTGGGTGGGAACATATCATGGTAATGAGACTATAGCAGCATCAAAATACTGTCCGTACAATTACTGCAGGAGTATACATACAGAAATCACATTAACCTCACAGAAATCTGACACAGAATATGGCAATCACAGCACTACTGACTTTCAGTGTAGCCAGCATCACTCTGGTATTCTGTGTGGAGGATGTCAGCCTGGTCTCAGTCTGGTCCTGGGAACTAACCAGTGCCTACCTTGCTCTAACATCTACATCTTCCTCCTCCTACCTTTTGCCGTGGCTGGATTAGTCCTTGTATTTTTCATCAAATTACTGAACTTGACGATATCACAAGGAACAATGAATGAATTAATATTCTATGTCAACGTAGTCAGTGCCAATAAGCATCTTTACTACAGCCAAACCAGTGTTAATCCAACAACCCTATTTATTGCTTGGCTCAATCTGGACATTGGAATAGAAACTTGTTTCTTCAATGGACTCACTGCCTACAGCAGGACATGGCTCCAGTTTGTGTTTCCTCTCTACATATGGGCCATTGCAGGTCTCATCATTATTGCTGCTAAGTACAGTGGCAGAGTGGCTAAGGTAATGGGGAACAATGGTGTTCCGGTACTTGCCACCCTCTTTCTCCTTTCTTATGCTAAACTCTTCAATACTATCGTTACAGCTATTTCATACACAAAACTTTATACTACACAAGGCCAGAAGCTAGTGTGGTCAGCTGATGGTAATCTAGATTATCTCAGCCCTAAACATGCTGCTCTGTTTTGTGTGGCTGTTGCTGCCCTACTCTTCCTGTGGCTTCCATACACTCTTCTTCTACTGCTAGGACAGTGGCTGCATAAACTCGACTGTCGTCTCATCACACGCATGCTCCTTAACCTTAAGCCATTTCTGGATACCCACTTTGCAGCCTTCAAAGACAATCATCGCTACTGGTTTGGACTTCTTCTCCTTGTTAGAGCTGCCAATCTTCTGATATCATCAAGCATTCCTGATAACACCACTGGGATTGTTGAGTTCTCTACTGCCATATTGTGCGTAGTGCTCACATTTTGGGGGCAAAATGTCTATCGTAGCAGTGCTGTAGGGATATTTGGAACTGCATTTCTTCTAAATCTAGTCATTATAAATATAACAAAGTTATTCTATGACAATTCCAATGGTAAAATTGCCGTGGCCTCATTCACTCTCATTGCAGTAGCATTGGCCCAATTTCTCGGACTGATTCTCTATAAAGTGTTTATAATTTTCAAGTGCAGTCAGAGAATAACAGCTTGCTGTGCTTATGAGAAGAAACAAAACGATCAATGGGAGCTGTATGAACAGGCTGCTATTGAAAGGGAGATGGAAAGGGACACTGAAGTAGATAGAGAGCATGATGTAAGTGTAAGTATTGATACTGTACCCACTTACTGAATATAAGAAATATCCCATTTACTTCCACAGCACATTTTTTTTGTAAATTGGTTGATGTAACTTTTGTAATTAATATGCATATGCATGTGTAATTTCCAGACAGAAACTCAATATAAATGTACATAGACATTACTGAGTATAAGAAAAATGCCATTTACTCCACAGTACATTTTTTGTAAATTGCTTGATGTGACTTTTGTATCATACTGTAATTAAGTATGCATATACATGTGTAATTTCCAAGGCTGAAACTTGATATAAATTTACATAGACATTGTTGATTCTATGTGTAGGGCTGGTGCCAACATGCTCATTGGTCCAACATGCGAAAAGTCTTAAAACTCAGAAACATGCAATTTTAAGCATTTTTAGACACACAACCTACTCTACGAGTGGTTCTGAACCCAACAATACTCTTAAAGTGTGTAAAATGTACCGCTACAGACTAAGAGTAGCTAACATACAAAATCACCCAATTTCTTCTTCTAGCTACTTCAAAGTTGGTATCAGTCGGAGGAGGCTGAAACTAGTTAAGGTCACTAATTGGACTTTATCAAACTTCCCTTACAGGCTACACGTAGCTTTTATTCTTTGTATGCAGCAATTGATATGTTTGTTCAGGTATCCGTCTTTTTCTGTTTCAACTAAATATGCTCAAAAGCAGAGATATGAACTCGTGCTATTGCAGTCTGTAATTGCATTCCATGCATGTGACATGCCACCGTAGGCACCGCAAAAAAGTCCAATTAGTGACATTAATTGGCAACGGTTAATTAGTTCCAGCCTCCTCTGGGTATCAGTACACACCTACATTTTTGCACAGAACAACTGCTTTATGGTCTATGCATGATCCTAGACCAACAGGTTCTTCATAGAGCCTTTATAAACATGCAAAACTGTATGCTAACACTTCCTGGATGCCATTTCCTCCTGCCTTCTCAGAAGTTTCATGTGGGTTGGGACCAGCCTTGCAGCATTATTCTGATCATATAGCTAATTCAAAAATGCAGTTTGCAATATAATAATAATTATTATACAGAGAGTCGGTAGACTCTCTGTGTAGGGATGGCACCGACATGCCCATCAAGCCTTAAATGCTCACAACTCCTGAATGCTGCAGTAATAAGCCTTTTTAGATACATAACGTGGTCCACGGGTGTTTTTATACACGCCATCTGTTACCTATGCTGCTCCTTATTTCTCATGCCATCATCACTGGTTTTGGCATGCCTGCATATACTACGTCTTGTTCCCATACTTTTTAGCATTGTCATCCCTATGTCCTTTAATATTTAATGAAATGTTGCAAAGAAATGTGAACTATTATTAAGGTGAGTGATTTATATGCAATATTCAGTGAGTTAGTTCATAAATGGATATGATCATCAGGCCATCATGCAGTAGTTTCAGAAAATCCACACGATATTTTTGATGATCGTATGCCACTGAGTATGTGTTTTTTTTTATAGCATGATTACTAATTTGAGAAGTGAGATGTTGAGTAACACACACACACAAACACACACACACATACACACACACACACACACACACACACACACACACACACACACACACACAAACACAAACACACACACACACAAACACACACACACACACACACACACACACACACACACACACACACACACACACACACACACACACACACACACACACACACACACTCACACACACACACACACACACACACACCGGGCCCGGCGGAAGCATAATTTTATTGGTCCGGCCGTCTGCGCATGCGCAGCGATCCGATATGGAGCCGTGAACAAAGCCCTACTCATATTACAGTATGCACACGATCGCTAGCCCTGCCCACCTATATAATTGCTGAGCGCATTAGCGCAGCTAATCCTGGTCCACATCTCGGCCAATGCGTACCTACGTACGTAAGTACCTTGTGCCACGCTATACGAATGTTATTAGTCAGGCTCAGTAACGTTTAAGAATGTCATTTGTCACGGTAAGTTACTAACTACGACGCCAAGCTTCCATGGTAGGAGGCATTAATACGCATGTACATTCCTAGAGAGCCACAAATTGGTCCGGCCCTCTGCCGGCCCTGCACACAGAACCAACTATAGTAACCCTCGCTGCGCATGCGCGCCGAGAGTTAATTATGGCATGGGAAACAAGGTGCAGTATGAAGCAAAGGCAGAGGATAATGGCATCCAGCAATAATAACATGCGTAACCCCTCCCTACACCTTTTTATCATGGATGTCATTATCCTCTACCTTTGCTTCCTACTGTACCTTTGTTTCTCATGCCATATATCCTAAAGCACCCTTGTCTCTATAGTTTTTGCCACTGTTATCCCTACATCAACATTGTATTTTACACTTTGTACATAAGGGCAACTTACCTGGCACTAGATATGC
Source organism: Theonella swinhoei (assembly GCA_963970385.1). Classification (NCBI taxonomy): domain Eukaryota; kingdom Metazoa; phylum Porifera; class Demospongiae; order Tetractinellida; family Theonellidae; genus Theonella; species Theonella swinhoei. The sequence continues at coordinate 5,643,332 of OZ019949.1, read as the reverse complement.
AGGGGCTGCGACAGAGGGGGGGATGGGGGCAATCACACCCCAATATTCCAGTAGGGGGGCCTCGATCGTTTGTTGGATGCGATCGTTTGTTGGATGCTGTGAAGGAGCAAGTGAGAACTGATCCAACCAAGTTTGAAACTTTTGTTGGTATTTTCAGAAAGGAACCAGCTTCATCATGCTACACTGATATTTTGATCAATTCATGAGGTGAGAAATGCATGTGGATGTATGATATGTTGGAATGGTTAGTATGTATGTGTACTTCTACAACACGTTTACCTACATGTAGTAGTAATGCTTGTTTGGTCCTTTTATTGTATGTAAAAATAAGCTGTAATATACTAGGAACCCCTGAGTGTTGCATAGGCAGGCCAAAGGAGACCGAAGTCTCCCCAACCACAACTTCAATAATTTCAATCTGATGCTGTTGCTGATAGCTTCCATAATGTACTGGTGACTAGAGTTACATAAGTCTGTATTTCAACCATGTTTATTTTCATGCTATAGACTCTGAGGCACAGAAGTGTACTGCTATCAATTCACGTAACTTTTCCTCTCCATCATCACATGGAGAATCCCAAGATAAAATTTCTCAACCTGCAATTGAATTTGGGAAAACAATGAGTGATCTAACTGAAATTCTGCAAAGTGCTGACCATGCACTTAAGAGGATGTTGGTTGCATTTCAGCATATGGCACATTACATGAAGAACAAAACATACATTTCTATTGTTCACTCAAAGGCCTATGAAGCAGTGGATTCAGTTCAAGAATTATTCCGACTACTAGCCCCACACTTACAACCTGTTGATTGTTCACTGCTAAAAGCATTAGTAGAAGCTACTGGTGTTGAGCAGGCAATTCAAAGATTGAATGAGTACCTCCACATGACAAGTAGCTGTTTACTTGGAAATAGTAGCAAGAAAGTGCTTACATTACAGGAGATAGAAACTTGGAACCGTCCTCAACCCCCTCCCCAAACTCAGAATGGTTCAAAGGCTCTAGTTCCACATGATTCTACAAATGATGTAATCACCTCACAGCCTACTTCAGTACCTGTAACCACTGTAATTGCAGCAGAAGAAATGAGCTGGGGTACATTCAGATGCATACAATCCCTCCTCTGTGGGATATTCACAGTTCCCCAATACGCCCTACCATATAATGACAAGAAGCCTGGCTCTGTTATTGTCACATGCACTACTTCACTGGAGATGCTCTCTCAAATCAAGTCTACTCTCCTAGATGATGGTGATATGCTGCTCCTTCTTCGTGAGAAAGTCGTCAGCATTCAAGTTGGCAAGGATTACACCATTGCTGTTGGGAATTGTGACTACTGGATGGTGAGTAATACACCCAATGTATACACTTCAACTCCTGACATTGACACCTTACTGCACAATTAAATTATTGGGTGAGTGGGGGTGAGCCCACCCAGTTGCACAGTTGAAAAAATATCAAAACTATATACCCAATAGAAATATTTGGCGACAATAATGACAATGCCACATGTATACAGAAATTTGTCTTTTTCCTGCACATGCCCACAATGTTAATTACGACCAGGTAGAGTTGCATGCATTCATCTAGTGTACATGTACATAGTAAGCTGACTGTTTCTGTATACAGCTGCATGGTTGGACTGTTCTTCACGTAGCAGCAGAAGAAGGCAGAGTTGATGTGGTGAGACTACTGATTAAGGCCAAAGCTCAGGTTAACACACAGACTAAGGTAATTTGATCTATGCTGGATCCGGCTGGGCACTCTTACCAATTTTGTGATACAAAAATGTAGGATTGATGTTAAAGTTCTGAGCCCATACCCAGATAACGACTTAGCTCCATAGATGTCCACCAGAACTGCAATAGTTTTGCATTGACGTTTTTAAAGTAGCATTTTCATTTTCAGATGTTGTGTGCATGTATACTTTGTACAAGTTGAGTGATGCTGAATCCCAATACACTCTAGTATTAGTTGTGGATATGAGGATGTAGCTGGGTGTGGGTGGAGCATTTACAAGAAACTGAACTAATCATTCATATACAGGATGGTAGGACTGCTCTCTACATTGCTAGCAGGACAGGACACATGGAAGTTGTGTAGTTGTTACTGCAGAAACATGCTGATGTCAGCATCTCCAAAACGGTATACTACAACACTCTGTATAACTTTCTCCATACTGTGTACATCTTCATATCCCACACCATGTTGGCACTCCCTCCACACCTACAAATGTACCTGTAACTACATGATGAGTACAGTCAATCCAGTGTGCGTGGACATGTATTTGTCAACTATAACAAGTGAATGTCAGTGTCCATTGGTATATCTATACACACTGCAATTGCTATATTGTCAGGGCCGTAGGAGCAGGTGCGGCAGGTGCGGCGGCCACCGGACCAATGTTTGGCCAAAAACAGGCGGATGTATTGGCAAGGCGCATGACGCAATCAAGGAGCGCGGCTAGCTGTCCAACTGTACCCACCTAACTTGCACCATGGCTGAGTCGCGCCCTCGCCATGCAGTTTGAAAGCATTTCGCTTTCCTAAACGGCAGTTTGGATCGAAGGGCGAGGAGAGGAGTTTTCGCGCTGAGTGGTGTAATGCGCCCGGTTCAGGTTCACATTTTTTGTTGAGTACTAAAGCTATATACATTCTCGCAAAGTCGCAATTACGGCGTAGCGGAGCCACGCCTTTAGATCTAATTAATTGGGTGAGTAGACGAATAGCCGCAGATTGTCGAAACCTTGCTATTTCACCCCAAAATTGCACCAGAAACGATCCCAGATGGTCTAAAATGCCAAAAATATCCTGGGGGGCATGCCCCCAGACCCCCTAGCGAGCGAGTCAGCACGACTGCCCCGCCTAACCAATTGAAATTTGCTTCCTACAGGCCTGCACAGCCGCACCAGTCTGCATGGTCCTACAGAAGTTTGCATGAAATTGGGTTTTTACCCTAGAGTTACTCTAGGGAAAATTTTAAGTGACTTGAGCCTGGAGTTACTCTAGGGAAAGCTTTAAGTCACTTGAGCCTAGAGTCACTCTAGGGAAAATTTTACACTCTTGATAAATGCATAAAATGCCCAATGCATTTGACCTATATACTATACAGGGGAAATTTTATGCTACTTGATAATTGCAGGGACTTACTCACATAAAATCTTCCCATAGTAAAGACAATTTGTATACCTACATAAGGGACAATTTTAAGCCACTTGATAATTGTTGATAATTGCAGGGACAATTTTAAGCTTAGGTATACAAAATGTCTTTACTATGGGAAGATTTTATGTGAGTAAGCCCCTGCAATTATCAACAATTATCAAGTGGCGTAAAATTGTCCCTTATGTAGGTATACAAATTGTCTTTATTATGGGAAGATTTTATGTGAGTAGGTCCCTGCAATTACATCCACTGACTATGGCAACAATATTTACTGTGAATAGTGGACCACTGCCAGTATTGAAGTGTTGTCTCTGCTACAGCAAGTGTATAACTACAGTATGTATGGAAGAAAGAAACATGGGGAATGATACTATGACAAGTTGCGCGAATATGTGGAAGTGAGCGATGTTGTTTATTGTGAGAGGCAATTTTCATTTTACTGTTTACTCAGGTGAGCTTCATATTCACATTTTTTGCACAGCTATAAATATATACTTCCTATTCTAGCATGCACTGTTGGGTTTCCTTCTGGGGATTTGCAGAAGTGTACTTTGAGTACACCAGAACAATGAAGTCAACGAAATGGGCTCACCTGTTTAAGGAACAGCACCAACTAGGTTAGTAGCACGCTTTATGTAAAAAATTGCTATTACTCCCTTCCCTTTTATAGCCTACCCACTTGAATTCACACGGAAACATGTTTCTCAAATGTTTTTCAAAGGAGAGGTTGAGCAGGAACTTCGAGAGACTCAGCAAGATTTTACATTCAAATCTGATGCTTGCATGGAAGATTTCATGCGTCACATTGAACAGTCCCGAGTAACTGAGCTCTACCCTCATTGTCAAAATGAAGTGTGCATTGGAAAGGGTTAGTGACAGCGAAAGGTGTTGTGATGGGGTATGATGAATAGGGTTGTAAGTTAACCTGTCCCCCTGCTTACATGATTAAGAGTGTGCTTTCTGTTATATATGCTACTTGCTCATTGCAGTTCTTGTCATTCTCTTTTACAGGATGTGGTATTGCCTGGGCCATGGATGGGAATTAAAAACTCACGTTCCCTGTGTGCATATTCCCTGTGCGTGCATGTCATCCTGGCATGCAGGGATTGAATGTACCTAATGTATGCCCAGAACAACCAAGTGGTAGTACAATCTTCTGCGAGGAACACTGTTTACTTGCAGAGCAACGAGGACATCCCTTGCACGTGAAGGAGTTTTTGCAGTACTGTGGTGCCTCTCAGACAGCCGGTAAAATTTTTGCTGCATTATCTGCTAGTACATGTATATATATGGTTGTCCTATAGAGGCCATCTCACAAGAAGATCTGTTTGTTTTGAGCTGACATCATTGCAGGAACAGAACATTTTATTGTGCAATACCCTGAACTGCTGAATGAGTGCGAAGCCATGGTTGAATTATCTACCAATTGCCGGAAAGACTTGGGAGATACCAGGAAGCTAAGGTGCTGGAGCAGGGGACATGTTTTCATTGTCAGGAGCTGTGGACACATTGACACCTTTACAAGTGAGGCTAATGTTAGGCATGTGTAAAACAATCATAGGCTGTTCTCCCTTTAGTTCAGAGTCATGTTCACAAGTGTTTACCATTTTGCTTGTGTGGCTACTGCGAGTGGTGGAGAGCATACCCAGGGACAAGTGGGGCAGTGTTGTGTTAGCATATGATAATATGTGCCACTTGGATTCACTCAAAGTTGCAAGAAAACCACTCCCACTGCCAAAGCCTTTTGATGAAATGTGGCTAGCAATCACAAAGGTAAGGTAATTTTTAGTTTTGAGCCATATTGCATTAGACATATCTACAGGTTATTGATGAGCTGCACATCAAGAACCATGTAGATGAAGCCTGCAAGAAGTATGACCCATCAGTAGTGAAATCTAAACATCACGGTGTTGGCTTTATGAGTGCCGAGCAAACTTTTGCGTGGCTGTCACGTTTTCGCAGGATATTATGTGCAATGCCTAAGGTGCATCACCTGTTCTACTTACATCGGCTGGTGAAAAGACGAAATTCATATATGGAATTGTGCAACAAGTTGCAGCAGAAGCTGCTTTTACCAAAAGTAGACAGTGCATAATGTACACAACACAACTTGTTTCATTATAATAATGGCTTTTTCTGTATGCTGACATATGATAAACACAACTTGTTTCATTATCATAATTAATATAAGTACAATAATTATTATAATGAGAGTTAGCTATAGGGATAGTTAACACTGCTTGCATTGCTACCTCTTCACATTTGGATTTCCAGTACATTTCTTGTGGTACCACCATGGGCAGTAGTCACAACCAACACATTCATCCTCTTTGCCAACATCAAATCTCTTCCTGCATATCTGGCATCAACCCTACAGTGCTTCTTCCTCTTCTGTATTTCAGCCTTTGGTTGTACTCTATTCAAGGCTTGTGGTTGCACTCTCTTTCTTAATGCATGAAGCAGTATGTCTTGCACATTTCTACAGCAGAGACACACATGTAAAGGACATAGCATCCATGTCATCCTGTAGAAAGGAGCTGTAGGTATATTGATATATGGAAGCCAATATGCAAGTTAGAGGCATGCAGGGTGTCTCTAGTTTATCGTAATTACTTATTAAAATTTGCATTGTAGTTCTGAGTCATGTTCACAAGTCTTTACAATCTTACTTGTGTGGCTGATGACAGTGGTGAAGGATGTACCTAAAGAAGAATGGTATAAAACTGGGCTAGCATATGACAATATGTACCATTTGGATGCTTTGCAGATAGCTAGGAAACCTCTTCCTCTTTCATCTGCTTACAATAATATGTGGCTCTCTATAACCAAGTTATGCATTGCATATTTCACTCTTAGAAAACTATTAGCATGTTACGTATGCATACTCATTACAGGTGATTGATGAACTTCATTTTAAAAACCACATTGATAAGGCATGCAGGGAGTATGATCCATCTGTAATCAAGGACAAGCATCCTGGAATGATCAGTTTCATGAGTGCAGAGCAAACGTTTGCATGGCTGTCTCGATTCCGCAAAATCCTCTGTGCAATGCCAAAAATCCACCATTTGTTCTACTTACACTGCATTACAAAAAGAGAACTATGTCATCATCAAAAGCCGCTTTTGCCTAAAGCCAAGAAATAACAGTTAAACATGTAAATTGACTTTCATAAGCATACTTGATCAATGTAGCTACTCTTTGCAAATACATGAAGACTCGAGTGTCCCAATCTTGTCTCTGTTCATTTTTATGCAATTCCTATATTACACTTCAAATTTCCTAAACTTTTTATTCACTTGTAGACTATTAGCGATTGATTGCATGCTTAGTTAATGTAAATGTGTCTTGCCTGCAGGAGTGTGTTTGGGACTAAATTGGCTGACAGTTTTAGCTGGTACACCTGCACATTATGTGGGTCCTGACTCAAAAAAATATTATTTTGTTAAGCATTTCTTGCCTGTACACTGGCTGAAAGTCGATCTTTTCCCAGTCTTAGATGGGGAGCTGAAAGTCGATCTTTTCCCAGTCTTAGATGGGGAGCTGAAAGTCGATCTTTTCCCAGTCTTAGATGGGGAGCTGAAAGTTGATCTTTTCCCAGTCTTAGATGGGGAGCTGAAAGTCAATCTTTTCCCAGTCTTAGATGGGGAGGTGAAAGTCGATCTTTTCCCAGTCTTAGATGGGGAGCTGAAAGTCGATCTTTTCCCAGTCTTAGATGGGGAGCTGAAAGTCGATCTTTCCCAGTCTTAGATGGGGAGCTGAAAGTTGATCTTTTCCCTGTCTTAGATGGGGAGCTGAAAGTCGATCTTTTCCCAGTCTTAGATGGGGAGCTGAAAGTTGATCTTTTCCCAGTCTTGGATGGTGAGCCGAAAGTCGATCGTTTCCCAGTCTTCGATGGGGATAGTGAATTCTCTCTCTGGGAGAGTTCTGAAAAAATACATACATTGTTTGCATGTTGATTAGTAACCTTTGTATGGATACCTGGATCAATCAGCAATGAGCCTGTGAGTATTACAAGAATGACTGCATTTGAAAGAGCATGTAATGTCCACTTACCTTTCCTTTTACGTTTCTTGATTCTCTTGTCACTAATGAAGGCATCTTCATCAAGCGGAATATCAGAGTCACTATGATGATAACAAGTGCTCTTTGTCTGCTTTGGGGATAGTGAATACTCTCTCTGGGGGAGTTCTGAATAAATACATATATTGTTTGCATGAAGAATGTAACCTTTGCATGGATACCTGAATCAGAATCTTCAATCAGCAATGGGCCTGAGAGTATTACAAGAGTGACTGCATTCGAAAGAGCATGTAATGTCCACTTACCTTTCCTTTTATGTTTGTTGATTCTCTTGTGACTAATGAAGTCATCTTCATCAAGCAGAATTTCAGAGTCACTTTGAGGATAACGTGTGCTCTTTGTCTGCTATGATACTATAGAGTTATTTTGTGTGCATGATATACAAACACTGAATAATACACATGTATACCACAACTTGCAATTGCACCATACATTATGCAACATACCATTTTCAAGCAATGCTGTTAGCAGTGTCAAAAGCAGCTTTGCTGATGTACAGGGCCTTGCGATAAACTGTGTGCTCTGCATCCTTCATTCTTGCTTTCCTTTCTCCTGGTATGTGTGGCAAGGCTGAATTTGGGAAAAGGAATTCCCTAGGACTTCCACTGACTACTGCATGTGGAAAAGCACTTACAGAGCTGGTAGCTGGAGCTTGGATATGCTTCTCTTTGAGCACTAATTCTAGTTGAGAAGTTAGAACTGTAAAGCAGATCTTCAAACGTTTGTTGTACATCACTTCTCAAGAATGTCAAAACCTAGATAGCAATCAAAGTAAACCACAAACCCATGCCAGGTATGTGTGAAACCAACCTCAGATGGAGTTTTCTCAATAACTGCCTTATGTAGCAACTCCCCAAAGGCTTCTAATGTCATCAGTTCCTATAGAACACCCCCCTCATGCCCCAGTACCTACATTTTATGCAGCAATTATTAGTTACAACACCTCTTGAGTGCATATATACTGCCAGATAAGGATGAGTGGGTGTTATTTATAGCCCACCAGTATATGCACTGAGGTTTTGCCAGTGATATGGCTTAAATACACTGCTACCCAGAAATATACCTGACTCCCAATACATTAGTTTAGCCAACCTCAGATTGGTTTTGGTCATCTGGATCATGTGTCTGGAACTGTCTAACTTTTGGAGCAATCACATTCTCCATGTGTGACCACAAAACACTTTCAAGCTCTGACCTCATTCCTGCTGCCTCGGTAACCTTGGGAATATATTTATGACTGAGATAATTTCCTACTCCACAAGTGCGGTTAAGCTATAGTAAATGGGTAAATAGACCATATTTCATTACCTTCAAAGTAGCAATTAGCAACCATGCATATGACCGTTGAATCCTAGTCTTTGCCTGTGGAAGTATTTGCCTTACTCTAGCCATTACACTTGGCAATTCCTTTTCCTGTGCTCCTTTCAAGTCTCTCCTCATTTTAATCAACTCAGCCACACCTGTACCACACAGTAGCAAATCATTTGTCCATCTGTTTTCACACATTGTTGGTTGATAAATAGCCTGCTTGCCCCATCATTAAACTATGAAATATGTGACAACGTACCTCTTCCTGCATCATTCTTTGCTTTGGCCAGCCTATGGTCTACAATGTCACGTTGTTGTCCATTAAGTTGCTGGTCAGGAGGAGTTGCTTGAAAAGGCATCAGCACTACACGAACTATTGCTCTAATTTTATATTACATTATTATATGCATAATTAGTATAGTCCATGTACTCACCTGTGATGGTTGACAAGGAGCATAAACTGTTTCATATTAAGAGCTGTCATAAACGAGGTTCGTGGTTTAATTAAATTTCCTCCAGATTCAACACTTTTCCCATCAAACAATACCACAATCTTTTCAACAAGACTTGCGGACTGTGTGAGGTCATCCAACACAAGCCCTAGTGTTGTTTGTGCTGTCATCTGAAAAAAACCAATATCTGAGCATCGTTTCCGATAATGAGATTCTGTTGTTCCTAGGAGAGACAGCGCTGCTTCTATTGCAGTTGTCTTTCCTGTTTGCACATCACCATAGAGAACCCCAACTGGCACACCACCACCAAGCCAGGGCCGGCATGGGCAATTCTAGAGAAAGTTTTGAGTAGTTTCTAGTTATGCATGTGCTATGCATGTGCAAACCTAGGGGGTCTGGGGTCATGCTCCCCCAGGAAAATTTTGATTTTTAGACACTCTGAGACCACTTCTAGTGCATTTTCAGGCATGATGAACAGCATATGGGAAGAACTATATTATGCATATTCACAGAACAATACAACACATTCTGACTTGTAAAAGCATTATGAATCCAAAATGTTACATAACTTCATACGACGTGGCTCATCTCCGTCAGATCTGCTATAATAATAGCTACGTAACTAATACACGTGTCACGTTGCATGTATGCTCCGCCCATTTAGTTGTGTGATCGATCCGGTAGCGCTAGTGATACAACTCGAGGAAGGCAACCGTTAGTTCAAGTCTATAGATTTATCTACTACGCGAGTTTAGGGAACGCTTGAGACGCCTAGCTAGAAGCCCTAGCCCTAGCCCCAGCCCGATTCTGACTAGTTTCTGGAAACCTTAGAAACCCCACTAGACACGCCATTGGCCGGAGCAGCTCCACATAGGGTGGTAGGGCAACTGCAGCGCAGGCTGAAGGACGCGCATGCGCGCGCACGTGTTTACCGCATTACGCGGCCGCGGCGTACGAAGCGAAATCCGGACTCGGCTATACCGCGTACCAGTACATCGGCGGGCTTAATTTGCGTGACTGCGAACGCAGCTTGCCTACTTCACTATCTCAGATAAAAATCATAGCACACGTCATTTCCTGTATGGACCACCAAAAAGTGGTAGGGCAAATGCCCTACCTGCCCCACCGTCTCCGCCGGCCCTGCTGAGTGAAGCTGCAGCAATATCTCATAGTGGAGATGAAGTGCGTGTACACCAAGAACCAATAGAGGAGAGGGAAAATTATTGAGATAGCTATTCTTCAGGGCTTGCAATAGGTGATGCAGAGCTGAAGGAGTGAGCTTGCGAGGACTCACTGTTGATGCAAGTTGATCACATGCAATATGGCTGGAGCCTTTCTTGGATTTCATATTACCCATCCATATAAATGGACTATTTTTTGGATGAAATGGATTTCCATCCTCATTAGTATGAGTCGAACAATTGAAAACCCACACTTTCTCATCTGAACCCAGATCAATCTCTTGAACAGTTGGCTCATTAGCATTTACTTCTTGTAGTCCAACTGCCTTTACCACTATCTTTATAGGCCATTCATCTTCACCAGTTGATACACCGGATTTCAGGTCCCTTGTCCCAAGGCTGCCGCGCATGCGCATCAACCTACCAGTGGTATTCTTGCAGTTGGGGTATTCAGTGGTGAATCGCCTTTAGCAGGTTAAGTAGCCCTTTTACAGTATACTCTGACTGACACACTATGCCTAGATGAGAGCAAATGCGGTCAGCCTAATGCGCATGTGCAGCCTCAATGAAAATACGAACGACAACGGACCTGAAATCCGGTGTACATAAGTAAGTCAATGCAAGTGAAACTGTACAATGGTGCAACCGTACAATGGTGCAACTGTGCCGTGGTGCAACCGTGCAAAACGTGCAATAGTACAGACGTGCAAACGTGCAATGGTGCAACCGTACAACCGTGCAAAGGTGCAACTGTGCAAACGTGCAATGGTGCAGACGTGCAACGGTGCAATGGTGCAGACGTGCAACCGTGCAATGGTGCAACTGTGCAAACGTGCAGTGGTGCAGACGTGCAACGGTGCAATGGTGCAGACGTGCAACTGTGCAATGGTGCAACGGTGCAATGTACAATGGTGAAATGAGTAAGGAGGGCAATGTGTATATTGTATTTATAACTATTTGTCAGAAATGTGTAACTGTGTAACTGTGTAGTGGTGCAGCTCTGCAATGGTGAATAAGTAAGGGAACATGTATGTATTCGTGTAATTAATGATGATTTGTGAGTAATTATAATGTGCAATGATGCAGCTTAAAATATTGCACTGTGCAATGGCGAGTGCATGAGTAATATATCCTTGCATGTATGTATTACGATCAATGGTGCAATTGTGCATTTATAGGAAATATGTTTATTGATGAGCAGTGTGCAATGGTGCAACTGCAATGGTGAAGTGACTAAGAGGATATTGAGAGAGTCAGAGAGAAAGTGGACAAACTGATGTAATATATAGCGGAGTATAAAGTATGTATTGTTGGTTTATATTCATAAAGCATCATTGTGGAAGATACTTGGGTGCTAATTATTCATATGCAATGCAATTCATCATGTTAGAGCTCCACTGTTTATACGTCAGTACTAAATCATGCTTCCAACAGACTATATACCTCAAACCTATTGAGGAGATGACGTATTACATTGTACTGCTACATGCAGATGCCTCCTTCATTCATATCTACCCTCCTCTGATCCAGGTAATGTGCATATGCATTTTCCCACATAACACGTCATATACATTTTTAGCTTCACTCATATCATGCCATATCTACGTTTACGAGCGCACGTGACTCGTTTCCAATCCCGTTCTCGTTTAGTATCTATGTGCAAACTCCTGGCACAATTAAAACAAGCAACAGGGCGGTGTCAGCTAGGCTAGTGGATAAAGGTGAGTTTTCAAAGTCACGTATGGCTGGCGATTAGGGCTTCAATCACGGGACCCTAGTTTTTCTTCGTCGGGTTGTGACTCTCTATTTAAAGATCACCTGCTCCTCTTACGGCGCCTCCCATGGTAACGGTTCTCCAAATCACTTTTTACAAGTAGTCAGGCGTACCTCTTAGAGAAGTCAACTCGACGGAGTCGTGAAACAAGGGCGCCGGTCATGATTAGTAAGGTAGATCTAGGCCGGGTAATTCCGATCGGGGTAAATCTAAAAAATGGCACTTACCATCAATTCTACGTAGTTTTGTGCCATAAAGGTAGGGGTATCACTTACCTAGGATTGACTTGAAACTGAATTTGTAGCCTGGCTTCCTTTGGAGGAAAACCCACGCGCGGTAAAGCCATTGACGCTCGTTAACTTGGGGATAGGTTTCTCGCTTTTGGCTGAAGCGTTCGGCTTCACAATTTGTAAAACATAGCTAACACTCGTGTAAGTCAGAGCGCGAGCCTATAGCATCACTAAAATTGGAATGAACGTTCTACGTATATTGTGGTCCAATGTGGAATTCAAAATTAATGGGGTAATTCCGATCACTCACTAAAAGTGTATATACAACTTTTTGGCCGATGAGCGATAGTCTGCATGTAGTACTTGCATAGCAGTATTGTTAGCTAGAATATCGAATTTTATCCACGTGCAGTTTATGACCTACAGGACGTAAGAAAACAGTGCCCCGCTTTACCTTATGCCCATGTTTATAGTTCAGAGAGAAAGGGAAGTCCCCTTCCCCGAACTGGTACTTGCTATATATCAAGCTACCCCCTAGTCTACTCATTTTCTGATGCAGTACATGTACCCTACCATGGCCACCATTGTAGCGTCTTTTCAGTTTAGATGCTGTGAGGGAGCAAATGAGAACTGATCCGGCCAAGTTTGAATCTTTTGTTTGTTTAGTGCAAGCTTATGTCTTTTGTCCTATGATAGCTATACACCTTGTGCAAAATATTCCAGAGTGTGTTCTGTCAATTTCTGCCTTAGGTGTACACATAATGGCATGTGTACCAGAAGAGACACAGTCTCCAGAGCTGTTAGCTTTGGAGAAAAACAGTTCTAAACTGTGCCAAGGAATTACGTCTATTTCAACAGTCACTGATTTTGCACTGTTGCTGGTAGAAAAGAGCTTTATAACTTCCAGTGCCAGTAGCAGTATATTACACACAATGGGGGTCAGTGAACAACAAAAGTGTGGTCGTTTCTTGGATGCTGTGAGGGAGCAAGTGAGAACTGATCCAGCCAAGTTTAAATCTTTTGTTGGTATTCTCAGACAGGAACCAGCTTTAACATTTTATGCTAATATTTTGATCAATACACGAGGTGAGAAATGTGTGTGTACATAATAGAGCCATGTTGGGGTGATTCGTATGTATGTTTATCACAAATTGCCCGAATGTGATAATGTGTTAGCCTGCATGTGTATATAATAGTTACATAGCCAGTGGCGGATCTAGGAATTTAGAAAGGGGGGTGCAAAAGTATGGCACGCCATGCGCGCGCGCCGGAGATTTTGGACGTGCCACGCCCACTTTCGGCTAGCGCTACGTATCTACCTAGCTTTGCGGCAACCTTTAGCGATCCGTTTAGCAACTTTTACTCGGTCAAGTGAGTGTGTAGAACATACGTTATTTTTATATGCCACAGTGGTTTTGATGCTGTAGCTGCATAAGTTTAGTCCAAGCGTGTATGCGTGAAAATGCACTCCGCCTGCCAAAGCTGGGTGAAAAGGGCGGGAAGCATGGACCCCACGCTCCCCCCCCCCCCCCCCCCCCTAAATCCGCCACTGCATCTTGCAGACGTGCACTGGCTAAAACAACTCCACGTTCCGGGATATCCAACTATCACCACAAATATCCGCGTAATTGGCTCTCTTGTGTAAACTTTTATTACTATGCGCGCGGCGTAAATCTAATTGGTTTATGATGTGCTCTTGTAAACTATTACTATGCGGCGCGTAATTGGAGCTCTTGTGTACGTGAACGCTAGCGCTGATAGACTTAGCGTCACGTATACAAGAGCGCCAATTACGCGCGCAAGACTACGACGAAACCTTCGTAATTACGTAATACCCTGCCAAAAGGGGGGTTCCATTGCACCCCTGGATCCCCCCTAGATCCGCCACTGATAGCCCTGACTGACATGTATGGGCACATCCATACATGCCAGTCTGGGCATTGCTAATGAATGCACTAAAGTGCAGAACCCTCGGCGTCCGCGCGTGCGCGAATGCTGGAAAGGCATGTGCGATTGAAACTCAAGGTTGGCTCTGTCACTGCTGGAAGCACTATAGCTTTGACCAGAGCAGTACGCATGCTTGTACTCCCTCATGCAGTAACCGCTGGTGCTTCGCTGTACATCGAACAGGAATACCCGATCGCTGGTAAGCCAGAGTAGTCTAATTAGCATATTGGCTCTTTCGCTTTCGTTTCACGCCATAACTCTTGAACGGAGCGGTTTCAAAGAAAACCCCACAAATATTTTGACCTCCGTTGCCCGCTGAGTACGTGACAGTATTTTCAGGACGAACAGACGCTCCAGAGGTGAGATGTGACTTAACAGACAGACACACAGACACACACACACACACACACACACACACACACACACACACACACACACACACACACACACACACACACACACACACACACACACACACACACACACACACACACACAACTACCGTAACCCTCCTGCGCATGCGCGCCGAGGGTTGATTAGATCTAGCCTACTCTGGCTTACCCGCGATCAGGTATTCCTGCTCGATGGAAAGCGAAACACCAGCGGTTACTGCATGAGGGAGTACAAGCATGGGTACTGCTCCGTTCAAAGCTATAGCGCTTCCAGCAGTGTACAGAGCCAACCTTGAGTTTCAATCGCACGTGCCTTTCCAGCATTCGCGCACGCGTTCAAGGATTCGCGCACGCGCGGACGCCGAGGGTTCTGCACTTTAGTGCATTCATTTGATCAGCAGCCATGCCTTATCTGTATATGTTACAATTACATGGTAGAATGAAAGTTGTGAGGAACAGGTAGGAGAGCACATTTTGTACATGGACACACGAGGTGGTAAGTACAGGGGCTATCAAGATTGAACTTGGATGTAAATGCATTCCAGAAATATGTTCTGAGTGAATTTTTGATAGATGATAAGGGTTGATCCAAGTCGATTGGAGGCAATGAATTCCAAAGTCATGGCAATTTGTTAAAATAAAAGTTTTTGACTGAATTCAGTTTAGAAAATGGATATTTCATTTTAAGTAGGTAGCCGATCTTGTACGTGAGGAAGAAAATTGTATAAAATTCCTTATGTCAAATGAAGTAGATGGTTCCTTAAAACTTTTGATAAAAAAGAGAACATCTTGAAGTTCAAAAGTCATCATGAGAGACAGAAGCTTTTAACCTTATTAAACGAGACTTATAATCAGATGAAAAGTCACACAGAATATATTTAGTTGCTCTTCGCTGTAGGATCTCAATACTTGTAATGTCCCTGATAAAGTGGGGGGTGCCACAGAGGAGAACAATATTGGAAATGAGAACGCACAAGGGACAAGTAGAGAACCTTTTTGGTCTGAACACAGTTAACATTATAGAAGGTTCTGCGAATAAGATTTAAGGTTCCATGCTTTGCTCCATAATGTTAGTTGATCTAAATCACACTGAAGTGATAGGCAGTCCGACAGACAGGAAATGTGGTGGGCAAACTTGGCATCATCTGCAAACAGTAGTAAATCAGAAGATGAAAGTGAAGTGGGTAAGTCATTAATGAAGACCAAGAACAGAAGTGGCCCCAGTATGCTTCCTTGAGGGACGCCAGAGATTACTGGCAGTGGACTCGAAACACAACTGTTAATTGAAACACACTGAAGTCAATTGGTCAAATATGCTTTAATCCACCTCCATTAATTGCCAGTAATCCCAAAAGACCACAATTTGTATAAGAGTTCACTATGGGAAACGGTATCAAACGCTTTCTTGAAGTCTAAGTAAACAATATCAGTTTGAGCGTTTCTGTGAATTGAATCATAAACATTGTTCAGAAAGACTAGCATTTGCTGAAGTGTAGAGTGCTTTTGTTGAAAGCCATACTGAACAGGTGACAAGGATTTAGAGGCAAAATCTGATAAGTGCTTATAAACAAGTCTTTCTAGAACCTTAGAAGTTACACAGAGCAATGAAATGGGTCTATAATTTGCTACAGCAGATATGTCCCCTGATTTGAAAATTGGTGTAATACATGCGCCATTTGGAAGGAAGGTAGCTTTGATGTAGGCTTAAGCTAAACAGATGATGAAATGGTTGGTAAAGTGCCAGGGCACAGTGCCTTAGAAGTCCGGGACTGATTTTGTCACAACCAGCAGCCTTAGAGGGGTCTAGAGAAGTGAGCTCATGAAACACTTCACCAGACACTGAGCCACGATCACCAGACAAAAGTCCGTCCCCTCATTCCCTCTTATAACTGCAGTGGTCATTGCCTAACTGGCAACCTCACACTGCAGACCACCCAAATCATGTGCCGTCAGAACCCCGTTAGGAATCGACCGGTAACACCTTCTCATCAGAGTAGGAGCCATGGTGGGTGGATTTATCGCAGATGGTTCTTAAATATTCTTAGTGACCTGGTAGAGATGTATTAAGTTTTGATGTCAGCATACTCAGGCCCAGATGATCAAGTTTTGATGTCAGCATACACAGGCCCAGATGATCAAGATCATCTGGGCCTGAGTATGCTGACATCAAAACTTTATACATCTGAGTATGCTGACATCAAAACTTTTATTACTTATATTTAACAACCATCTGCGATAAATCTACCATGTAACACCTTCTGCATGTAGTAATTCTTTTGTATGTCAAGGAGTAAGCAACTTGGAGAAGGTGTTACTGGTCGATTCCTAACGGGGTTCTGACGGCACATGATTTGGGTGGTCTGCAGTGTGAAGTTGCCAGTTAGGCAATGACCACTGCAGCTATAAGAGGGAATGAGGGGACGGACTTTTGTCTGGTGATCGTGGCTCAGTGTCTGGTGTGCTGGTTTGCTGGTCATTAGACCTGGGTTCGACTCCAGACGGAAGTCTGTCTTTCTCATTCCCTCTTGATCATCTGGGTCTGAGTATGCTGACATCAAAACTTAATACATCTCTACCAGGTCACTAAGAATATTTAACAACCATCTGCGATAAATCCACCCACCATAGCTCCTACTCTGATGAGAAGGTGTTACCGGTCGATTCCTAACGGGGTTCTGACGGCACATGATTTGGGTGGTTTGCAGTGTGAGGTTGCCAGTTAGGCAATGACCACTGCAGCTATAAGAGGGAATGAGGGAACGGACTTTTGTCTGGCGATCATGGCTCAGTGTCTGGTGTGCTGGTTTGCTGGTCATTAGACCCGGGTTCGACTCCGGACGGAAATCTGTCTTTCTCATTCCCTCTTGATCATCTGGGCCTGAGTATGCTGACATCAAAACTTAATACATCTTTACCAGGTCACTAAGAATATTTAACAAGGATCAATCATTACGATAGAGTGTGTAATGAGTGGGAAGAATTTCAGTCAAATATTGCATTTGTCAACCATATCTCTAATGATATCAAGGTGAAGAATGTGGGAAAAATAACCAGTACACCTGCACAGGAACCACGGGGGCTGGGGGGGTGGCAGAGCCCCCCTGAAAATCGGCGTCATTATAGTACCAGGAATTTATGAGCTGCCCTAACGGCCGCCAGAAGGAGCACAATCACAATGTAGCATCATGGCTTGTAGCTTTCTCACTTTTGCTCTCCTTCTCACTTCTTGCTCTCCAACTGAATTGGCATGTTTTAGCATAGATAAGTCATCTGGGCCCAGGATGAGCAGCACACAGCAGAACAGTTCTTGCAGTGAACAAAAGAACAGGAAACCATAATAATTTCCATAATCACCACACACTTTGCACGTAACCCCATGATAAAAGATCATTAAAGATGTAGGGAAGGGTTACACGTTATGATTGTTACATGCCCATCCCCTGCTTTTGCCTTCATGCTGCTCCTTATTTCTCATGCCACCACCATTGCTTTTGCCTGCATATGCTGCATCTTGTTCTTGTACTTTTTGGCACTGTATATACATCATTTTAACATTTTATTTTAGTACATGTAATATGTTATTTTGGCTGCATGTAGTAATTCTTTTGTATGTCAAGGAGTAAGCAACTTGGGCCCTGGATGGCACAGGCACATTAAGAGGATACTAACCCCAGTAATTTGCAATAGGGGGACAGATCCTCAATTCTATGAGGCAGGCCTTTTGATATTTCGTCTATAAGTTTTTGTGAGAGCATGGTCCTATAGCATGCAGTCAAATCTATACCTATGCATAAACAAACACATAATGGCTATGATATGGTATTGGAATATATCCCATAATAGATATTGAGGCACAGAAGTGTACTGCTACTAATTCACATGACACCTCCCCTCCATCATCACCTGGACTAACCAGGGATGTATCAGCTTTGAATTCTTCTAACCATCCTCTCCGGTCTGTTGAAAAACTAAAGGAAGGTGAGGCGGCCTACAAAACCACTGTGACAGAATCTCACCAGGCCAAAGAGAAGATAACTGATATTGTACAACTGCAAGTGCAGAAGCAGCAACATCAACAGCAGACTACTTCACACAAAAAGACACAAGATACTGAAAGTTTGTCCAAAGTTGAGGTTAGTATCTAATCACAAATATTCATGCAAATACTACTTCAGAATGTACATGTGTATAAGTGTATTATGAGTATTGGTGTTTCTGATTGACTGTGCATTCAAAGCTTTGTACACCTACAGGATGAAGAAGCTCTCTATGATGCTGCTGACAGAGGTGATGTGTCTGCTGTGAGACAACTTATTGCCAGACACGTTAATGTGAACTGCAAATCCCATCAGGTCTGCTGGGAGTTGCTGTATTCTGTATGTATATATCACTACAGTAGGCATATGCTACCATATAATTCATGGAAGTTCACACAGCCTGGGAATGCATTATGAGTTTGCTGAGCATGACACAAGTAAAGCTAATTGAATAGATGCTAGAAAAACATCTAAAGTGACCCAGAGCTTCACATATACATTTGTGTACAAGTCTATTATGAGTATTGGTGTTTCTGATTGACTGTGCATTCAAAGCTTTGTACGCCTACAGGATGAAGAAGCTCTCTATGATGCTGCTGACAGAGGTGATGTGTCTGCTGTGAGACAACTTATTGCCAGACACGTTAATGTGAACTGCAAATCCCATCAGGTCTGCTGGGAGTTGCTGTATTCTGTATGTATATATCACTACAGTAGGCATATGCTACCATATAATTCATGGAAGTTCACACAGCCTGGGAATGCATTATGAGTTTGCTGAGCATGACACAAGTAAAGCTAATTGAATAGATGCTAGAAAAACATCTAAAGTGACCCAGAGCTTCACATATATATTTGTGTATTATGAGTATTGGTGTTTCTGATTGACTGTGCTTTGTACACCTACAGGATGAAGAAGCTCTCTATGATGCTGCTGACAGAGGTGATGTGTCTGCTGTGAGACAACTTATTGCCAGACATGTTAATGTGAACTGCAAATCCCATCAGGTCTGCTGGGAGTTGCTGTATTCTGTATGTATATATCACTACAGTAGGCATATGCTACCATATAATTCATGGAAGTTCACACAGCCTGGGAATGCATTATGGGTTTGCTGAGCATGACACAAGTAAAGCTAATTGAATAGATGCTAGAAAAACATCTAAAGTGACCCAGAGCTTCACATATACATTTGTGTACATGTGAATGGTGTGAAAAGATTTTAAAATTACTGCCACATTACATTATCCATTTAATACTGTACACAGACTGGCTGGACTCCTCTAATGAAAGCATCACACAAGGGACATGTTGATATTGTGAGGATTCTCATTATTGCTAAGGCTCAAGTCAACACACGGGAAGAGGTATGCCGCTACAGTTATGGAGTGAGTGGGAGCAAGTCTATCCAGTTAATTGCTGAAAACGTTTCTGTATACATGTATATGTGGTATTATCATTGTTATCACCAAGTACCATTAATGGGCATATGGTTTTGATATATTGTCATCCTGCACATGTCCACCAAGTTCTACAGGTGGGTTCACTTCTACTTGCCAACAATGTTATGCATTCATCTATTGTACATGTACATAGTAAGCTGACTGTTTCTGTATACAGCTGCATGGCCGGACTGCTTTTCACCTGGCAGCAGAAGAAGGCAGAGTTGATGTGGTCAGACTGCTAATTGAGGCTGAGGCTCAGGTTGACACACAGACTAAGGTAATTTTTGTGTACTAGTCTGTGCTGGATCCTGGCAGGGATTCCTTTTAAGGCACTCAGTCAATAGATCCTTGGTGACAGAGGAGTGTAAGGATGTTCTGAACCCATACACAGATTACGACTTACGACTTAGCCCCATAGACTAGAACTAAGTATAGCTACGTATGTATCTGTCTAAAACTGTATTGTCTTTCAGCATTGATGGTAATTGCATTTCCATTCTTGGAGAGTTTTAGTTAATCATAAATATTATGCAAGCACAGTCCATGTTAACATTGATTGATGCTGAATTCCAATAGTAGTCTAGTATTGGTTGTAGATATGAGGGTGTAGTTGGGTGTGGGTGGAGCAGTTACAAGAAACTGAACATGCACTAATCATCCACGTACAGGATGGCAGGACTGCTCTCTACATTGCTAGCAGGAAAGGACACATGGAAGTTGTGCAGTTGTTACTGCAGAAACATGCTGATATCAGCATCTCCACAACGGTATATTACAACACTCTGTATAACTTTCTCCATACTGTGTACATCTTCATATCCCACACCATGTTGGCACTCCCTCCACACCTACATATGTACCTGTAACTACGTATTAGTTGTTGCATGGGCCTGAGTGCCAACATATCCTGTGTGAGCACGAGAGACCATGCAACAACTAATTTGTTGCCATTTCTATGGTTTCCCAGCCCCTAACCACTCCCTTACTGGCCTTATATAATTAGTGATGTAATAAGTGTGCCACATATGATATGTTGGCACACTTTAGCCTTTGATCTGTTACTCTACCAGGCAACAAATGATGAGTACAGTCAATCCAGTGTGCCTGGATATGTATTTGTTTGGCAACTAATAACAGTGTCCATTGGTATATCTATACACACTGCACTGTTACTGCCAATGTGTGTTTTTATACAGAATGACCGGACTCCTCTAATGACAGCATCATTTGAGGGACATGTTCATATTGTGAGGATTCTGATTAAGGCTCAGGCTCAGGTCAACACACAGGATGAGGTGTGCTGCTACAAAATAACACATCATAAAAAACATGCTTTAGTTAAGGCAGTGGGGCTGTACCTATTGTCTATTTGCGTTCACCTGGGCCCCAGAAGTTGCTGAGGTTTTTGCGTGCAAAACGCAACACGCGGCAGTGCTGAACGCTAAGAGAAGTGCATTTTTTCGAGTACTGTAGGGCTTGATTAGGCTGAAGACTAGGGATAAGTGGCTAAATGTGAGCCCTGACGCTGGAAGTGCGTTAATCCATGATGTCATAGTTTACTTGTACCATTTTGACTGCTATGCTACATGTATACATCTCATTGTATGGGAGTATGAGAGCCTATCTAGCATTACTAACCTAAGAATCTTTTTTCTTGCTGATTTTCACACAAGGGTAATTCCTGGTCAAATATACCAAAAAAAAAAGTCGTCCCAAAACCAAACCAGCAGCATTTCAACATCAATACCTAACCTACATGTACACAAAATAATTTTGAAATCGAAAGATCCCTTCAATTAAAAATCCGTCTTTTAATCTAATTATGGGTGACCTATGACCTTTACTTAATTAAATTAGGCTCTCAGATATATCATGTGAAAGCCTATCGAATATACATCAAGGCTATGTACTTTTATTTCACCAACTCTATCCACTCACAAGTTATGGCACTCTTTGTATCACTAGGTAGGACAAAAAGTAGGAAAAAATCCCTGTTTACACTAACCATAACCAAAAAGCCATACAACCACCAGCTGTGAAATGTTGTGTGGTTCAACCACTTGTGGTGTACTACTTATATACCAAGTTTGAACGAATTCTAAGGGGGGTCAGGATTTTTTGGTATATTTGACCTGGAATTACCCACAAGCAAATGCTTCGAGCACGTAAGAAGCCTTTGTGCGTAAACAGCGCATATGGTTGAGGTCACGCGCCCTACATTCCTCGCGGTCAATGGCATCTCCATACTTTTCTAAATAAGATTTAGTAAGACCTATCACTAGACGCGGCAAAATGTGAGGAATCCAATGGTACTTTTTATTTTGAAATTGGGTGAAAATTAAGAGAGTTATTGCCAAAATTTGAGGGTCAAGGTGAAATCAAAGAGGCTTGTGTGGTTTGTGGTGGATGAATAATATTGTTCTGAAACCACATGTACAAACTGCTCAGGCATGCCTATGGTATGCCATCACAGAGCAGCTAGGCATACTTTGCACTGATGAGGGCCAACCATCCCGAGAAACAGCTGTCCGCTGTTCACCTGGTTCTCTGCGCACACCTTACAAAATGTGTTTTTATGTATGTACATTGCAACTCTGACTGTTTTGTGTCCACAGGATGGCTGGACTGCTCTTCACCTGGCAGCTCAAGAAGGCAAAGTTGATGTGGTAAGACTACTGATTGATGCTAAGGCACAGGTCAACATACAGACTGAGGTACACACATTATAATTACTGATCTACTGATTTCATACACACAACAGAGAGAATTATGTACATGAATGTTTTGTGCATGTTCTTTATCTTTTGAGTAATGTCTAAATAATGGCACTCGTACCAGTGACATACAGAGATGGCAAGTACTAAACCTTCAACATGTGGACTTACATGTATTTGAGAAAGAGCAGGAACTATGCATTCTATTTACATGAATGGAGAATAATTCTCTCAAAAGTTTGACTAATACACACAACAAAGAGAAATATGTACATGGAACATAGAATGTTGTATGCATGTACTTCATGTATACATGCCAATGTTGGACGTTTTGAAAGCAGGTCTCACATGAGGGAGTATTGCTTTATAGAGGCTACACATGCGCAGAACCAGTCAGTTTTCAAAAGTGCAGCATGCATGTGGATGCGTTAGCACAAAGTGTGAATACATTACCTCGTATGCATTCTATGCAATGTGGCATTATGTGGTCATTTAGACTGCATCACAGGTGGGCAGGTTTGTCATTTGATAAATCAAATGCAGGCCACGCCTGTGGCGTGCAGGTCACTTGGCTTGTCTGTTCATGTATATGATAAAGGTTGATGCTAAATTCCAAGTAGACAGTCTGATATTTGTTGTAGATATGAGGATGTAGCTGGGTGTGGATGCAGCATTTACAAGAAACTGAACATGTACTATCATCCATGTACAGGATGGCAGGACTGCTCTCTATATTGCTAGCAGGACAGGACACATGGAAGTTGTGCAGTTGTTACTGCAGAAACATGCTGATGTCAGCATCTCTGCAATGGTATATTACAACACTCTGTATAACTTTCTCCATACTGCGTACATCTTCATATCCCACACCATGTTGGCACTCCCTCCATACCTGCATATGTACCAGTAACTACATGATGAGTACAGTCAATCCAGTGTGCCTGGACACGTATTTGTTTGTCAACTATAACTAGTAGTTGAATGCAGTGCATTTTTGGCGAGCGGGAGCGATCCAACAGTGTCAAAACTAACTGAATATGAAACCATGCTTGAGTTTTGCATGTGAGTAGTTTGTTATTGGACATCGGAACAGCCCAAAAAACACATGCCGATGCATTGAATAAAACTGATGCTATTACACAGAAAGCAGGCTAACTCAGTTACTCTACGTTGGAGCAGACGAGCCTCTCAATCCTATGGCATCTCCATTGCTCTTGTTGTCCATTGTTGCTGGACGCTCAGGGGTGTCAGCTGCATGCCGCAGTTGATGTGGATCCCAGCGTCGAGAAAAGCGTGTTTCTCGTTCTTCGGCCGTCTTAAAAGCAAGATGCTGCCTCCAAGGTTCACCGGCTGTTGTGGTAACGGTAGACATGGCCGTAGCAACAGGGTGGGCAGGTGAGGCCAGGGCCTCACCACTTTTTTGGAACAGCATTAGTATAATACACACTATAATTATCTCGTTACTTACGCGTATAATACAGGCCAGATGTTCTACGAGTTTCATTGCAGTGGCGTATCCAGGGGTTCATTGGGTTTGAACGAACCCGCCTGTATCTCTAGATGTGCCATCCAGTAGTTATCTCACAGAGGCTGTACAGTGTCATTTGCTACAGCACAACAGTACAGCAGCTACAGTATACACATGTATGTAGCCACTTGCAGCTACACAGAATTCAGAAACTCGCGATTGAAGCCGCGCAGAGTCTACGCTACTGGAGAGTCTGCTCGCTTCACGCCCATGCACTAGTCTCGTACACTGCAGCCGCCCAGCCACGAGGTGAGGGATCCTCCCCTTGCGAATGGTCGGATGGGTACAAGACTACCTGTGTGCAGGCTTTCCTGGACAGTAGGTGGTCAAATAGGCGTGGCCTCACAAAATGAGGGCATGGCCAGACAAACTTTTGCATTGCTCGTGCCAACTCATTTTCCAATTTCCTAGATCCGTTGCCCCCCCCCCCTTTTCGTAATTCCTGGATCAGCCACTGCATAGGAAAATAGCCAACAGTACATACTGCCTTATGGAGTACTGGATCTCTGCAACAGAGCTGTTTTAGAGAAAACCCCACAAATTCTTTGACCTCCATTGCCCGTTGAGTACATAACAGTATTTTCAGGACGACTCCAGAGGTGAGATATGACTTAACAGACAGACAGACAGACAGACATGACAACTACAGTAACCTTCCTGCTCATGCACATCGAAGGTTAATTACTGGTCTACTGATATCACTCTGTCTCGTACACACAACAGAGAGAATTATGTACATAGAACATGGAATGTTGTGTGCATGTACTTCATGTCTGTGTTACAAGTTGAGTGATGCTACATTCCAAGTAGACAGTCTGGTATTGGTTGTAGATAAATTAGGAAAGAAACTGAACACGTACACTAATCATCCATGTACAGGATGGCATGACTGCTCTCTTCATTGCTAGCTGGAAAGGACACATGGAAGTTGTGCAGTTGTTACTGCAGAAACATGCTGATGTCAGCATCTCCAAAACGGTATACTACAACACTCTGTATAACTTTCTCCATACTGTGTACATCTTCATATCCCACACCATGTTGGCACTCCCTCCATACCTGCATATGTACCAGTAACTACATGATGAGTACAGTCAATCCAGTGTGCCTGGACATGTATTTGTTTGTCAACTATAACAAGTTCAATTGCTACATTGTTACTGCCAATGTGTGTTTTATACAGAATGGCGAGACTCCTCTAATGACAGCATCATTTGAGGGACATGTTGATATTGTGAGGATTCTGATTGAGGCTCAGGCTCAGGTCAACACACAAAAAGAGGTGTGCTGCTACAAAATAACACATCATAAATAACATGTATGTACATTGTAACTCTGACTGTTTTGTGTCCACAGGATGGTGCGACTGCTCTTCACCTGGCAGCTCGAGAAGGCAAAGTTGATGTGGTGAGACTACTGATTGATGCTGAAGCACAGGTCAACATACATGCTAAGGTACACATACTATAACTAGTGAGATGTAGAACATTGTGGGGTGAGAGACCACACACGACCTGTCCTTTGTTGCATGTACACATTGAGGGAGGATGTACGCACGTACCATAATACACAAGTAAATAAAAAATTTAGGAAATTTGAAAGGAAATATAGGGATTGCATAAAAAGGAACGGAGACAAGATTGGGACACAGACATGTTATGATATATCAACGTAACATTATGGGTAGGTCAATATATCATAACATGTCTGTGTCCCAATCTTGTCTCCGTTCCTTTTTATGCAATCCCTATATTTCCTTTCAAATTTCCTAAATTTTTTATTTACTTGCCTCCCATCATTTTTTTCTGGACCTAAATACATGCATTTTGCTATTTTTGTAGTTTATTAGCTAATAGAGCTTGTAGCCTGAGGCTATCCAACATTTTTATTGCAACATCTATTGTTTGTGTATTATATTGTACCAAATTTTACTTTTAGTGGAGCTTTTGTTAATGATATACTGCAAAGTAGTGCCTGGGGCTACTATTTACAAGATTTCAAGATTTTATCAATTATTGGGATATTAAGCTTTAACACTACACAAATTTCCACATTTTGTGCTACTTTTTAGCAAGATATAGCTAACTATTGCCTGAGGATATTTTTTTGTTATATTACAAGATTTACATTGTTTACATAGATTTTATCACAACATTGATCATTGGGGTATTAAGCCTTACCATCACACCAATTTTCACATTTATTAGAGCTTCTGTTAGTAAGATACAGTAATGCTAGCCTGAGGCTATGTTTTACAAGATTTACATGGTTTACAGAGAATGTTGATCATTGGGGTATTAAGCTTTACCATCACACCAATTTTCATATTTAGTAGAGCTTCTGTTAGTAAGATACAGTAATGCTAGCCTGAGGCTATTTTGTACAAGATTTACATGGTTTACAGAGATTTTATCACACTGTTGATCTTTAGGGTATTAAGCTTTACCATCACACCAATTTTCACATTTAAGGGAGCTATTGTTAGTGAGATACAGAAATGCTTGCCTGAGGCTATTTGTTGTTGTTGTTTACAGAGATCTTATCACAATGTTGATCATTTGTGTATTACACTTTATCATCACACCAATTTCCACATTTTGTGAAGCTTTTGTTAGTGAGATATGGTAATGCTAGCCTGAGGCTATTTTTTACGAGATTTACATGGTTTACAGAGATTTTATCACAACATCGATCATTGGGGTATTAAGCTCTACCATTACACCAATTTCCACATTTACTGGAGGTTTTGTTAGTGAGATACAGTAATGCTTGCCTGAGGCTATTTGTTGTTGTATTACAACATTTACATTGTTTACATAGATCTTATCACAACGTTGATCATTGGTGTATTACACTTTATCATCATATCAATTTCCACATTTTTTTTCAAGTGGCTATGTAAACCTTTTTTTTATAATAAATAAATAAATAATATAAATACAAAAATAAAATAAAAATTTAATATACAAGGCACATGCAAGCATCAATATGTAAAGCAAAAGAAAGAAAAAAGAAACATGTTGTAATTAACAATGTCATGTGAACTGTTCAGAAGTGCAACCTGAACGTCAATTGGACATGCACATTCGATAGCAGGATGGTGTTTGGAGGACCTTGCCCCCCTGATGGACATGATAGAGGATCTCAAGAGCGCAAAGCTCAGCCGGCATCGAATCCAGTTCAGAGTCATGGCATAGGAGACATCTCTTTTTTCAGCCACCATTGAAGCCAGTCTCTTATAGAATGTTGTCACTGCACGTCCCATTCCTCCTGTTGTGGACAGCACCAGTGGTGTGAAAGTCGCATGCTCGATCTCACGCACTCGCTGATCGTATTGCCTTCTCTTTTCCTGTTCATGCTTGCGATATACGAATGGAAGGGAGCTGTGTTGATTTGATTGGGCGCTAGGATTGAATACCCTTACGTCAACAAATGCCTTTTCAAATCTTCCTCCCCAGAATCCATACATAGCAATATCCAGTCTGGCACCATCTTCAGTGTTGGCAGAACGATGAGTGAGAGACTCACCCGAAAGAGGCTGTAAGTGTGGTTCAGTTGTCACCCCATGGCATACTTCAGTCAGCATTGTGGCAGTGATGTCTCTCACTTCATTATGTCTTACAGCAGGGAAGCCTCCTGTCTTGCAGGTCAGTGCGTGCTCAATACTGAATGGTTGTCCGCAACTGCAATGACATGGTGAATTGTGGAATGGCCAGCCATATCTCAGGGAGAGGCTGTCTCTGAAAGCAGCCTTGTGCAGAGCAAAACCGTGGTCGTGGGTGGGAAGCATTGTTAGCCAGGTGGAGGCTCCCTTTTCCTGGGAAAGTTCCATGGAACGTTTGAGAGCGGCAGGTAGATTGTGTTGGATGTTTTTGGCATGTTCCTTCTGCTTTGCATGTTTTACGTGCTGGATTCTCCTCTTGATACTCTGCTGTATTGAGTGGCAGTTATCTAGGTAGTGGTTCTGATTGTAAATTCGGTCAACCAGTGGGGCACTGATCTGCTGTGAAGCAGCTCGCTGTTCGTTTGCTGAGGCAGTGGGATTCACCAAGCCCAAACCACCAAGACGTGCTGGTAGTGCTAACATCTCTCTTGTATGTTCCCCTGGAGGAGGTTGCCCAGTGAGTGCTGGAATGAAACGTGATCGAATTACTTTTCTAAAACATCTTCAATTTGATTTTCTTCCCAGTCAGTTACTCTTAGAAGGTAATTCCATTTTGAAGATAGCCCATGGGTTTAGGCAGCATATGCTGCATGCGGCTGAGTTTCCGCGATTGCACTGAGCTTTTCCAACTCACTCACCCAACATTCCACTTTTCTTTTGACATACTGACGAATAAAAGAAGAAGAACCAACTGCTCCACCCAAGTATCGTTCTCCTTCTGTCGAGATGACCATTCCTGTCCCTTCAAACATCTCCTTTGCGGCTTCAACATGATTTGGCTTCACTAAGACGTGTGTCTTTAAACTGTTCGGGAAGTAACCATATCGTGGACCGATCTCCGCCAGCAGATCCCACCACCTCCTGAGTTGCTCCAGTTTAGAGCCTGCAGCAGAGTCATCAGCATACCATACTTGCTTGGCAATGCCATCCAGTGTACGAATCAGAGGCTGGGTCCCAATGGCATATATACATTGCCATGGCTAGCGGATCACCCTGAGTAGTGCCTTCTTTGGACAGTATGCACTGTCCATCAACAAAGAGTTGAGAGTTGTTGCGATAGGTGTTTATGAGAATGTGTGACAGGGCAGGACAAACTGTTCCGCTGTTAAGTAGTGTCACTTGTCTGTTCAAGCAATTGAATGCATTTGATGCATCTACTAAGATCATTGCCTCAGTGTCTTCATCAGCAAAGACTCGTTCCATCGCATGGACAGCTGCCTCACAGCCAGCATCATGACCAGCACATAGCTGGATGGAGCCAACTGCTTTTTGAAGGTCGTGTTTCACAATTCGCATGACTGCCTTCCCAATGATCCTTCGTACAACTTCCCCTATTCCTATAGGGCGAACTCCAGGGCATTTGTCAAGTGGAATGAGACGGCAAGAGGTATATACTAGTAGCATAGATGGATCAATGAATGTGGTTGAGATCCTTCGAGCAACTGCTGCTAAAGCTGCACACAAATCATTAGACTTTTGCCCAAAGGCAGTACATAGTCGCCTCCATTGGAGAGCATCTAGTCCTGAGGGTCCAGCAGCACCTTGAGTGTGGAGGGCAGCAGTCCGAATGGAATCTGCTGTGATGTTGTCAAAAATAGCAGGATGGAAATTGTCATCCCCTGCATCATCCAAGAGAGCTTCTGGGTGTACTGGCTCTGAGTCCGGATGCTTGTCTTCAAGAATATCTCTGACGGTCTTTCCCGATACGTCAATAGTTTGATCAAGGCTCAGAAGACCAGTGTGTGAGTCGCCAGACAAAAGTTTCAGAGCAGCTTTCACTCTCCCCTCCATCATGTTGGAAAACTTATGAGCCGTCAAAGCATCGTCTGCCGTATCCCTTTTGGGTGGTATAGAGGTAACAAGAGACTTCTGCAGGGCTCTTCCTTCCTTGAGGGGGTTGAAGATGTCTCCTTTCTGCCAAAGATTCAGTCTTCGTTGGAGACAGGAGATGTGATCATGTGTTTTGGTCTTGACATGTGTTTTTTTGAGCAACAATGAAGGTAGGGTCATAGCAGCGATACCCTCCATATCAGATTCCAAGGCAAAAGCGACGTTACGAACTGCTTGCCACAGTTACGAACTGCTTGCCACATGCCCCTGACGGAATTTTGAATAGATTGGGCCTCCAGTGAACCACTTGGGCATATGCCTCACTAATAGCTTTCGTAAACTCCTCACCCAGTAAATCTCCCCATGGGGAAGTCATGCTCAGGGCTGGCTCAAATGTTGGCAGACTTCTGGTCCTGTGGAACGAAGATTCTGTGGTGACGTCATCCATAGTGACACTTCTTCCACGGTCAGGGCTGAGACAAATGTCTTGTGTGTCGAGCTCATTTGCTGTGGTCGACGTATCGGCATTTGTGGACGACGACAGGCAATGTCCATTGTCCGTTACAGGCGTAGTTGTGTGACTAGCGGGAGTGGGAGCATTGCTGCAGTGACCCTTACGAGAAGGCAAACAGTCAACACAGGGTGTACCAGATTTGACACAGGCGCAGGACCTACAGTGCCCACTACCGTTGCACCGGCAGCATATAGGCATATCTGTAGTCGTAACTCTCAACTCTCTATCTCGGTCAAGTTCTCGGGTTCAAAGGTCACGTATGTAAATTTCCACATTTATTGGAGCTTTTGTTAGTGAGATACAGTAATCCTTGCCTGAGGCTATTTGTTGTTATATTACAAGATTTACATTGTTTACAGAGATCTCATTACAACGTTGATCATTGGGGTATTAAACTATACTATCATACAAAATTTCACATTTCGCAGACCTTTCATTAGTCAGATATAGGATTGTGTGCCCTCCATTAATAATACATGGCCTGAGGCTATTTTTGTTTATTTTACAAGAAGTACATTGTTTACAAAATTTTTAACATGACAATGCACTACCCACAGTGGAACTACATCACTGTACCAAGTTTCATGTTTAGATGTGTTACCGTTAGTGAGTTACGCCTGTTAAAGCGGAAGAAGAAGAAGAAGATGAAGAATTCACAAAATAGACTTTTGTTAATTTAACCCCTTTATCATCGATCAAATTATACCATTTTATAATCACAGTTAGTTTCTGGGTATAGTTACACATTCATGTTAACAGAAGTAGGTAGCAAACTTAAAGTGAAAGTGATGAAAAACCTTATATATGGTTTTCTATGGGGATAGACCATAGCAATCCCTATATACACACTGTGTGATAGTACACGTATGCGATCAACTGATCTGAGTCCCTCACTTCACTTGCACCGATTACTGATCTATTGATTTCACTTTCTCATACACTCAACAGAGAGACATGGAATGTTTTGTGCATGTACTTCATGTATATGTTAACATTTCTAACAAGTTGAGTGATGCTACATTCCAAGTAGACAGTCTGGTATTGGTTGTGGATATGAGGATGTAGCTGGGTGTGGGTGGAGCATTTACAAGAAACTGAACATGTACTAATCATCCATATACACAGGATGCTGGGACTGCTCTCTACATTGCTAGCAGGAATGGACGCATGAAAGTTGTGCAGTTGTTAATGCAGAAACATGCTGATGTCAGCATCTCCAGAACGGTATATTATAACACTGTATAATTTTCTCCATACTGTGTACATCTTCATATTACACACCATGTCGGCACTCCCTCCACACCTGCATATGTACCAGTAACTACATGATGAGTACATGCAGTCAATCTAGTGTGCCTGGACATGTATTTGTTTGTCAACTATAACAAGTGAATGACAGTATCCATTGGTATATCTATACACACTGTAATTGCTACATTGTTACTGCCAATGTGTGTTTTATACAGGATGGCAGGACTCCTCTAATGGCAGCATCATTTGATGGACATGTTGATATTGTAAGGATTCTGATTGAGGCTCAGGCTCAGGTCAACACACAGTCTAAGGTATGTACACTATAATCAACTGAAGTCTATATATATATATACTCTGTCTGTATGGTAAGACCCAACAGATGTACATGGAATGTTGTGTGCCTGTATTTCACGTATTTATAACAAGTTCAGTGATACATTCCAAGTAGACAGTCTTGTATTGGTTGTGGATATGAGGATGTACTGGGTGTAGGTGGAGAACTGAACATGTACTATCATCCATGTACAGAATAGTGAGACTGCTCTCTACATTGCTAGTGGGACAGGACACGTTACTGCAGAAACATGCTGATGTCAGCATCTCCAGAACAGTACACTGCATATTATACACCGTGTCCTAATGATGGCACTCTTGTCACACCATACATGTACCAGTAATATGTATTACATTGGAATATATGTGGGTTTACACAGGGCTGTAGCAATGAATATTAGGTGGTATGGCCATGCCCCACCCACACCCACACCCCACTCACACATGCAAACACTCAAAAGATTGAAAATTTAATGGTTTTTCAGACAAATGTTGAACATCGGAGGTGGACTTAAAATGAAACATTACTATAAGCATATACCCATGGAAATATTTCGCACATAGAGTTAAATGAAATTCGACAGCTGAGTAGTATAGATATTCTCCTCGCATATATTATAAGGTAGTAGAAAGGTGGTATGGTCCGTATATTGTTTGAACTACTCATTGGTAAGTGAATGTGGTACATCCATGGCCGTACTGGCTGTACTAGCCTCGTTCCCATGCTGATTCAAGATGTGGAGAAATGAAATGTACATGTAATGGGGAGTATACAGAGTATTTGTAAGTAAAAGGCAGATTTGGTCACTGAAAGACAAAGTAGCTTGGTTCCTTATATTTCAGGTAGTGTTTAACCCATGCAATCGTGTATAAATCTATACTCTACACTATAGGATGGTGCATCACCTCTGTACATGGCTAGTCAGGGGGGACATTGTGATGTAGTGGACCTACTGCTGAAGAATGGAGCTGACATCAATCAGTCATGCCAGGTATGGAGGGATAGCTAACTACAGTGGCGTCACCATAAGGACTCTTGTCTCATACTTACCATACAAGCATGTTCCTTAGCTTCAGAATGCCTTCTTTTTTACAGTAGTCAATGACCCCCTAATGTATTGCATGTGGGGTAGCTGGTATATTTTCTATGTATAACATGCCATACATGTACATTTAATCTCTGTCATGTAAATATTCTCTCACACAGGGTGGTTTCACACCTCTATATGTTGCCAGTGGTATGGGACACAGTGATGTAGTAAAGACTCTGATACAAAATGGAGCTGACATTAACCTGGCCACAGAGGTATTGAAGATTATTATCACAAGATCACTGATAGAGGACAAATCATAAAACAGCTAATGTGTTATGTAATCTCTACAGGGTGGAATGAGGCCTATTGATGTGGCCAGATATGAAGGACAGGCTCACATTGTCCGTATACTGAAATATACAATACTAAGGCAGCTATAACTTAGTCATGATATACATACACATTATACATGTATATGCATGCAAGACATGCATAATCAGGCAAGTCCACCTACTATTGCCTTAGGAAATATTTATCCATGTACTTTTTATAGTGTATGGCTTTGATATTTATTGTAGGCATGTGTACAATTTCAAGCTGTACAACTAGCCATAGGTGGGTTCGCACCTGCTTGCCCACAATACTTTGCATTTATCTAGTATTAATTGTGTATGTATGTCACGGTTTATAATAGGAAATTGTTACTCTGGTATCGCTATTTATCAAGGTATCCTCGTTTCAGAAATTCAGAGTCTGATTATAATTATAGCTAGAGGGGAAGTGTGTAGAAATATTCTATGCATACAAAATATTTATTTTACATGATGGATCATAACACATACAAAGGTCTGCATGCTATTGTTAAAATTGCTGTCCATAATTGGAGAACCTTGTAGGTAAATTTTTCCCCTGTGGCCCCTGGGGGCGGCAAAAACTAGAAGCCAGAGGATTAAGACCACTGACACGATCTGGCTGGAGAGAGAGAAAAGAGAGAGTGGAAGGGGGGGGGGGAGGGAAGGAGGGAGGGAGGGAGATCAGAGGGATGGCATATGATAACACTTTACCTCGAGAAATGAGGAGGGATCTTCTTGCTGATAAGTGTCAGAATTGGTTGTGGAGTGAGTTGGGATCTTCTTGCTGATAAGTGTCAGAATTGGTTGTGGAGTGAGTCCTTGGTTTTGGAGCCACTGGAGGTGGCCTCTTTGAATTCTTTGGACTGGGGCCACTAATAGTTGGAGTCATGAGTCTGACACATGAACAATGTAAGAGGAGTATATTGAAAGAGAATCTGTCAACTGGACTCACTGAGGATGCTTGCCTAATACATATCAACCCACACACCTTTACTAATTAGGACATGTCCACAGATGCTATTACCCCCCCAGAAACACCATGGCTCCCAGGTTTGTATTGGACCCCAAATGTAATTTTTTACTTACTTTTCACTCTCAGTGTCTCCCATCGCCCACGGAGAGGATTACTTGTAGTGACATCATCACCTTCATCACTAGACAACCAATCACTACTTGAATCTTTATCAGCATCTAAAGGGTTAATATTATTAATCAGGAAACTAAAATACGTGTATATACATGACTTAATCATCCATGAGATGCGTAGAAAGAAAGACAAGGCAACACAACAGAAAGACAAAGCAACACAACACAACTTGCCCAAGGCAGTTAAAGAAAAAACTGTCTCGGGTGGGATTCGAACCCACGACCATCCGCTTGCTAGGCGTTGCTCTTACCAACTGAGCTACCGAGGCAGCTCAGCTGGCTGGACTCAAATCACATATACAATACAAAGCAACCAAAGCATCACAAAGATAAACTGGTGAACTCAAAGATAAACTGGTGCTCACATGACAGCATTGGTAAATAAATGCTATCCTTGCAGTTGTATCAGGAGAGAAATCGCGTCAGTTACTAGCTAGAGGGATACATGTATATACAATCTAGGAGTGATAGGAAGAATTAGTAAAGTATGTGTAGGCACAATTTTTTTAGCTAGGTATGTACAGTGTATATACAAAGCAAGCAAACCAAATTATGACATGTATGAATATATGTGTACCTGAGCAGTACATCATGGTTGATGGCTGAGAGTTGACAGGCAGAGAAGATGATGACTGGAAGGCCATCACGGTCTGATCCTTAGGGGAGGGAGGGAAGGAAAGAGAGAGGGAGAGAGAGAGGGAGGGTGGGAGGGAAGGAGGGAGGGAGGGAGGAAGCGAATTAGTGGAAGTGTCCTGATTGAAGATTTACTGACGTCATAATTTTCAGAGGGCCAAAGTTAAGGATATAGTAGAACCTCAGTTATCCAAACCACGATTATCTGAACTCTCGATTATCCGAAGTGGTGCTGACAAGTAAATTCGCTTAATTAGAATATTATTAAGTTATATAGCCTCTGCACTGTAGGCAACTGCACGTGTTGTTGAAAATGCTGTCTGTCGCTTCTTAGTGAGTCCATATATCCTTGTTCACATGATGGCCTCGTATCACACTGTCCACAGTAATGGTCGAAACTGCCATCCTACACGCTATAAACACACAAAAGTGAACAGGCGTGTAGATTCACTTATCCGAACAAATTCAGTTATGCAAACTCTGGAAATTTCATTGAGCCCAGAGGTGTTTGGATAACTGAGGTTCTACTGTACATTGACTCCATACAGTACATATACATACATGTATGAAGTTGTACCTGACCAAGTGAAGATGTTGTGCCATTCAACAAATCTAAATGCAGGTTCATACTCCGTAACTTCCTCAGTTGGGGTAGCTACTGCTGTAGTGACAGTGGCTGATCGTGTCCTGCAACGCTCCGCCTCCCCTTCACCACCATTCAGAGGTAGACTGGTACTAGAGCAGTCCTACAGAGGAGAGAGAATACAATAAAACATTTGGTACAAGGAATGATGTAACTGGTGCCTTCATGGATCCTTGTAATGTCTAGTGGAACCTCTCTAATCAGGACATCCTGAAATGAGGACACCTCAATAAACAGGACAGCAGGAACCCCTCTAATCAGGACACCCTTAAATGAGGATATCTTGATAAACAGGACAGCAGGAACCCCTCTAAGGAACCCCTCTAATCAGGACACCCTGAAATGAGGGCACCTCAATAAATAGGACAGCAGGAACTCCTCTAATTAGGACACCCTGAACTGAGGACACCTCAATAAACAGGACAGCAGGAACCCCTCTAATCAGGACACCCTGAAATGAGGACACCTCAACAAGCAGGACAGTAGGAACCCCTACAACTGGATACCTCAATAAAGAGGACAGCAGGAACCCCTCTAATTAGGACACCCTGAAATGAGGACACCTCAATAAACAGGACAGTAGGAACCCCTCGCCCTGAAATGAGGATACCTTGATAAACTAGACAGCAGAAACCCCTCT
The DNA here is from genome assembly GCA_963970385.1 of Theonella swinhoei. Taxonomy (NCBI): domain Eukaryota; kingdom Metazoa; phylum Porifera; class Demospongiae; order Tetractinellida; family Theonellidae; genus Theonella; species Theonella swinhoei. The sequence goes on along the minus strand of OZ019949.1, from coordinate 5,607,032 downwards.
AATCAGGACACCCTGAAATGGGGACACCTCAATGAACAGGACAGGGGAAGGTGGACGCCAGAGGCGGAGCTTGATCCTGATCTTTTGTGAGGGGGTGGGGCAAGAGGTGGGGCAAATGGGTAACCTCATATGTACGTTTACGTCTATGTAAGGACCTCACACGTTTATAGGTTTACATATGTGACATCATTTCAAGGGCTCTTATTGGAAAGGCTCCACAGTATATAGATGGACATATTCAGTAGAACCTCTCTAATCCTGACACCCTTGAGGTACAGAGAAATGTCCTATTAGCGATTTTGGGGGATGAATTGTACACAAAATATGGCAGGCATTTGTGACTGAAAAATGTGTGAAGTGTACATGTGTGTATGCCATGTGTGTATGTACATGTATGTGGGTGGAGTTGGTTTGTCTATGTTACTGGCTTGGGTTCCTTTTTTCGCTCCTTCTATACTCTATCTGACAGTGTGCTATATACATGTATTTACATGCACTTAGTTCAGGAGGGGGTGGGTTCAACTGTAGTTGGTAAACTCATACTTACCTGCATTGTCATTGTGGTTGATGGTAGACAAGTGGGCTGACATTCTCAGTCTAACTTCATGGTCTCTTTTACGAGATACTCCGAGTTTACGATGCAAGCCTGGAGAGAGAGGGAGGGAGGGAGAGGGAGAGAGAGGAAGGGAGAGTGAGAGAGGGAAAATATGATGGTAGACAAGTGGGCTGACATTCTCTGTCTAACTTCATGGTCTCTTTTACAAGATACTCCGAGTTTACGATGCAAGCCTGGAGAGAGAGGGAGGGAGGGAGAGGGAGAGAGAGGAAGGGATAGGGAGGGAGAGAGAGAGGGGGGGGGGAGGGAAAGGGAGAGAGGGACAGAGAGAGAAGGAGAGAGGGAGAGAGGGAAAAGGCAGGGAGAGAATGGAAAGAAGATAGAGAACAAGTACAGATTCATACACAACAGGTAGAGCTATTTGATCAACGTCCTCTGGAACTGATACAAAACATTTACACTAAATATTTGTATATAAACATGTGTGTAATGTTGATGGAGAAGATACATGTACACCATGTCTACATGTATGTAATCAAGCTGTGATTTCTCTTTCAATAAGATATATTCATGTGTTAGCCTCGTACCCAGGCTCTCGGTAGGAGGGAGAGGGAGAGCCTGGTACTGACTGCTTGCGCATGCGTTTCATTATTTGTCGGTTATGACGTTTACGTTTATAGTAAGGCGAGGCCCAAACGTAATAACATGCGCACCGCGACACCAACCGATAACCGAGCTAGAAAAGAAAGCGGCGAACTTCAGAGGAGCTGCCTCTCTAACGAAAGGTAAGGGAGTCACCTACTAATCCCTGCCACTCAGTGCGGGGTAGTTTGACTTGAGGTTTGTGAGAGAGCGACTCGAAACCAACCTCACTGCCTCTCTCTGCCCAGTCTTCAAAATGAGGTCATGGCTATCCAGACATTGTAGAGTGAACGAAATGGCATTTTCACAGACAATCGTTGTACTAAGGGCCGGCTATAGCAAACAGGAGAAACGTGACGTCAGAGCCCATCCATGATGCGGAAAGTGTACCGAAGTTATATGGAAATCCCGGAATGCTGGGATTTTTCACGCATGCGCAAGCAGTCAGTACCAGGCTCTCTTCGAGAGCCTGGGTACGAGGCTAACGCAAACATATGATCACGTATTCGATTCAGTGTAACACTTAGGAATTTCACTGCACCCACGCCACTTTCGAATGCCCATAGATTTGCTGCGCGAGGCTCTACACTGCGTATAGACGTACTTATCACTAGTAAGAGTATAAAGATGATTAGATCCATGTACTAATTTAAAATACTGTACGAAAAACGGGATTCCAATACGACATTAATTTTGCCCGAGGAGGGTCTCATTTAATATGCATTATTCAGTACTTTCACGAATAGTGGGGCCGCCTCAGCTGCTCCAGTCCCCCACCCCCCCGGTTCCGGCGGCCTTGTATGTACATCTTTTTTGCTTTTAGATATGACATAGTGCTGTATTCTGAAAAAGGCAATACAGAACCTAATGCTATAATGCTATACAGTTGCAGTAGGGAGTTTTGTATGGTCTGACCATGTAAATACCAGTAGAGACCACATAACACATCTGATATGTATTCTATCAGTGATCCTGTGATAATAACCTCCATATACCTCAGAGGCCAGGTTAATGTCAGCTCCATTTTGTATCATAGTCTTTACTACATCACTGTGTCCATTACAACTAGCAATATATTGAGGTGTGAAACCACCTTGTGTGAGAGGATAATTACATGTAGAGATTAAATGTACATGTATGGCATGTTTATACCAGCTACCCCACATGCAATGCACTAGAGGGTCATTGACTACTGTAAAAAAGAAGCTATTCAGAAGCTAAGGACCCTGCTTGCATGGTAGTATGGTTGAGACAAGAGTCCTTATGGTGACCTCATTGTAGTATGATATACATAATCTATCCCTACATACCTGGCGTGACTGATTGATGTTAGCTCCATTCCTCAGCAGTAGGTCCACTATATCGCAATGTCCCTGCTGACTGGCTATGAACAGAGATGATGCACCATCCCATAGTGTAAAGTGTACATAACTACTTGGTACCTGGTCAATGTAAGGCTACTTTTGTCTTTCAGCAACCAGGTCTCTGTCCTTTACTTACAAATACTCCGTATACTCCCCACTACATGTACATTTTAATAGTGCCTGCTCCTTCTCAAACACATGTAACAAGGTCGTAGCAACTGGTACAGCCAGTATGGCATGGCCATACCACATTCGCTTACCAATGAGTAGTTCAACAATATACAGACCTTTCTCTTACCTTATAATATATGCAAGGAGAATATCTATACTACTCAACATCAGATTTTGAGAACAATTACATTTAACTCTAAGTGCGAAATATTTCCACGGGTATACGCTTATAGTAATGGTTCATTGTAAGTCCACCTCGGGATGTTTAACATTCGTCCGAAAAAAACATTCCAATCTTTCAAGTGTTTGTATGTGTGAGTGGGGTGTGGGTGGAGGTGGAGGTGGGACATGGCTGTACTGCCTAATATTTCATTGTGTAAACCAACATGTAGAAAGTTTATGTAATACATCTCTGTGTGTTACTGGTACATGTAATTGCTGTCCATAGTTGGAGAACCGAGTAGGTAATTTTAAAAAATCTCCCCTGTGGCTGCAAAAATTAGAAACAGAGGATTAAGTCCACAGACATGAGCTTGTGGGAAGGAAGAGAGAGAAGGAGAGGGAGAGAGATATGTATCAGAGTGATAGCATAATATTACAAGTAAATAAAAAATTTTGGAAATTTGGAAGGAAATATAGGGATTGCATAAAAAGGAACGGAGACAAGATTGGGACACAGACATGTTATGATATATCAACGTAACATTATGGGTACATCGATATATCATAACATGTCTGTGTCCCAATCTTGTCTCCGTTCCTTTTTATGCAATCCGTATATTTCCTTCCAAATTTCCTAAATTTTTTATTTACTTGTCTCCCATCATTTTTTCCTGGACCTTGGTACATGCATTTTGCTATTTTTGTAGCTTGCTTGGTAGCTAACATATTAGCTAATAGAGCTTGTAGCCTGAGGCTATCCAACATTTTTATTGCAACATCAATTTTTGTGTATTATATTGTACCAAATTTTACTTTTAGTGGAGCTTTTGTTAATGATATATTGCAAAGTAGTGCCGAGGGCTACTATTTACAAGATTACAAGATTTTATTTCAATATTGATCATTGGAGTATTAAGCCTTACCATCACACCAATTTTCACATTTAGTAAAGCTTCTGTTAGTAAGATACAGTAATGTTGTCCTGAGGCTATGTTTTACAAGATTTACATGGTTTACAGAGATTTTATCACAATGTTGATCTTTGGGGTATTAAGCTTTACCATCATACCAATTTTCACATTCAGTAGAGCTTCTGTTAGTAAGATGCAGTAATGCTAGCCTGAGGCTATTTTTTACAAGATTTACATGGTTTACAGAGATTTTATCACAATGTTGATCATTGGGGTATTAAGCTTTACTATCACACCAATTTTCACATTTAGGAGAGCTTTTGTTAGTTACAGTAATGCTAGCCTGAGGCTATTTTGTACCAGATTTACATGGTTTACAGAGATTTTATCACACTGTTGATCTTTGGGTATTAAGCTTTACCATCACACCAATTTTCACATTTAAGGGAGCTATTGTTAGTGAGATACAGAAATGCTTGCCTGAGGCTATTTGTTGTTGTATTACAAGATTTACATTGTTTACAGGGATCTTATCACAATGTTTATCATTGGTGTATTACATTATCATCATATCAATTTCCACATTTATTGGAGCTTTTGTTAGTGAGATACAGTAATCCTTGCCTGAGGCTATTTGTTGTTATATTACAAGATTTACATTGTTTACAAAGATTTTATCACAAAGTTGATCATTGGGGTATTAAACTATACTATCATACAAAATTTCACATTTAGCAGACCTTTCATTAGTCAGATATAGGATTGTGTGCCCTCCATTAATAATACATGGCCTGAGGCTATTTTTGTTTATTTTACAAGAAGTACATTGTTTACAAAATTTTTAACATGACGATGCACTACCCACAGTGGAACTACATCGCTGTACCAAGTTTCATGTTTAGATGTGTTACCGTTAGTGGGTTACGCCTGTTAAAGCGGAAGAAGAAGAAGAAGAAGAATTCACAAAATAGACTTTTGTTAATTTAACCCCTTTATCATCGATCAAATTATACCATTTTATAATCACAGTTAGTTGTCTAGGATACTTCTAGACAACATGATTGTGGTAGCGCAGTAGGCTGTGTGTCTGAAAAGGCTTATAGCTGCTGCATTCTCGAGTTCTGAGTCGTTAGTTTTGTTAAAGGCTTAATGGGCATGTCGGTGCCATCCCTACATAGAGAGTCTACTGATTGTCTGATATATACTTTACCAACAAGTTATGTAGGGCACACTGCGTAATCTCCTAGGAATTAAGCGAGGCAGTGAAGCAGGTGTTACTGCCAATCATGAAATCAATTAAGGATAATCTCAACTCTGAATACTCCAAGACTGTCAGTCATCTGAGTGGAGACCTCAACTCTGTGAAGAGACAGTTGGCCAATGTCGATACGACTGTCAGCAATATCAATTGGTCTCTCGGCCATCTCAGTGGAGACCTTGAGCACCACAAAAACATGACAACACCTGTACTAGCTGATCTCCAGTTATCTACCAACAGGCCGCCATCTGCTACAACAGAAGAACTGAGACAGACTAGTTCAACAACTAGATGATCTGGACTCTAAAATAGTTTCAGTCAATACTAACAGTGAATTGACAAGAGGTGACCTCAACTCTGGGAAGAGAGAGTTGAGACTGCCAGTCTCAATGGGACTGTCAGCCATCTCAGTGGAGACCTTGAGCAGCACAAGAACCAGACAGCATCTGTACTACCAGTCATCTATCAACAAGTCATCTGAATATACACTAGTTAATTAACCAACTAGATCACCTCAATTCTAAACTAGTTTCAGTTGATACTAGTTTCTTTAATTTCTGGCAACACCATCCCTACATCCTTCAACACATTGTTTTTTATACTTGTATATATTACTGACTGACTGTCCCCTGTGTATAAACTGCAATGCTGAGCATTCACCTGGTTATGTAAAGGACTATATACATATACATGTATGTACTAATGAGTGTTCCTCCTAGCAAAAAGGGCAAGTGCACATTACTTTACCTTCATGTAGAGGCAGAGTAGCACTTGTTATTTTTACTATACAACTATATGTAAATCAGTTCAATTACTACATAGGAGTAGAGATGGGGGGGGGGGGCATACATTAGTGCCACCACATGTGGTGATGAACATTCCACATGGCACTAATATCAATGTTATTGATGGTGTCAATGGCACTCGTGTCCGTCAGTCTGTCCGTCTGACCACGTACATCATCCTGTTTGTGCATGCACAAAATCATGTGACTTGTATTTTGAAAATGCAGCATGATCACCTGACATCTATTTGTCTCATATAATTAAAAGACACTCACGCTCACACAATGACTACTAGTATAATTAGTACTGAGTCCCACTATTAATTACCACATACATTTTTGTCTAACCTTCTGAATTCAGTGTTTAGGTACATATTAGTAGACAATTTCATATACAGGTAGCATAGAGTCACACAATACAACTATATTCACTCAATGTATGTACGTAGAACTAATCAAATGTTATATCCTCAACTATTTACTTGACATATACCTCGACCAGTTCAATCGCGATATTCTCATATTGCAGTTGGAAATAATGACACATTCTGAGCTCAATGTCATCAGTAGTTGGTGTGTTGAGGGTTTTGGTAAAATATGGAGGATTGCGTCGTGAGCAACATGTACTGCTGGAGTGACAGTCCCTCCCATCCCAGAGAGTGTCATTGAAGTGGAGTTGTTCTATTTCATCATTAATCCATTGGCCTGGATAGATGTAGCCTGACTCACAGAAGTAATCTTCACCAACAAATGGTGGAATGGCTAGGCGATCACTTATAATGCCATCACATGGACACAGGTAAAAATGGTTACCACCTGGATAATTCTCTGCCACCCCAGCCACGAAAGACCAGATGTGTTGTCGAGGACTGCCATGCATTACAGCCACACCACTTACGTAGGCCCTATCCACTGTGTTAAATCCACTATAATACCCAAAGAATCCAGCAGTCCATCCCCATTGATAGGCTTTGATTCTACCACACACTTGACTGTACTCTCCTCCACTGACAGAATAGGTGGCTGAGTTGCAGGTGCGAGTTCCATCATTAGGTCTACCACATGTTCTATTGGAGTAGTTAGTTATGTTCCACCCCCTGGGACAGTTGGTATTGGGGTCTGTCATATCCAGGTGGACAGCACGTCTCCAACCTCCTGTACCACCACATGTGTGTATTGGAGGAGGTGGAGTATTTTCATCACTGTTGTTCAATTGATGTGTATGATTTTGTTGTATCTCGGAATTTATTTCAGACTCCTCTACACATGTCTTCTTGTTTACCATTTGTTCAAACTCCATGTCGTTATGGATTAGGCTCAGCAACTCAGTATGTGACATGTTGATAAATGACTTGAGGTCTGCTGTAATATATGCTCTCTGTTCATCCACTTTAGTACTGAGTTGATTCTCTAAAGATATGATTTCCTCTGTCGTACTAATACCGACTGCTGTCAGTTTAGAATCCAGTGACTGGAGATCAGCTACTACAGATGCTGTCTGGTTCTTGTGCTCCCAAAGGTCTCCACAGAGATGGTTCAACTTTTCCTTCACAAATCTGAAGTCACCTCTCATCAATTCAACAGTACTATCAACTGCAACTAGTTTAGAATTGAGTGGATCAATGATGTTACTAACCAGACTCACTGAAAAATTGAATGCCTCACTAATGCTAGCATTGACTGAAGAATCAAGTTCATCAAGGTTAGTACTGAGCTGAGAGAGTTCGTTGATCATACCAAATACCAGCTTAGAATATAGCACCTGAATATCAGCTAATATGGATGTTGTTTGGTTCTTGTGCTGCTCAAGATCTCCACTGAGATGGCTGAGAGTCTCAGTGAGACTGGTCAACTGTCCCTTTATAGATCTGAGGTCACCTCTCATCAATTCACTTGTAGTGTTGACTGAAACTAGTTTAGAATCCAGATCATCTAGTTGGTTAACTAGTCTATCTTCTGTGTGGGTTAGTTTTTCTGTTAGGGCAGATTCCATTTCATCATGGATTAGGTTCAGTTGCTCAGTATGTGACTTGTTGATAGATGACTGGAGATCAGCTACTAAAGATGCTGTCTGGTTCTTGTGGTCTCCACTGAAATCGCTCAACTTTTCCTTCATAAATCTGAGGTCACCTCTCATCAATTCAACAGTACTATCAACTGAAACTAGTTTGGAATTGAGTGGATCAATTATTTCACTAACCAGACTTACTGAAAAATTGAATGCCTCACTAACACTGGTATTGACTGAAGAATCGATTTCGTCTAGTTTAGTACTGAGCTGAGAGATCATGCCAGACACCACTTTGGAATCTAGCACCTGAATATCAGCTAATATTGATGTTGTTTGATTCTTGTGCTGCTCAAGGTCTCCACTGAGATGGCCGACAGTCTCATTGAGACTGGTCAAGTCTCCCTTCACAGAATTAAAGTCTTCACTCAAATTGATCATATTCTCTTCAAGACTGTTCATATCCTCCTTAATGTCATTCATAATTGGCAGTAATACTTGCAGCACTTTTCTGCTTATAGTATCAACTGTACAGACATATGTACATACGTAAAAGGGCTAGTTTAGATTAAGAAAGCATTACTTACCATCACAGTCTGCTCTCCCCAGCTGTATGTAAGACAGTGTTACTACACACAGCAAGACTATCTGGATAGACCTGGGCATCTTTCAGCTCACACTGACAGCCCTTGTTAGTAATACTGGCACTAATTACTTAGAGATTATTGTCCCTTTTTCCAAACAAGGGCTATTTAATGTAAACTGTTTTTATTGTATTAGTGCATTGGTAGACTCTCTATGTAGGGATAGTACTGACACACCCATTAGCCATAACACATAAAATGGCTTAGAACTCCTGAACACACAAAGAGTGAAACAAGATGTTAATACAAAGTCATATATACATAACACACATTATAGCTACTGCAAATAATTACACTACATTATTGTTGTTAAAGGTCACTCTGGAGTCACACAAACATCTGATACGATGTTCTCAGTAGAGTCTTGGTTAATGTTAAACGAAATCCAAATCCTCAAAATTCACTTAACATACACTTCAACCAGTTCAACTGCTATATTTGAAGGCAAATTACACATTCTGGGCTCAATGTCATCAGTAGTTGATGTGTTGTGGGTTTCAGTAAATATGGAGTATTATGTAGTGATGTCAGTGCCATCTTCTGATATTTTCACAGCCTGCAATATCTTCTGGAGATAACTATATCCTTAAACATTATGTTTCATGCCTATTTTTGTATACATGAGTGAATCCCATCCCTTTTTCTAATGAAAATACACAATGTGCAACCAGTAACATGCTATATAGCTTGTTGCTAAGGCAGTTGCTATATTTATAGTGGCACTGTAAATCTACCATAACACTACAAGATGTGAAGAGTGACTATATCAAGTGTCTATATCAGGTGTATATACTTCGTAATTACACATTGTTCAGCTACATAAACCACCTAGCAACTGGGCTACATATCACCTCTTTAGTTGTGAGGTTGTGTGTATAAACTAGCAATTTCACTCCGAGAGGTGATAGAACGTGTTACCACATTATTAAACATAAATCACTAATTTACCTCTTCTCATTCTAAGATCGGTTTACACCCTAATTGGCATGATTTTATATAAACAGCTCTTTTTGTGATCCGTGTTACATGTGGCTGTTGAACAAAACATAATCTATAATTATCTGAGGTATACTCCATAATACATTGTTATAATTGTTCTGCACTTTCCACTTTAGATTCAACCTATTTCCTCCAATCTGATATGTTTGGTAGAGGTTCTGGTCCTATACACCGAGACTATATTACTTGCAATGGATCAGAATCAAGTTTATGGACACCAAGGTATGATGAGAGGTATTGTTCTTCTTTCACTCACTACTAAGGATGCTCTCACAGTGATGATGTGGGAGGTCCGCTATCAGCCAGGTATTGAATATTTTGGTGGGGATATTTAGTAGTTGATCATCATTTCTTATCTTATAACTTAGATGGACAAATCAAGCTCTTGGAAGGTTACTCAGAAACTAGTGGCCATGTTGAAATGTGTTCCAATCAGAGATGGGAACCTATCTCAGGGAACTATTGGGGAGAAGATGAAACAAGGGTTGCTTGCAATGCACTTAGCTATAGTTATGGTATGATTAATTATATAACTGAACTGTAGTGGGCTAACACCCTTTATATGGTGTTGCATTTGGAGCATTGCTTTTGTCACTGCTACAGAATTCAAAAAACTATATCTTCCTTCATTATGGAACTGTAGGTCATTATAGAACTTGCTGTGATCAAAGTGGTTGAAATCCAATACACAAAAAGTACTTCCAATGTAGAGGAACTGAGCAGGAGCTTTCACAGTGTGATAGCTGTGCATGACATAACATTACAACCACATCGGGAATATGTTCCAAGGGTTGTAATAGTTCTGATACAAGCTAGTGTAAGTGTCAAAAACCAAAGACACAAGTGCATCATATATAAGCAGCATGGAAAGGGATGATGGCATGCAACAATAATATCATGCATAATTGAGGCATTATGCTTAATAATTGAAGGATAAGAGTGCATTCTGTGAGATCAAACTTTATTTCATCAAGCAGAGATATATAAGGCATCCTGATTAGATGGACAGACAGGCTGACCTTGCTACATAGGCACACTCAGGCACACTCTTACCAGTGAAATCATAGCCGAGGTAATTGCAGACAACTTCAGTGTTGGTTTGTGTCCATCCATCACTACTGACAGTGCCCCCACCTTCTATTGATATACACCTCTACTCTTCCTTCAAACTCTGACTCTCCTACCAGTCTTACCTTTCCATCAGTGCAGTCACCTGCAGTTACAGTATTAATCTAATGATTGCAACTATATATATCAGAAACATCCCATATTCGAATCCACACTGGATGATTTGTTCAGTACTAAATGTTACGTAACATAAATTCTTAGGTTGCCTGGTGATGTATTAAAGAGAAGCTTTATTGATGACACAGACATACTGGACAAAGAGAGAGCAGAAAAGACTGACATCTACTGGGAATCAAACTCAGGACCAGTGACTGGAAGTCCAGTGCACTAACCACTGAGCCATGGCTCCCAAGTAAAAGTCAGTCCCCCCACTCTCTCTCATATACAGCCAGGTGGTACTCCCATACATGAGTCTCACACCTGACCTAGCTGTCTACCAACTCAGTCATGTGCCGCCAGAACCCTGTTAAGAGTCGACCGGTAACACCTTTACATCAGTGAAGGAGCCATGCTGAGTGGATTTATGACGCATAGTTATATGATGTAACATAAATTCTTAGGTTGCCTGGTGATGTTTTAAAAAGAAGTTTTATTGATGACACAGGCACAATGGACAAAGAGAGAGCAGAAAAGATATGAGAGAGAATGGGAGGACTGACTTTTACTTGGGAGTCATCACTCAGTGGTTAGTGCACTGGACTTCCAGTAGCTGATCCTTAGTTCGATTCCCAGTAGTCAGTCTTTTCTGCTTTCTCTTTGTCCATTATGCCTGTGTCATAAATAAAACTTCTTTGTCCATTATGCCTGTGTCATCAATAAAACTTCTCCTTACTAAGTTTTACATAAATATATGTACAACAGTTAGTAGACTTTCTATGCAGGGATGTTAACAGACATGCCCATAATATATACATGTAAGTATTTGTGTCGGCGGATCAATGGTGCCACCAAGCACCTTATATTGTATAAAGTACCTGCTAGCTGATGCGTTTATCAAAATACACGATTATCAGAATACAGAGGCACCATATTAAAATTGCATTCCGGTTACACAAATCACATAAACCATGCCCAAATACGGTACATATACTAAACTAGAGTATTCGAAGAATACGTACCCCGAGGCGAGTTCGGTCGCTCAGAGAGGGCTTCTTTCTGCACAAATAAACTACCACGTTATACTGACTGTGCGGAACGGCTACCCCATGCATGCTCTCGGTAATTTTAAAGATCATCCGTGCATTCCATCCGTATTTGCACGTAATTTGCAATTACGGTAGGCAGGGCGAACTTCGCTATTAAATTTTTGGAACGGCTAGCACTCCCGAGAAAGAGCCATGTGAACGAAACCGGCGCCCAGGAAGGGAAGTAAATACGTTTTTCTCTTATTCCAATGTTCTTTAAAGCCGTATACTGTACGCAGAGGACGGATTTCAATATTTTTTTGACGACAGACTGGCAGACAGACAGACAGAACCGATTGTTAACCCCGCTCTGCGCATGCGCAGCCGCGGGGTAATAAGCACTCGCCCTTGGGTCTCGCGCTTTATCTATATACGTGGGCATGATTTATGTATTACATAAAATACACTGCTTACAATGACATGCCAAACCAACATCTTATTCTTATTTGTTAAACTGCCCTGCCACAAAATTGACACAGTTAGTCTCCTTGGGTTTTAAATAACTTCATGTACAAATACATAAATTGCTCTATTGTTGGAAGCTGTTTTTCTATTTGTGCATGTGCAGTTCGCATTTCATAGAAAGGTAGGGCTCAAGCATGCAGGAGAAGAAGAGGGCAAGGCTGTATAAATGGAAAAATAAGGATTTGCACAATGAAAATGGATGTATTGATGGAAGTGCCAAAAAGTATGGAAACAAGGAAGCATCCCATAGAAGATGATGACCACTTTATTCAGTGTGGGTTTGTACTGCAGCTCCAGGTCTCTGCAGTCTCGTGCATGGCTCTCTGAGGTAAGGGCTCGGAGGTGGCCATGCACAAACACCAGTGAAATATGATTTCTTAGAATAATTAATTGTTGACCTTCTTCAGGGGAATGACATGGGACATGTCATTATTGTTGCATAAATATAATAACCAAAATTTCTTTCAAGGATAGGGATTGCAGTATCAGAAAAACGACTGCAGTATTATAAAACAGGATGGGATAATGAATTCATGTGTAACCGCATGACTCAGGATGTAGCTATAGAGAGTAAAGTTGTGTGCAGTACGTTTAGAGTCTGAGCACATTGCTTGATCACAAATGGATATAAATATCTTCTGAATGAGTTTTATCATCATTTCAACTTGCAGATGGTGCAGTGACATACCTCGAGCCCTCTCAAAGCCAGTCTACCTAATGTGTTCAATATGCAACAATTGCCTGTCAAAAGCGTAAGTATTAGCTACTGTGCACTGTGGAAGTTAAATAATTTTATACTCAACTTCATCTGTCTGCAAAATTCACTTGCATGTAAAGACGGAGATCTAAAACTTGTGGGTAGCAAATCAGAGAATGAAGGCAGACTGGAGGTGTGTTTGATCGAAGGTGGGGCACTATCAATGGAAATGGATGGACACATAAGAAAAAAAAGAGGTAACATGGCGGGTTCTTGTCCTGCTCTTGCTCCTTGTCAGCTCCATAGCTAGGGTTCTCTATTTCCCTAGTAAGTTCTTCTGGGTGGTGTAGACATATACACGTGATCGATACTCCGTCTCTTCACGGTGGGAAGGGTAGCCCCTCGGGTGTACGTTGCCGACGTTTGCTAGACATACGTACGTGGCTGGGACAGATACTCAAGTGCTGAGTCGTGCCACGGTGGGATGGGTATCCCCTTTGGCGTTTGTTGCCGACGAACGCTAGACGTACATACGTGACTTGGACAACAATCGAATTCGTGATCATGGTGGGAAGGGTAGCCCCTCTGGTGGGTGGGTGTTGCCGACAGCCAAGAGTCCTCTACTATGGAGAACCGATAATAGTGTTGGTCTGTCTGTCTGAGTTGTCCTTCGGGGGCTCTCAGTTACTTTCGGTGGTTGTATGTTTACGTTATGGATCATCTTTTATCGAGTTTTAATGTAAGTGGCGATCTGACACCGACTGAATTCCTGAACAGGCTATCGAACCGTGCGCTGTCGGACTCTAAGATCTCGGAGCTAAGCCGAGAGAAGTTATCTATGGAGTCACATGAAATCTTCACAAAACTTTCAGGGTTCTCCACCAAGTCTGTAATCAGCAAGATCACAAGAAGAGACCTTACTTTTGTGTATAGATTCCATTCATTCTTCTAACTCACTAGCTGTTATATCTGTATTTTTCTTTGCTTTGGCATTGTATGTTTTTTTGTGTTGTGCTCCTAGAAGGGCTTCCATGAACTTTTTGAACTTTTTGAACTTTTTGAACTATACGGTTTTGGAATAAGAGAAAAACATTTACTTCCCTTCCTGGGCGCCGGTTTCGTCCACATGGCCCTTTCTCAGGAGTGTAGCTATTCCAAAAATTAGCGAAGTTCGCTCCGCCTACCATAATTGCAAATTACGTGCAAATACGGATGGAATGGACGGATGATCTTTAAAATTACGGAGAGCATGCCTATGTGCACGGGATAGCCGTTCCACCTACCATATACGACCGAACCTGCCGCGGGGTACGTATTCTTCGAATAATCCAGTACCCACAAGGGCCCACATGCTCTGAACAAATGTATGCTCACTCCACAATGCTCTGCATCAAGTCTTTAGCTACAACTTCCTTTCAGCTTCCGGCTAGGATTGTTGGCCATCAAAGTGATACAAACCAGGAAGGAATCACAGCAACATAGCTACAGTTGTTGGGTAGTGATTGTATGTACCATGCCACTAATTACTACATGCTTTCTGTTTTTAGAACTGTTGACCATCAAGTGATACATACCAGGAAAGACTCACAGCAAGTGCATGAGATAACCATAGTGGGTAGACTAGCTACCTGCATGGTTGTCTGTACCACTATACTACATGCTTTCTGTTTAAGGAACTGTTGTCCATCAAGTGATACATACCAGGAAAGACTCACAGCAAGTGCATGAGATAACCATAGTGGGTAGACTAGCTACCTGCATGGTTGTCTGTACCACTATACTACATGCTTTCTGTTTCTAGAATTGTTGACCATCAAGTGATACATACCAGGAAAGACTCACAGCAAGTGCATGAGAAAACCATAGTGGGTAGACTAGCTACCTGCATGGTTGTCTGTACCACTATACTACATGCTTTCTGTTTCTAGAATTGTTGACCATCAAGTGATACATACCAGGAAAGACTCACAGCAAGTGCATGAGATAACCATAGTGGGTAGACTAGCTACCTGCATGGTTGTCTGTACCACTATACTACATGCTTTCTGTTTCTAGAATTGTTGACCATCAAGTGATACATACCAGGGAAGACTCACAGCAAGTGCATGAGAAAACCATAGTGGGTAGACTAGCTACCTGCATGGTTGTCTGTACCACTATACTACATGCTTTCTGTTTCTAGAATTGTTGACCATCAAGTGATACATACCAGGGAAGACTCACAGCAAGTGCATGAGAAAACCATAGTGGGTAGACTAGCTACCTGCATGGTTGTCTGTACCACTATACTACATGCTTTCTGTTCCTAGAATTGTTGACCATCAAGTGATACATAGCAGGAAAGACTCACAGCAAGTGCATGAGATAACCATAGTGGGTAGACTAGCTACCTGCATGGTTGTCTGTACCACTATACTACATGCTTTCTGTTTCTAGAATTGTTGACCATCAAGTGATACATAGCAGGAAAGACTCACAGCAAGTGCATGAGATAACCATAGGGTCTAAACATTTTATAGTAGGTGGGTAGACTAGCTACCTGCATGGTTGTCTGTACCACTAATTACTACATGCTTTCTGTTTCTAGAATTGTTGACCATCAAGTGCACTGTAAAAGTGTCAAGGTTAATTTAGTCCTGATATGGCTATCTAAGTTGCATGGCTGGCTTCTGTGATAACCTCAATGTCATGGTGTCTATTATTAATTGCATCCTTTTCAAAGCTTGGTGGTCAAGAACATTGGAAGATAGTGGTCAAGACCTAGTGGGGTCTATCACTTATTACATTCTTTACAATTCTTGGAAAGAATGTAATTATATACAATTACAGAAACCTTAGATAAGATGTGACTGAGATAACAATATCAGGGCTAAATTAACATTTTACAGTGTGATACATACCAGGAAAGACTCACATTCTTTCACCCTCACAAGAAGCACCTCCACACAACCAATGAGCCCATCCACCACTATAATATGGGCAGGTCAGTCATTGTACAAGTAAATAAGAAATGTACCCTAAGGATGTAGTGGGTATCAATAGCATAACTGACATGTACAACTGTTCTACCTCTAGGAATAGCCTGACAACTAACATGTACAACTGTTCTACCTCTAGGAATAGCCTGACAACTAACATGTACAACTGTTCTACCTCTAGGAATAGCCTGACAACTAACAAGTACAACTGTTCTACCTCTAGGAATAGCCTGACAACTAACATGTACAACTGTTCTACCTCTAGGAATAGCCTGACAACTAACATGTACAACTGTTCTACCTCTAGGAATAGCCTGACAACTAACATGTACAACTGTTCTACTTCTAGGAATCTACAACTTAAAACTGGATTCCTGGAATAGAAGTCAAGAGGTTTAGGTTAACTATGTACATCATTTCTATTTCCAGAAATCCTGACCACCAATTCTTGGAAGGTTGTAGTAACTAGTGATACAGAAGTACAGAAACCTTAGAGAAGGTACAACTGAAATAAGCATACCAGACTAAAATTGAACTTAGCACTTCAATTTTACAGTCCATGGAAAAAGGTGTGCACAGAGCAAACCAAGCAAACACCGGACAGCTGTTTTGGGCTGGTTGTCCGTCATCAGCACCGTGTAAGTGGTTACTCTGCAATGGCCTAGACTTACATACCCTAGGACAATATGTATAGAGTAAACAAAACAAGGGCTGGTAGTAAACAATTCACTGCAAACTAAGAAACCAGTTATTGTGCTTTTTATATAATTTTCAATACAGAACACTGCAGGGTATATAGATCTGTGACAAATACAGGGATGAAGAACTGTCTACACTCTAAAAATGTCAAGGTTAATTTAGCCCTGATATGGCTATCTAAGTTGCATGGCTGGCTTCTGTGATTCCCTCAATGTCATGGTGTCTATTATTAATTGCATCCTTTTCAAAGCTTGGTGGTCAAGAACATTGGAAGATAGTGGTCAAGACCTAGTGGGGTCTATCACTTATTATTACGTTCTTTACAATTCTTGGAAAAGATGTAATTATATACAATTACAGAAACCTTAGAGAAGATGTGACCAAGATAACAATATCAGGGCTAAATGAACCTTAACATTTTACAATGTAGAGCCTCCAGTTAGTATTGTTGTCAAGAGCCATACCGGCCTGTCTGCAGAGTAATATCCTCACTCTCCTCATCACTCCCTCACACTCTCCCACCCTCACTCAAGAGGCACTTCCACATAACCAATGAGCCCATCCACTATGTGGGCAGGGTAATAATTTTAATTCTAACTGCATCCTGTAAGCTGATATCCTGTTGCAATTCCCACTTCCCAATATCATTATCCAATACCCTCAAACATAGTCCTCGGGTATAAATAGATCAGTGTTATACACTAGGCAGAGAAAAACAGGCCCTACAGTCAGAGCATCCTCCACAATACTGTACTACAGGCATCATTTTTGCTGAGTTTATCTGTGACAAGAACAAGAAGAAATGGCTAGGACTGTCCAGTTAGTATGGCTGTCAGCAGTCATACTGACTTGTCTACAGACAGGAGGAGCACATAATGAGATAAGAGAAAGTGATGGTAAGCCATAGTCTACAGCATGCAGGCACACAAAATGACCATATTTTTAATTCACAGTTCATAGGATAAGTGCAGCAGTTCTCCAGGAAATCCTGCCATACATCAACAGAATTGAAGAAAACCTCAGGAAAGACTTGACTAGCCTCATTACTGAGAAAGTGACAATTCTCAGAGAGTCAGTGAGTGAAGACTTGATGGACTACAAAAACGAAACTGATCTGCACACATCCCTCCAGTCGAATACACAGCAATTGCAGTTCACACAACTCTGTGCTAAAATTGACACGCTTAATTCTAAACTGGTTAATGCTCAATGTATTCCACCAATCAATCTCACATCTCCTACCTCACTACCACCATCCTCTCTCTTTTCATGTGGAGGTACAGGAGGCTGGAGACGTGTGGTCAACCTGAACTTTACAGACACCAATACCGCCTGTCCCTCTGGCTGGAGGCTGACTAGCCACTCCAAGAGAACATGTGGTAGAGTTAGTACTAGTGCTTTCACTTGTGACTCAGCTACCTTCCCTGTCAGTGGAGGGGAGTACACTAGAGTGTGTGGGAGAATTAGAGCCTATCAGGATGATACTCCAGGTGCATTTGAGCCCTATGATACTGGTCGAGTGACCACTATTGATGGTTCCTATGTTGCTGGTGTTAGTCTTACCCATGGCAGTCCACGACAACACATCTGGACATTTGCAGCTGGATATTACGAGATTCAAATCGGCCGTGCTAATTTTGTCTGTCCTTGTGATGCTATCAATGATATTACCATCCCACCATTTGTGGGTGGAGACTATTTCTGTGAATCAGGATGGAACTCAGGCCCACTACCATGGCAACACATATTCTATCCAGATGACCCTCTTTGGGATGGTGATGGCTGTACTGCAAGTAGTACATGTTGCTCATTCAACAATCCTCCATATTTCACTAAACAACTCCCCAGCCCTACCACTGATGATATAGAGGCTAGACTATGCAATGATTTTGGTCATGAGGATACTCCAATAGAGCTCATAGAACTGTATGTACAGTAGGTGTATATGGTATTCCTTTCAAGACTTAGCACAAGACTGTGTAATTATACTTGTATATAAATGAATAGCCTCATAGCCATGGAATATGGGCTAATGTAAATGTGTTGATTGACATTTAATTATAATGTACAGATAAAAAATAGCAGAAATATAATTGTTCCCTAAACATTAATTATACATGACTATTCAACCCCAAAGATGATGTAATAACATTCTCGTCTCAGTTCCAGGCACTTTCCTGAAAATAAGGTGTGTGCAGAGCAAACAAGGCAATGGCAGACGACTGTTTTAGGATGATTGGTGGTCATTAGCTGTGCTGTGCATGCTAGCTGCTCTGCGACAGCCTAGTGCATACCCTAGGCATACCTGAACAGTTGTAGTTTCAGAACAATAATTTTCATACACATGGATGGACAAGGTCTGGGACTAAACTTTTGCTTCAGGAGTGGCCTTGGGTAAAATTCAAATCCCTGGCCAACATGTGCTGTAATTACCAACTGTATTACCTGTACCCCACTACATTTACATGCTAAGTTCGAGTTCAGCTGTTTATGAGTTTGGTTGAGGTGCATTTGTTGCTCTGACTGGATTTGAATGTGTAATTTTGGCTAGTGGGGATAGAATTGGGTCTTTGCCTCAAATCACTGAGGTACCTCATGGCTTGTGGCATACACACACACACACACACACACACACACACACACACACACACACACACACACACACACACACACACACACACACACACACACACACACACACACACACACACACACACACACACACACACACACACACACACACACACACACACACACACACACACACACACACACACACACACAAACACGCGCACACACACACACACACACACACACACCAGTCCATCTCTCTCCAAATTCTCTCAGGAAAAACTGGGCCGCATGGTAGGCCACGTCAATCCTGACCTCATCTCCCAGTGTTGCCATGCCAACAGAGAATCTGAAATTCCAGTGTACATATCCAAACTCTGTGGACCTATCCCTAAAAGAAGAGAGAAGCGCTGGTTAGAGGAGCTGAAAAGCACACAAACAAAGGTGGCATAAATTGACTTTATCTTGACTCGATATCAATTCAAATCGGCTGTCTATTCCAATATGGATTCCAGTCTCAGGAGACAACCAATCGGTTATGTGGCCAGTTTTGCTTATGTCTATAAGCACTGAATCATCCAATTGTATTACAGAGTGTGTGGTGTCTATTTCTATAGACTTGTAGACTTCCAAGTATCAGACTTCAAGCTATACTTGGAAGTCTACATTTTCACATCATAGTCACACACATCTTGGTATATATAAAGATGGTGGTGTTGCTCTTTAAAAGTAAAGTGGTTACTTTATGCTTCAGAGCCACAAGCTCCTATACCTGAAGTAAAATGATCAGTGCATCACAGATAAAAGTCACATGCATGGGAATCTTGATCGCAAGGAGAGGTATATCTACTGACTATAATATCAACCTCTGAACTGTAGGCCTTACTGGTCTAGGTAGTCACTACAAATGAAGCAGTGTTGGTGATTCAAGCTCTTGATTCATTTTTCAGCTCTTCTGGCTCAGTCACAGCTAATAGTAATGCTACTTGTGTTAGAGACTACAGCAATGAAGTAACTTCTATATATACTCAACATATTTTCAGTAGGATTCCTGGAAGTAGAAAGTAGATAGCAGGACAATAGTCTGCCACTGCTGTACAACTAACAACTATGTACATCCTTTCTATTTTAAACACTCTTGGAAAGGTTGTAGCATATAGTATAGGCCTTGAGGATTATGCCAGCATAGTATTGAGCATAATAGCATTATTCCAGCATAATAGGGGCATAATAAAGTAGGACAATAATATCTTTCATGCTACACATAGCTCATATCCTGTAACAATTCCATATATCATTTCCTATTTCCAACACCCTCAATCATAGAACTAGTCCTCTCCGGGTATAAATAGATCACTGTTGTATGTGCACTACACAGAAACAGGAAAACAGGCTCTACAGATTAAAGTCAGAGCATCCTCCACCATACTGTATGTGAAGGACCGCAGACACTAATTAGGTAGTTAAAGAGTAATTAGCATTAGTTAGCTTCTAGGTAGTATCCCTCGGTCCTTCACTACTTTTTACTGTATTTGTACATAAGCGTAGCTGGCTCGCATTTGGCATACTGTATTACATTTTGTCACCTTTTTATGTCTAATTTATTGTAACCTTTTTCATAAGAAAGGCCCTGGATGCAATGCCCATGTTTCACTTATCACCTTGTGATTTCATATGCATTTCCTCTCACCCACCACTTCTCTAGAAACTCACCTCACCTCACCTCATCCTTTCTAGTTGGTATAAAAGGGGCTAGCTACCCAGCCATATTTTCGATTCGATTCGATATACATATTCCTACTGTATTTTCTTCGTCGTCAACTATACTCGCAACTACTCTCTTAACCGCTGCGGCTGCGCTCTACCACATTCCTCCTCCCCCCTTCTCCGGCGACGAAGTCGCGGTGAAGAAGCTTGATCAGCCAGGCGCAGAGGGGTGCTTGGCTTCCACATCTGAGAGGGGCGTTCCTATGCCAACTCTTGCAGATAGTTGTTCATTCGCTTCTTCAGGCTCAACATATATTAAGTCCAGTAGATGGGGTACGTCCCACCCTACTAATGCAGCTCTTGGTAGGGTACCAGACACAGCTGCCTGTGCAGTAACTTCCCTACCTGCAACACAAAACCTCACTCTTGCAGTTGGGTAGGTCACTGCATCTCCATGGGCGCAGTAAATTGTGGCATGATTACCAGTGAGGTCATCTCCCTTGACATAATCTGTGTGGACCATGCTCTGATTGGTCCCAGTGTCCAGAACAATATCACAGGGCACGTTATTCACATAACCCTTTTTACACATCTGCGAGAGAGACGTTGCGGCACCACCCCGGTCACAATAGAATGATGCCTTCTGCGGGCAATTGATGGAGAGGTGTCCCTTCTGATTACATAGGAAACACCGTACCTGGGGCTTGTTCCCCTCTGTATTCGATCCCTCCGGCAATTTAGGCCTAGAGGAATTAGGGCAGTCACGGGCCCAATGCCCCATCTCATTGCATTTCGGGCATTTAGTTGTAGGGGGCTTCTCAGTATTAACTGAGGGTATGTGGGGGCTGGTAATTGACGGGGCCTGTAAGTAATTTTCAGCCAACTCACCGGCCTCCTTGCTGCTCTTGGGCTTTCGCTCTGTCACCCAAATACGTACGTCTTCTGGGAGAGTGACGAGTAGCTGCTCTGTGACCAGGAGATCTAATAGTTCCTCCCTTTACGTACATTCCCGCGTCCATCGTGTAGCAAGGTCGGTAAGTCTTGTCACCAGCTCCCTGGGCGTCTCTCCTTTTTTAGGTTTGGGATTTCTAAATCTCCTGCGGTACGTCTCCTCATTGATATCGTATCTCCGGAGGATGGCTGCCTTCACAGTGTCGTACGTCTTAGCATCCTCTGGCGGGAGAGCTGCGTAGGCCTGTTGTGCCCTCCCAGTAAGATATGGAGCCAGTTGGAAAGACCAACGTTCTCTGCTCACTTCGTGTGCCTCCATGACACGTTCAAACGTCGTGAGGTACGACTCGATATCGTCGTCCTCAGTTAATCGAGTCAGCTTGATAAGCTCCGTAACACCTCGTCCCCGGTTAGTGGCCGCAGCAACTGACTGTTCGGCAAACATCTGCTGCAGCCGTTCCATCTGTCTGTGCATCTCCGTGATGCGGCGTTCGCTCTCTTCCGTGTAGCGACGTCGATCCTCCTCACGGCGATCGCGTTCCTCTGCGATCTCCCGTTCACGGCGTTCTCTCTCCTCGGCGATCTCTCTCTCGCGGCGTTCTCGGTCCTCGATCGTGACTCGGACCATCTCCGTGAGGCTGGCAAGCTCCGGCAGATTGCCACCCGTAGTCCTCTGACTCTCGGCGGGTGTAACCTCGGCGTGAGTGCCCTGATCTTCCATTGCGTTGTAGGATGCTCCGGCTCAAAAAGTAAGGAATTGAATGCGGGTCCCGTTAACTTACGATTAACGAAGATCCCACCGCTGCCACCAAATGTGGTAGAGCGCAGCCGCAGCGGTTAAGAGAGTAGTTGCGAGTATAGTTGACGACGAAGAAAATACAGTAGGAATATGTATATCGAATCGAATCGAAAATATGGCTGGGTAGCTAGCCCCTTTTATACCAACTAGAAAGGATGAGGTGAGGTGAGGTGAGTTTCTAGAGAAGTGGTGGGTGAGAGGAAATGCATATGAAATCACAAGGTGATAAGTGAAACATGGGCATTGCATCCAGGGCCTTTCTTATGAAAAAGGTTACAATAAATTAGACATAAAAAGGTGACAAAATGTAATACAGTATGCCAAATGCGAGCCAGCTACGCTTATGTACAAATACAGTAAAAAGTAGTGAAGGACCGAGGGATACTACCTAGAAGCTAACTAATGCTAATTACTCTTTAACTACCTAATTAGTGTCTGGGGTCCTTCACACTGTAGCTACTCTAATCATCAGTTTTGCTGAGTTCATCTGTGACAAGGACAAGAAGAAATGTATAGGGCTGTCCAGTTGGTATTGCTGTCCAGTTGGTATTGCTGTCTAGTTGGTATTGCTGTCAGCAGTCATACTGACTTGTCTACAGATTGGAGTAGCACATGATGGGATAACAGAAAGTGATGGTGAGACACACGTACTCTACAGCATGCAGGCACACAAAATGTGACCATATTTAATTCTACAGTTCATAGGATAAGTGCAGCAGTGAGTTGTCCAGGAACTCCTACCATACAGCAATAGAACTAAGGAAAACCTCAGGAGAGACTCGACCAGTCTCATTGTTGAGAAAGTGACAAGTCTCAGAGAGTCAGTGAACGAAGACTTGATGGACTACAAAATCAAACAGCATCTGATCTGCACACATCCCTCCAGTCTATACACAGCAATTCTGTGCTAAAATAGACATAATATGTACTTGATTTGAAAAATGTAATGGTCTCAATCCATGCTACAAGCAGTATAGACAGCATCTTGAACTTGCCACAATAGAGAACACAACATCTGATCTACGCAATTTCCTCCAATCCAACACATAGCAGTTGATGGCCCTCATTAGCCTGTGCATGACTAGCTGCTCTGCAACGGCCTAGACTTATATACCCTAGGCAAGCCCAAGCAGTTATAATTTTAGAACAATATATATAGCTAAAAATATCTATCCACCACATGTACATGACCATGTACATATCCATCCACCACATGTACAAAGCTTCGCTCATTGATCATGAAGGGACCATCTTATAGGGAACAGAATTACATTAATTGGAGGGTAAATATGGATATTTGTAGAGAAGCTGTGGTAGCATATAAACATAAGTGGTCCAGAAAGGAAAAGATATTAGAGTGTTAACATCTGCTCCACCATCATCTCTTCCAGATCTGATATCTGCTCTCATGATCTAGTAAAGGATAGATAGAGAATCTCTGTCCACTAAAGACTCGTAGCCTTGAGACATATTCACATGGCCCTTATAGCTTATATTTGCAAGGAACAAGGAACGTGAAATGTGGTTACACAATAATTCTCCAATAAAGGACACCACCCGTATAACGGACAATAGGCCTTGCGCCAAAGCGTCCGTTATTCAGAGAGTTCACTGTACATGCAAGGCCGTAGACAAGTGGGTGCTTGGGGGTGCTGAAGCACCCCCAAATATTTCAGAGCTAAGCTAGTTACAATACATACCATAATCATCATAGGGTGTTGACGTAGAGTGAAAGCCGCGGCATAATTGCGTACACTTGCGAAGCGTTTTCTAAGCACCCCCAAACAAATGACCCTTGACGTGTAACATGTAAGCACGTTTATTAACCCGTTTCGCATGACATAATTGGTATAAGCCCTAGCCGCTAGCCCAGAGATGCCAACCATTTGTAAAGGAAAAGAGTGAGATGTACTTAGAAAATGAGTGAGATTGTGTGAGACATGCCACCAGCTCCAACAGTAATTATAGCATGTTAGAATACA
The DNA here is from genome assembly GCA_963970385.1 of Theonella swinhoei. Lineage (NCBI taxonomy): Eukaryota > Metazoa > Porifera > Demospongiae > Tetractinellida > Theonellidae > Theonella > Theonella swinhoei. Next base: position 5,582,372 of record OZ019949.1, on the reverse strand, counting down.
ACATTTTTACTTTTAATAGCCTATAATAACCGAGGGGTCTGACACGGAGGTATAGAACGTACGAGATTTCAGTGGACGGTATCTGTGATTTCCAGTCACAAATGCGTAGTATACGGAAATATGCGGAAGTTCCCAAACCATTATATTAGCATACGGACGTTTACAAATTCGAGAAGGCCTCATTTCTGATTTCACGTTGTGATTCACGTTGATTTCTTGAAGGGCGTACGAGATTTCTGCCCGTGTCAGACCCCTTGATGAAAAACATCATGAACTTTATCATGCTTGCCTTACTGCTCTCGCTCGTTTTCAGCCATTTTGTTGGTCTTACGTAAGCCGGTAGGCCAAAGGTCAAATTGCGTGTAGTCTCGTACCCAGATCCCACCCCTCGAAGGGAAGGGTCTGGTGACATTCGAGCGTTTTCTTGGTTGTGCTGTGTCAGCAGTCACATGACATTTATCATGCGCTTGCATCATTTGTTACTACACTCCCGCTCTCATGAACGGTCGATAAGTGCATTCGTAATTGCTATAAGTTGCCTAAGTCCATATTCATACGTAAAAGTTGCTAAAGGTTACCTGTGTCTTCATTATCAGGCTGGAGCAGTTAGATCACGTGATCAAAGTGACAAAATTGCGTGTGACGTTTGCCAGTCTGCGAGTGCAAAATGCGTGTGTCACACGCGCGCGCGCAATGCGTGAGAGTTGGCAAGTCTGCTAGCCCTAGCCCTAATTCTAGCCCTACCTAAAGAAGTCACATGACCTGCTAACCATCCATCTGGGCCCCTAGCAATACACGTAGATGTACCCGATTTTTGCCTAGCTACATCCTTCAACATTTTACTTGTTTCTCATTGCGCAGGGGCGCCGGAAGCTCTGAAGTATTGGTCCCGCGAAAAGTAGGGTAATTAATTATTCATAGTTTTCTGGGCATGCGCAGGCTCATTGATAAGCGTAAGCACTTCAGGTCTGAACCACAGAATGAACTAATGCAACGAGTGCACATGCGCGTCGGTTTTCGCGAGCGAATAATGTTATGAATATATAATGAGCAGCGTCAACATTGGTCCCGCAGTCGCGGTACCTGCGGTACCGGCTCCGGCGCCCCTGTTGCGTACATCAATGTGTAACTAGTCAAGGTAGATCTCATGATCATAATAGTGCATGAGTAAATCTCATGACAGATCATGATGAGGAAATAGTGTCCAACTATGTGGAAGTATTTTTCTCATTCAAGAAGGATTCTATGATGATTCTGTTGGTGTCATGCACCAGAGAAGAAGCAAAGGTTAGCACATTTGTGTAGACCGTTTTCTGAATGTCTATTACAGCTCAGAACTCCAGAACCTTCTACCTTCGGAACAGCACACTGCTGAAGTGGCAATCTAGAGACTACCGATGATCGGACAACAACTACCGATGATTGGACAACGACAACATATGATCGGACCCTGCTGTAATTCAATAGAAAGAATACACTCAGTTCCAACCCAGATCCATTGTCTATCTAGCCGTTAACAGAGCCTGCTTCCTTCCATCCAGGGTATCATTTCTTGGTTCACTGTGTAGGATTGTACACTGCTGCTGGGAGATGTCAGAAGCAGAAACACAGACAGCTCCCTGTAGGAAATGTAATCCTCAGAGTGCTAAAATGATTGAATGTACACACTTGTATTGAGGATGGCTAATGCATACATGTGCAATAAATATCGCGTATATAACCGCATTGATGTGCTAAGAATACAAAGCATCATTCTATATATACATATATTTGTTGTTCTGTCATGTATTGTTCAAGGGCACAGAAGTTCAGCTATATTGACAGTACACTAGTGGATTGGGTACATGCTAAGAACACTTCAATACCACTATATAATTAATAGTTCTGTACATATTGGTAGCTATATAAAACAAAGTTTAAGCATAAAAGGTTCAAGTACATGCAATAGTTCTGTACGGGTTAAGTAAACTTCCCAATGCCATCCTGAAGTACATCCAAGTCATAGCGTACATCACTTAAGACCTTCTCCAGTGATTTCTTATCCTTTATCACCTCTATGGACTGTGTGTAGGGATTATAGCGAACTGAGAAGGGCCGTGGAATAGTGCGAGCAAACTCCCTGTGAAAAGTAATTGTCCAGAACACAGTGTTGGTGAGTGGGCATCATCACCACATTCAATGGGCTCATATTTATTAGGTGGATTGAATCAGGACACCCTGAAATGAGGACGGCTCAATACACAGGTCACACTCCATGAGATGCTTAGAAAAAGTAAAATGGCTCATTTAAAGAAGCTAAGAGTATATAATATACCCTTAGCTTTTTATATGTACCATAGATACTAGTTTTCCCACCTTAATGTAAACTACATGTAGAAAGGTATTGTACACTACAGCAATAAGTAGAACAATGATCAGGACACCTGAAATCAGCACACTCCTTCTGTCCCACAGGTATGTGGACTAGAGAGATTCAACTGTATATACATACATTATTTTCTTTTTTCCATCAGCAAAACTTTCAGCAAGAAAGTAGACTGGTTGCATCTCAGTGAAGGGGTATGTTTGAACTGCAGTCTTAAATGGATCCAGTGGCCTCACTTCTGGCTTGGCAGTCAAGCAGTACTTGAGGAGAGAGGAAGAGAGTGAGGGGAAGGGAGAGAGGGAGAGAGGGAGAGGAAGAGAGAGGGGAAGAGGGGAGAGGGAGTGGGAGAGGGAAACGGAGAGGGAGGGAGGGAGGGAGGAAGGGAGGGAGGGAGGAAGTGAGACGAAGGCTTCTGACCTATACATTCTATGTGGGAAATGCCAGACATTTATTCATGTCCTCAATGCATGCAAAACTGCACTCTAACTGAGAAGGTGACACGATTCTGTTCTCATTGAACTACACCATTTCATTAAACACATTCTTCCACCCTCATGTCTATCACTGATAATCTGGATGGTTATAGTTTTCGTCTCCACATGGCCATGGTATTTACTGATTTGGAATGAAAAGCAAAAGAGGGTCTGGTATGTGGAGCTTACTGTGTACATGCTTCCAAGCAGCAGCTGATAGGAAAAAGGAAAGATACTTAGACTTGCCTTTTCCACAGAATGCAGGTACAAGGCTTAACACTAGAAATGGGTTATAGGTGTCTTCTAGGGTTCTAGGGGTCTTCCTAACCTTACTGGATTAGCTAGCTAGCACACGCCTTTGACACAGATCTGAGAACCGTGCTCAATAATCTGTCTCAAGCTGCTATATTAGGCTTCCATTAGATATGGTACAGACAGAATTAGATTATACGTATTTAACGGTTAAACGGTAACCTATATCTCTTTGTATTGTTTCTTTGTTTTTTCTGGAGCCAGGCAATTGGTGCATTGATTTTGTGTATCTTTTTGATCACATGACCCTTTCCCCCCCTCATTGGTTGTACAGTGTATATAAAAACCTATGCAGATGTTCACTGTTGACTCACTTGTAGTTCTCCAAATGATGAGAGGAGCCCAGCACCATATGCTTTGACCTTCCCATTCTCTCTGCAGAGACCAAATTCTATAGTGAACCAGTAGAGCTTGGGGGGAGGGGGGAAGGGAGAGAAGCAGAAGGGGAAAGGGAGAGAGGAGGGAATGGTTGATGAGGAATGAATCAGGGAGAGACTGAGTAGGGGAAGGCAAGTTAGTAACTCACAGCTGCAAGTTGTTTAATGTATTTCTGTGGAGCACCGAGTGCAGCCAGTCCAATCTCCTGTTTGTAAGACATCATTTACAAATTGAGCCAACACAGTTAGCCCATTTCCATACAAAATCCAGGTGGAATATAAAGTATCTACTGGGCACAATTAAATTCTAGCTAGGCCAAATCATGGAGACAAAATGATGCAAAACAACTAGACATGGAGTGTATATACATAGACTAACTGAACCTGGGAGAACTGAGCAAAACTAGGATCACAAAGTAGTGCAGCATGTCCCATAAGCTCATGACAGACATCTGGTTCTGGTGTATACATTGGTTTGGAATGGTGACGAATGTACTGAGTTGAGTGGAACACACGAAATGCTAATCCAGTCAAGAAGTTTCGAACTGAGAGAAGGCCTGTGTGTGTGTGTGTGTGTGTGTGTGTGTGTGTGTGTGTGTGTGTGTGTGTGTGTGTGTGTGTGTGTGTGTGTGTGTGTGTGTGTGTGTGTGTGTGTGTATTTAACAAATAATTGGGAGATCCAGTCTATATTCATGTATATACACATAGTATTTATCATATAGACTTTTAGCATGTATGTAACAGCTGAACTAATGATGGATTAAAACTCAAGCTTTGATGTGTAGTCCATCCTACACTCCTCTGCCACCAGAGATCCAGGGACTTAGTGGTAAGAGTATTAGTGTCTGACTAGTATGTACTGTAATCAGAAAGTTCAGAGATCAACAAATTAATCCTGCATGAGTCTTTTAGAATTCAGTTAGTATATATGTAAGTGTTTTGTATCATTACATCATGTATATATATAGCTACCAGCAACTGGACGCAGACGAAAGCCAGTACATTTCTGAAGAAAGTCAGAGACATCTTGTAGTTGGGGGATGTTGTCTTCACTAAAAATGTAATGATACATACATGTACACATATATGAATGTACCAACACATATAACAACATGCCATAACAAATTTTGAATAAAGTATATAGATCTATGTCCTGATATGTGTCTAGCTAGCTGGAAAAGTGATTTTCACATGCTTTCTATCTTTTTTTTATTCTTCATAATGATCAAAAATCAGAATCTTTGCATGATGAATTCTACCACCATTATGAACTAGAATTAACCTCGTTGTTCTTGTACTACATGGTTATTATCTCTCGTACTAATGCAATGAGTGTTCTGCAATATCTGTATATAATACACTTCCTAGTATTCACTTGTCACACAGTACGGTAGTACTGTGTATATAGGGATTGCTATGGTCTATTCCCATTGAAAACCATATATAAGGTTTTTCATCACTTTCACTTTCAGTTTGCTACCTACGGGACCTCTGTTAACATGAATGTGTAACTATACCCAGAAACTAACTGTGATTATAAAATGGTATAATTTGATGCATGAGAAAGGTGTTAAATTAACAAAAGTCTATTTTGTAAATTCTTCATCTTCTTCTTCTTCTTCTTCTTCTTCTTCTTCTTCTTCTTCTTCTTCTTCTTCTTCTTCTTCTTCTTCTTCTTCTTCTTCCGCTTGAAGAAGCGTAACTCACTAACGGTAACACATCTAAACATGAAACTTGGTGAAGTTATGTAGTTCCACTGGGGGTAGTGCATCGTCATGTTAAACATTTTGTAAACAATGTACTTCTTGTAAAATAAACGAAAATAGCCTCTGGCCATGTATTATTAATGGAGGCCACACAGTCCTATATCTGCCTAATGAAAGGTCTGCTAAATATGAAATTTTTTATGATAGTATAGTTCAATACCCCAATGATCAACGTTGTGATAAAATCTCTATAACCAATGTAAATCTTGTAATACAACAACAAATAGCCTCAGGCAAGCATTACTGTATCTCACTAACAAAAGCTCCAGTAAATGTGGAAATTGGTGTGGTGGTAGAGCTTAATACCCCAAAGATCAACGTTGTGATAAAATCTCTGTAAACTATGTAAATCTTGTAAAAAAATAGCCTCAGGCTAGCATTACCATATCTCACTAACAAAAGCTTCACAAAATGTGGAAATTGGTGTGATGATAAAGTGTAACACACCAATGATCAATGTTGTGATAAGATCTCTGTAAACAATGTAAATCTTGTAATACAACAACAAATAGCCTCAGGCAAGCATTTCTGTATCTCACTAACAATAGCTCCCTTAAATGTGAAAATTGGTGTGGTGGTAAAGCTTAATACCCCAAAGATCAACATTGTGATAAAATCTCTGTAAACCATGTAAATCTTGTACAAAATAGCCTCAGGCTAGCGTTACCATATCTTACTAACAAAAGCTCCACTAAATGTGAAAATTGGTGTGATGGTAAAGTGTAACACACCAATGATCAACGTTGTGATAAGATCTCTGTAAACAATGTAAATCTTGTAATACAACAACAAATAGCCTCAGGCAAGCATTTCTGTATCTCACTAACAATAGCTCCCTTAAATGTGAAAATTGGTGTGATGGTAAAGCTTAATACCCAAAAGATCAACGTTGTGATAAAATCTCTGTAAACCATGTAAATCTTGTAAAACATAGCCTCAGGCTAGCATTACTGTATCTCATTAACAGAAGCTCTACCAAATGTGAAAATTGGTGTCATGGTAAAGCTTAATACTCCAATGATCAATATTGAGATAAAATCTTGTAATCTTGTAAATAGTAGCCACAGGCACTGCTTTGCAATATATCATTAACAAAAGTTCCACTAAAAGTAAAATTTGGTACAATACACAATAATTGATGTTGCAATAAAAATGTTGGATAGCCTCAGGCTACAAGCTCTATTAGCTAATATGTTAGCTACCAAGCAAGCTACAAAAATAGCAAAATGCATGTACCAAGGTCCAGAAAAAAAATAATGGGAGGCGAGTAAATAAAAAATTTAGGAAATTTGGAAGGAAATATAGGGATTGCATAAAAGGAAAGGAGACAAGATTGGGACACAGACATCTTATGATATATCGACGTACCCATAATGTTACGTTGATATATCATAATATGTCTGTGTCCCAATCTTGTCTCCTTTCCTTTTTATGCAATCCCTATATTTCCTTCCAAATTTCCTAAATTTTTTATTTACTTGTTGAAAATAAGGTTTTGCATACATTTACAGTGTGTTGAAACTGTACCAGTATCCACATTTTTCCTGTAGAAGACGTAGAGCATGGTTGAACTCTTTACATGCATGGGTAGGATAGAGTTTAATGAGCTCTTTGTACACTGTGCGCCTAGAGAGAGGGAGGGGAAGAAAGAACAAGGCAGCAAGGAGGGACATGCGTGAAGGAAAAAGGAGAGAAGGGCAGGTTTAAGATGTGTTCCGACTTGAAATAAAGACAACTGACCATGTTTCTCTCTCCTGTTCAGTATACTCCACTCTTGGAATTGGCTCTCCACTAAGTCATGGAGGGAATGAGGAGTGAGGGAGGGAGGGAGACAGGGAGAAAGGAAGAAGGAGAGACAGTAAATGGATGAGTGAGGTACATGTATTACACAGTAGGTAGTATTGTGAATATAGGGATTGCTATGGTCTATCCCCCAATTTCAAGTTGATTTCGCAATATGATAGGAAATTAGAAACGTTTTTTTCTTAGTGAGTGTGCGCGCGAAGCGCGGCGAAAATTTTGGTTTAGCCACGTCACGCCTATTTGGCCACCAACTGTCCAGCCTCAGAGGAGATTGGATACGAAAAATGATGCTAAGCGCACTCTGTGTTGTACGCGTCCCCTTGCTGCAGGTATGACTAGTAGGAGCAAGCAAAGTACAGTGGAACCTTCGAAGAAAGGACACTTTGGGAACGGCACTTTTGTCCTTTCTTCGGAGGTTGTCCTTATCTCGCAGGTTCATGAAATATTTTAATTTTATAACTTGGGGTGGAATATGAATAGTGAAGTGAAGTTTGTACATGAGTTAGTGTGTAAAATAGTCAAGTAAAGTTGTCTGTCTTGCTTATTGATGTGTAATATTGGCAATCCTATCAATTGTCTGAGCAATACACACTTTTTTCCATGTCCTTTGAATGCAAGAAACTTGTACATGTACATTTTCTAAAGCAAGTACTGCTTCCTTGTAATGCGTGTGAGGTGCCGTGTTACGGATTGAAAATACCATAGCTATAATACATTAGCAACCTCCGAGAAGCGGACGCTTCCTGATTCCGGACAGCGGACAAAATCTTTGCGCCGAACGGCGCTCCACCATGCATTTTTGCCTCTAACTAGCGGACACCCGGAAGCCACTCCCCTAAAATTGCAAAGTTGCCTTTGCGCAGTACGGCGCTATGTACGAGCGCAACGTCATGTGTATACAGCGAAAAGTGTCCGTTGTAGCGTGGGTGTCCGCTTCTCGGAGGGTCCGTTATGGGAGGTTCCACTGTAGTCATAATCCTACAGAAGGGCGAGAAGCATTCCTACACTGTCCCTAGTTTCCAGTCGTAACTCATGTAACTGCTATGCTGCGCGGAATCAGCAATCGTTTCGGGGCTATTACGGCTCCTGGAAAGTAGGGGTTGGATGCAGATGACTACATATTCGGAATCTACTAACGTAGGGGTCTAGAATGATTGGCGAGCGGGAGCGAGTCAACCTACGTAGTCGTGTGAACGGCCCATATATCATAGAGTCTATATGTAGGGATGGTACCGACACGCCCATTAGCCTTAACAAATGAAACAGCTCAGATCTCTCGAACGGGGCAGTTACAGACCTTTTCAGACACATAACATGGCCTACGAGTGTTTTTATACACAGTAAAACTTCATTTGTAAAATACACCGCTCCAGTGACTTACAGAAAATTGCTAAACCGCCGATTTCTCCATCTTCATCTTCTTCTTCTTCTTCTTCTTCTTCTTCTTCTTCTTCTTCTTCTTCTTCTTCTTCTTCTTCTTCTTCTTCTTCTTCTTTATCAAACGGCCTAGCTGGCAAACGCGCTCACCTTAGTTTTGGGCTTATTTCTCTCCCCTGCATGTTCCTTGGCCATCACAATCTTCCTAGGATCCTTCTTGAACGAGAACAGCAAGAATCTACTAGCACTTCCGTGTAGTTGAACGCCATTTCCTCGTTATTACACACGTGCATACCTCATGACCACGAGAAGCAAAATGGGTGGGGCTCGCATAAACGCGAAGACAATTATATTTGCAAGCGAGTATGCAACGAAAAACCAGTGAAACAAGGGAGTAAAAACATTTCCATTAAAATGTTGAAGGATGTAGGGATGACAGTGCCAAAAAGTAGAGAAACAAGTGCAGTATATATGCAGCAAGACAGGGGATGAGGGCAACATATATGCAGCAAGACAAGAAATAAGGGCATGCAACAATAATAACACGTGTAACCCCTCCCTACATCTGGGGTTACGCATGTTATTATTGTTGCATGCCCTTATCCCCCCCCTGTCTTGCTGCATATATGTTGCCCTCATCCCCTGTCTTGCTGCATATATACTGCACTTGTTTCTCTACTTTTTGGCACTGTCATCCCTACATCCTTCAACATTTTAATGGAAATGTGTTTACTCCCTTTTGTATATCACTCGCACTGTACATGCCGTAATGTTATACGTGCTTCTAATTTTGCGTGTACGTAAGCTAAAGCATGCAGGGTTTTCACTCCTTGGATCGCTCCCGCTCGCCATCAATGTTAAAACATTCAACTAGTATACTAACCTTGCTAGTTGTCGCGGGGTAAGGCTACTAAACTGACCTTTCTTGAATTTACATGGGTTGTGGCCATAGGGAAACCTTATAATTACGCGTATACGCACAGAGCACGTGACCGGCAAAAATCGTCCTCTGGTCCAGCCTCGCGCGCGTCATAATTTGAACGGAGATGGAATACGTGTGTGACTGTGCTAGCCTCGTTCCCAGGCTCACTCCTGCTACGCGTATATTTACTGCACGCGACTGTTCAGCCTGGATACGAGGCTATGTGACTGCCTCTGAACTTCGATCGCTCTAATCAGTGGTGGATTTAGCCATGGTTCCATGAGTTCCATGGAACCCCCATTTTCGCCGTACAGAATAAAGGCATATCCAAGCACTGATCCACTTACCCACTCATTGGAGCGAACTACTCCAGCCAACTTTATATAGAGCGCGTGCGAATCTCAGCGCCACGTATGACCAAAGCTTCTTCTGTGGAGAATTGACATGTTATTTTGCAGAAGAACAGCCCAGAACGTATGAAAATGCACCTCGGAGCATTATTTTTTAAATTTTATGGGGACTATGCCCTCATTCCCCCCTAGTTCAGAGAACTCACGAGGCTATTTTACCGCCTTCCGCGGCCAAGTCTGGAATCCCTCTTAATTGAATCCTGCATCCGCCACTGTGATAGGCAGTGGTAGCACTGTGCGGCCCTCGATCGCTAGTTTCGGTAATTACCAGTGGCTACATGTGTGTAGAGTGCACGAACGCGAGTTTTGTGACGTGAAATACTTCCTACCTCCACTTTGGCCGCATGAATTGTCTGTGATGTTGCACTTTACAGGTAAGCAGCCTTCTTAGCGCATGCATTGTCCCGGTTACACGGCAACCTAGGACCCCCCCCCCTCCCTCCACTGATTAAGGTGAAGAAAACGTAAATAATAACTAGTATTCAAACTTGGACATTTTCTGACATGCAAGAGTTGAAAAAATTCACATTTTTGCTATAAAATTTAGATATATACCACCAGAGCCTTCTACTGGCTGACTAGTGTGTATTCGCATGTGTTGAAAGCAGGTTTGCTGATATTTCTTGTACTTACCAAAGTGTATGGAACTGGCCTACTTGTAGCTTGCTTAAGATTATTAATAGTATGATGTGCTAAATTGCCTTTTAGGCTATTAATTCATAATATGGAAAGTTGCCTTGTCAGGCTATTAATACCATGACGCTGGACGTGGCAAGTTGCTTCGTCAGGCTATTAATACCATAAAATGATGTGGCAAGCTGCTCGTCAGGCTATTAATACCATTACATTGAAAGTTGTCTCGTCAGACTCTTAATACCATTTGCCTCGTCAGGCTATTAATACCATAAAATGATGTGGCAAGCTGCTCGTCAGGCTATTAATACCATTACATTGAAAGTTGTCTCGTCAGACTCTTAATACCATTTGCCTCGTCAGGCTATTAATACCATAACATGAAAAGTTGCCTCGTCAGATTCTTAATACCATTTCCCTCATCCCTACCATTACATGGAAAGTTGCATCGTCAGACTCTTAATACCATTTGCCTTGTCAGGCTAATGAATAAGCTTAGCCAGGCTACGCCCTACTAATTTTGGTATTCACCCACTTCACAACCTACTAAAGTTCTATTCATGGTCACCTGAGCCCAGAAAGTAACAAAACCTTTAATATTGCTGCTTTCATAAATTCATTTCTTTGTAAACACTAAAGCTGAAGGCATTGTCTGGAGGCAATCCACATGAACTGCAACTGTAAAAGCTAAATCTGTAGCTTTATAAACTGAGGGAGAGTCCATGGAGTCTCCATACCTTCCTTAAGGGTCATACAGAAAACTTTTGACTGTTAAGTGTTTAACAAATATCAACAAACTCAGAAGAGTTCATGAGCAGATGATATTATTGAATAATTAATTGATAGAGAAATGTGAGGGCTCAGGTGAAGTCAAAAAGTTATTTTATGGCATTAACACACAGTGTAACTAGCTAAGAATATGATTGGCCAGAGGTTAATGTATATGGATGATTGTGCCAGTGAGAATTATTGCTTACAATAGTCAAAAAGTGACAAGTAAATTTATATATAGGGATTGAAACAGAGGCAAGATGAATGCACTAAAGTGCAGAACCCTCGGCGCTACCGCGTTGTAAATACTAATACTATAATGCGCATGCACGCTCTCCGCAGGACTTCAACCGAGGCAGTGCTGGATTTCTGCAACGGAGCGGTTTCAGAGAAAACCACACAAACATTTGGACCTCCGTTGCCCGCTGAGTACGTGACAGTATTTTCAGGATGAAGAGACGCTCCAGAGGTGAGATGTGACCTACAGACAGACAGACAGACAGACGCGCCGGGGACACAGAAAGTAGTACCATAGTGTCTCAATCTTGTCTCTGTTCCTTTTATTTACTTGTGTATATATAGAGAGAGAACTTACTGTTTGTACTTATAGGCAATGTCAGCAAATTCCTTTCTCCGAGCCTTGTATACCGGGTCAGTAAATCCCTGAATGGAAGTATAGTGTATGTGAATAAATGGAGACAGAGAGAGAGAGAGAGATAGAGAGAGAGAGAGAGAGAGAGAGAGAGAGAGAGAGAGAGAGAGAGAGAGAGAGAGAGAGAGAGAGAGAGAGAGAGAGAGAGAGAGAGAGAGAGAGAGAGAGAGAGAGAGAGAGAGAGAGAGAGAGAGAGAGAGAGAGAGAGAGAGAGAGAGAGAGAGAGAGAGAGAGAGAGAGAGAGAGAGAGAGAGAGAGAGAGAGAGAGAGAGAGAGAGAGAGAGAGAGAGAGAGAGAGAGAGAGAGAGAGAGAGAGAGAGAGAGAGAGAGAGAGAGAGAGAGAGAGAGAGAGAGAGAGAGAGAGAGAGAGAGAGAGAGAGAGAAGCGTGGGACAGACCAACTCACAGGATGGTCAGCATCAAGCTCTGCACCATATGATAAAACTTGATTAGCATTCTTGTCCAATTCTTGAATATGGCGTGGAAACCATGGAACTGAAACAACATCACAATCAGATACTTATTTATGAACATGTACTACACACTCCCACTCTACCTCACCTTGATCCTCAGTGGCCATCACTCTTACAGACCGAGTCATACCTTTGAGTTGTGTCAAGAACTTATCCTTCCTGTCTGGCTGACATTCACAGTCTATGTAGAAATCATATTCCTTGCCAGGATTAGTGATGGAGGGACGAGACTCAACATGGGTCAGCTTAATATCCAGACTCTACACAAGGTAAAGGATAACATAATTCAACCTCTAAATGTAGCAGTAATAGGCGCTTTTAGACATATACCCAGAGATTTCGAGTGTTTCTAACATCCTCAAACTATGTAAAATCACACAGTACAGTAGTACTGTGTATATAGGGATATTTCCTTTCAAATTTCCTAATTTTTTATTTACTTGTACACATTTACAATCACATATGATAATTGGCCTGTCAATTTGTTCAATTCAAACAGCCTACCACAAATCTGGCTCAAGTAATAACCTCGTGAAACGGCTCCTTTCTCTTGCGTGCATTACACATGCAGCAGTGTAAACTTCTTGTAAAGCCATTTGTGCCTTTGCATAGCCAGCATGCATAAGCTCAAGCGCACGGGGTGGGGCTCCTTCGTGCGCAAAATTCGATAGAACCGGTGTTCATGATAAAGCGTTGAAGGATGTATGGAGAAAATAACAAGGATAGGGCTTACTGGGGAGTTCGAGTCCTACGGTGGGAGCCGTTTTTCGGCAATGAAAACAGAGTATGTTGTGGTTGCGGAGCCTTTAGGCCCACCCTATTCATTTCCTATCCTGCATGCCGCTTATAAGTTATCGACTTGTTTCGATCACCACAGCATACACTCTAGGATTTGAACTGTAAATCCCTCAGGCGTTCAACGGTTGAACGTAGGTTCGAGTCTTACAGTGGGAGCCGTTTTTATCGGCGATGAAAAATAGAGCATGTTGTGGCTGCAGAGCAGGATCACCCTTTAGGTCCAGCCTATTCAAGCCCTACCTACATCTTTATGAGGTTACGCATAGTATTGTTGCCTGCATCATCCGCCGTTTTGCTGCATAGATGCCTCTGCGCACGTTTCCCATACCTTTGAGGCATCTATCTCTGCATCCTTCAACATTTTACATGATGCATGCAAAAGTATGCATGAGCAATACATCTATGTGTTTACACGCTTGAAAAACGCATACAAACACATTACAGTACGCACGACTAATCACAGGCCAAATCACAGGCCTACTTTTTGGAAAGCTGCTTACCTTACACAGCTCTAGTGCTTGCAGAAGACCCCCTTTTACTTCCGTCATGGAAAACACAACAGAGAATTGTGGCTCGTTCTCTTTTTGAGTGGGTGTATAGGACGAGTCGTTCGTTTTTCCTCCCGATCCGTCCTCCATTTTACTTCCTTTAGCGGAAGGAGGTCCGTCCATCGAGCTGTGATGTGAAGCCATAGCTAAACACTTTGTGGATGATTGGGTTGTATTTTTTGTTGTTATATAGGCAAGGCAGAGGTGGGGAAGGTCATGTGACCTGCGCAAACCGGACTTCTGTCTACTGCTCACCTCAGCCTAGCTCAGTTCCCCGATATGCATAATTATTTGATTAATTGTGCGCACATCACGCGTTTTGATTGTGCGTGGAAACACTGCAAGCCATAGGGCTAGGGGTTAGGGCTAGTGCAGGCTATGGCTAGCAGGGACGGATCTAGGAAATTGAAAGGGGGAGTTCTTAGTGGGCGTGCGCGAAGCACGGTGAAAATTTTGGTTTAGCCACGCCTATTTGACCACGTACTGTCCAGCCTCGCGCGCGTCATTGAAGAGACGGGAACGAGAACATGGAGTAAGGTAAGGGCGGGTAATTATATCCTGCTCATAGAAATAAGACAAACATCTACGGAAGCGTTGCAGTATTTTAGGCAATGAGCGTCCATGACGTAGTTAGTGACAGCCTCCCTGCCGCTCAGTATTCCAGACAGCTTTGATTAGCCCCGGTACGTTTACGCGCGCTATCAGGTACGCGCTATCAGGTAATACTGTGCAGCCTGTCGACCTCGCTGTCAACCTCATAGCCTCTAGAATATTCTCTCGTAGTGAACGGATCACTAGATCACAGTGTGTGCTATGCAAATGGTAAGTAGGCCTAAATAAAGTTACAATAAAGAAGTGATAAGCTTAGATAAAACGTCGGGGTGTTGTATATAGGATCAAGCCTTATTGAATTGCCAAGCATGGCAGAGCCATTCCTCTTCTGTGCTAGGTAGAGTTACAAACCCGGCACAGTTGTAGTGCACCCACCTCCATTATGAATCACAGCCCAAACACGTCTTCCTCTCCATCTTCAAATTCTTCACCACACAGTTGACAGCGTTGTTCATCCTCTTCTATCTGTCCCTCTTTTCCTCTGACCTTTCTGGTTTCTCTTTGACCTCCCTGTCATGAAGAAGTTTGCTTCTTTTTCTTAGCCTCTTGTGCTTCTAACCTCTCAATGACTTCATTATTAGTAAGAGCTTCACCACAGTGGATTGTGTTCACCTTCTTCCTGATTTGTTCACCTCTGGATTTATTACTTCAATGAAACAGTCTTCCGGATGAGTGTCTCAACTGCAGTGTGATAAAGCCACTAAGTAATGCCCTTTGAAGGAGTAAGTTCCACCTATCACACAGGGAGACAGGGATATTCTCTTTGCAATGGCGGATTTAGGGGGGGTTTCAGAGGTTTCCACTGAAACCCCCTTTTGGTACGACTGTGTAATAGCTCACATCTGACGAACACGCGCAGCTAACTTACAGTAGATTTCATGCGTTCGTCGCTCGCGAGCGTGCGTTAGCGCTAGCACGCTATAAATATTTACGGACGCCTAGCGCCTAGAATCTATATTCGCAGCCATTATCGATTTTCAAGGGATTTCCATCTCTCAACTCTTCACTTACATGTCAAACTTTAGTCTATAACTGAACTGGGCAGGGGTGACAACAAGGTTACGTGTACGCACGCGGACGTAACTCCGCATTCGTACACGTGCATATAATTAACTGGGTGTGGCTTCAAAACTCGCGCGACACGCTACCCCCTTTGCAAAATCCTAGATCCGCCACTGCTTTGAACTATTTTGCAATCCCACACTGGCGTAGCTACGGTAGGGCCAGGTAGGGCCTGTGCCCTACCAAACATCTGGTGCAAACCTGTACAGAGATGCGTCTAATTTCGCAATGCGATGCTGCACCGCGCCGCGCGTGGTATATATATGCCATGTACCATGTCTACTGCCTGTAGTCGACAGTTAGCTCAGACTGTCATGATGCTGATGGCTACTGGCACTACTAAGCGTGTGAGGGGGCCAGATGAAGATCTAGCCTCGGTTCCAGGCCTTCCCCACGAGCGCGCTGATTGTGCGTGGGAGACTTTAATGTTCTCCCACGCACAATCACCGAGTCACGTATGTAAACGCTCGCGGGGAAGGCCTGGAATAGGAACCTAAGAGTATCATCGGATATTTTTGTAACTTTTCTGACTGTGTATTATGTTTATTGCTTAGAATGCACCAAAAACAGCCTTAGAAGGCCTGAAATTCAAATTTTCCTGGGGGAGCATGCCCCCAGACCCCCCTTGGACTGCGTACGCGCCCGCTATGACGTGTCCTACCATAAAGCATTCCCTGGCTACGCCACTGAATCCCATCATTGCTAAAGCCACCCTGCAAATAGTCAGGCTTGAAACTTCTATCCCACGGCTTATATAATAGCTTAGGAAAATCCTCTTTTCCCACATTACCTGCTCTAGTTGCTACAGCAAGAATTTTTTCCACGCCTGCTTTAATGGCCCATATACACCCACAACTAAGGGTTGTAAAACATGTGTGGTGTTAGATGGTAGCAACATGAGGAGTTTTGCTTGCAGTACTGGATGACTGAAACAGTGATGTGTAAATGGTGTCCATCAAAAAAATAGCACAACTGGTGCACTGTTTCTCAGGTGGCTAGTAGCTGGAAGGAACATTTTCTTGTTTCAGGGTTCAAAACTGACCTTTTCCATCCAAACCCTAGCCCTACCTAGAGAAGTCACAGGACCCGCTGACTATCCATCCGGGCCCCTAGCAAGTGATCCATAACCTAGCAGATGGGGGTCCACCTGTTTAGGGGGGGGGGCACTTATCCTAGAATACTAGGGGGGTCCACTTATCCTGGAATACTAGGTCCACTTATCCTAGAATAGACCGGGGGTCCATGATAAGGGGGTCCACCTACGCTGCAACACCGGCATTGGCATCGTTAAAAATTAATCTATATAGGAGCGGCGTTTTATCGCAGCAGATAATATACCGGAACGGGCTAATTTGTTTGGACGTACTTTCGACTTGGTCCCTGATCGCAACCATGTTGTGCGCATGCGTAGTAGTGGTTACCATGGCAGCAGCTAACCCAGGCCCCACCCACAGCTCGAAAGGCGACGTGCGGTTGTTGGACGCAGTCTGCATTTGGAGGCCTGTGGTAATACTGACATGTACGCCGTATGAAGATCTGTATCAAAGGTATGTAATGCATGAAAACAATAGCTCGAGTCACAGCATTTTGCTGTCCTGCTTATATTGATTTGTCGATATAGTGATATGATGATGATGATTTGTAATGATATCTCCTCCTTCCTGATGCTGTAGCTTGTAGAATTGCAGCTTGAGAAATGTAAAATCAAAAGGATAGGGAAGACAGATATCAGGAAGACCAAGCAAAAGCTTGCTCTCGTCCCAGAAGAGAGAAAAAGCACACTGTGTTTTTATGCCGCTATACAGTCGTACGACAGATGTACGTATAGCGACTTTATTGAAAAACGGAAACGTCTATATACTTAAGCTTGATGCATGAGTTGGTAGATTTCTCTCTCTTAGAGCCAGATATATAAACTACACCACTTTCACTTTGCTTCACACACTACTATTATGTATGGAGGTTTGTCCTTGTGAGTTTCAGAGTATGAAGTATTTCATATCTATAACATTGGGTGTGGAGTTCATCTATTGTACACATCAGTGCAAAAGCATGATGGTTATTTTAACACAAAAATTTGTTATCTCAGTTGCACTACTTTCATGTGTATATGTATACATGAAAGGAGTGCAACTGAGATAACATACACATGAAATGAGTGCAACTGAGATAACATACACATGAAATGAGTGCAACTGAGATAATGTTATAATAGTCTTTGCAATGTACTAACCTGAGCACGTGGCTGCAGATATATATATAAATACCCTATGATGTTTATGTAACAGTATATAGCTTCTTCACATGGCTCCATGGACTCATAACAGGTCTCAGATAATTTGTCGTTTGGCAAGGTCTTCACTCTAGATCAAGTCTCCTCACTTCCCGAACCAGCCAGTCTCTAATAATATTCATAGCCTCTGCTGCTATAGCTTCATATTGAAAATTTAAGTTAAGGGGATGATAAATGCACATATGGAGAAATGTAGTGTCTATGTAAATGTAAATGTTGCTCCTCCATGACATTACATTACAGCATTACTGCATTACAGTGCAGCAGTGGGTGTCATACATGTTGTGGAATCTTATTGTGTCATGAAATATACAGAGGTAATTCCTTAACGAATATCATATACATCTCATGAGAGGTAGTAGTCATAATATATGTGTTGCAACTGAGGTAACTACACCTGCTGGTCAAAACAATCATTCATTTTTGCAGTGATATATATATATACTATGTTGCCATGGTAACGGCAGGTTTATATATTGCATATACACCTCATCAATATTCAACATAGTATATATCGTATAAACCATGTCCAATCAGTGTATATTTTCAGATATACACCTGCTATGTTCGGAAGTTTATTTGTGATATATCCCTCCGCCGTTGGCCCTCGGGAAATATCACAAATAAATTCCTCACAGCAGGTGTATATCTGACATATACACCTCTTGGCCATGGTTTATACATTACATATATATAGATATATCTTACAAATGTATTGCGTGGGACATCGGGCAATATGGCAAGTTATTGCACGAGTGTGTGAGGTATTCTCTCCTGACCTCTCCAGATTTTCTTGCTGTCAGTGGTCATAATGACTTGTACACACATTGGAGCAAATGAAGACAATGGTCAGTCCATGAAACAACTATATTCCTAACAACATGGCAAAATCATTTCTAAAGTGGTCCATTTCATGCACACTACCAAATTGCATATTGCCATTGATGGGCAATATGGCAAGTTATTGCACGAGTGTGTGAGGTATTGCCCGAGCCGAAGGCGAGGGTAATACTCACACACGAGTGCAATAACTCGCAATATTGCCCGATAAACCACGTAATGAGCTGTTTATTACCTAGCTCGCCTTCAACCTGGTGTTAAAACTCCGCCATTTTACCGTTCACTCGTAACGCGCAATGCGCAATGCGCTCTGAAATTTAATTGGTTAAATTGACTGGGCAATATAACATGGGCAATATGGGAATTATACATTATACATTATTATACAGGAAATTATACATTGCTGGGCAATATGTCTAGGTAATAAATGTGTGTGTGTGTGTGTGTGTGTGTGTGTGTGTGTGTGTGTGTGTGTGTGTGTGTGTGTGTGTGTGTGTGTGTGTGTGTGTGTGTGTGTGTGTGTGTGTGTGTGTGTGTGTGTGTGTGTGTGTGTAAAGAAAAATCACTACAATTTTGCAGTGCAGTTGTATAGTGCTGACTCCTACAAAGACAGTATCATGAACCATCTCCTGACCTCTCCAGATTTTCTTGCTGTCAGTGGTCATAATGACTTGTACACACATTGGAGCAAATGAAGACAATGGTCAGTCCATGAAACAACTATATTCCTAACAACATGGCAAAATCATTTCTAAAGTGGTCCATTTCATGCACACTACCAAATTGCATATTGCCATTGATGGGCCAATGTGTGTTGTATCACATTTCATTACTGTGTTTGTGTAGTTACAAGACTAGGTGCAGCAGTTCATGAGATACTGCTGCCTATCATGAAAGAGATTAGAATGACCTCAACTGTGTTAAAGATGACCTCAACTCTGTGAAGAATGATTTGAGTAGTCTCAACAAAACTGTCAGTACTCTGAGTGGAGATCTTGAGGACTACAAGCAGCAAACAGCATCTGAACTAGCTAGAATGACGACTGAACAATACACCATCCTCCAGTCCAACACTACTGAACAGCTGACACAACTCTGTGAAAAGGTTAACGTACTGAGAGATTATACTGACAGTTTAAAGGGAGATCTGAGCAGCCTCAATGACTCCATAAACAGAATAAGTGACAATGTGGAGGCACATGATAATCATGTGACTACTGAACTAATGAAACTTGATCAAAACCTGCAACAGAACTTCACATTACAACTGAAGAATAGCTATGGATATATTACTCCATACCAATGTGAAGATACAGGAGGTTGGAGACATGTGGTCTACCTGAACTTTACAGACCCCAATACCACCTGTTACTCTGGCTGGAGGCTGACTAGCCACTCCAAGAGAACGTGCGGAAGGGTTAGTACTAGTAATTTCACCTGTGACTCAGCCACCTTCACTGTCAGTGGAGGGGACTACACAAGGCCGTAGGATGTGGCACGGCAATGGCCATGCCTCCTTTCATACTGCACATGCTCAGTTAAATCTAGTGAGCAGCAAAATGGGCGTGGCTAACCAAAAGTGGACATAATATTTGCTCACACTAACACATGCGCACTACCTACTCCCAATGGCCGTACTGGTTTAATTTCACTCCTACAGGCCTGCTACACTAGAGTGTGTGGGAGAATTAGAGCCTATCAGGATGATACTCCAGATGCATTTGAGCCCTATGATATTGGTCAAGAGACCACTATTGATGGTTCCTATGTTGCTGGTGTTAGATGGCATTCCATGACAACACATCTGGACATTTGCAGCTGGATATCAAATTTGGTCGTACTAATTTTGTCTGTCCTTGTGATGCTACAATTAATATTACCATCCCACCATTTGTGGGTGGAGACTATTTCTGTGAATCAGGATGGAAATATATTCTATCCAGATCTTATTTGAGATGGTGATGGCTGTACTGGCAACATGCAATACATGTTGCTCATTCAATAATCCTCCATATTTCACTATACAACTCCCCAGCCCTACCACTGATGATATAGAGTATGTAATGATTTTGGTCATGAGGATACTCTAATAGAGCTCATAGAACTGTATGTACAGTAAATGTATATAGCTATTCCTTTTAAGACTTAAGAACTGTGTGGTTATACTTGTATATACATGTATATAGCCTCATACCCACAGATGTGTCCTGCGTATGGGGCCAATGTAAATGTATGGAGTGACCTCTATTGTACGGATACTAAATAGCAGAAATAATTGTTCCCAATACATTATACATGCATATTCATACCTTATTAACTCCCAAGACAATGTAACAACATTCTTGGCTCAGTTCCAGGCACTTTCCTGTTCACATGAAAATAAGTTGTGCGCAGAGCAAATCAGGCAAATAGCTGACGGCTGTTTTGGGTTGACTGGTGCTCATTAGCTGCACTTTGTATGCTAGTTGCTTTGCGACAGCCTAGTGCATACCCTAGGCATGCCGGAGCAGTTGTAGTTTCAGAGCAATAATATTCATCCACCGCATGGAAAAAGGTGTGCACAGAGCAAAATGAACAAGGCCTGGAAATAAACTTTTGCCTCATGAGTGGCCTTGAATCCTCAGCACAACATTATGCTCTCACACACACACACACACACACACACACACACACACACACACACACACACACACACACACACCAGACCATCTTGAAGGTTTTTCACTGCGTACACAGTTTTGCTTATGTCTATATATTAACTTTTAATTATCCAATCATATTACAGCACTTGGTTCATTCATAGAGTCTACAAGTTTATGAACATGGAATTTACATTATCTCATCTTAGTCACACACATTTTCATATGTATAATGAGGGTGGATGTGGCTCTTAATTTTTTACAGAGCCAAAAGCTCCTACACCTGAATTAAAAAGGATCAGTGCATCACAGATAAAAGTCACATATGGGAACCCTGATACAAAGGGACATACATATGTACAGACTACAGTTGCCCTCAGAACCTTAACACATGCCTTACTGGTCTAATTAGTCACTACAAATGAGACAGGTCAAGGCCTGGATTCATGCCTCAGTTGCAGCTAGTAATGCTGCTGGTATGGGAGACTACAGCAATGAAATGACTGTAGAATGTATATATATATATGATTTCTGTACTCAACATATTTGTTGATTAATACTATTTCTGCAGTTGTTTCTTCCATATATTCATAAAGAGTGGACAGTAATTTGATACAATCCTATAGCATAGGCATTCCAAATGTGATGGAAGTATGCATACAATTTAGTGGACATACATACTACCTAATAATGTTCAATATGCAACAATTGCCTGTCAAAAGCATAAGTATTAGCTACTGTGCACTGTGGAAGTTAAATAATTTTATACTCTACTTTATCCGTCTGCAAAATTCACTTGCATGTAAAGACGGAGATCTAAAACTTGTGGGTAGCAAATCAGAGAATGAAGGCAGACTGGAGGTGTGTTTTGATCAAAGGTGGGGCACTATCAATGAAAATGGATGGACACATATTGACACTCAAGTGACCTGCAGACAACTTGGATACTCTACTTCAGGTACATGTCATTATAGACTTGTTTCAATCACCACAGCATACTCCATAGGATTTGAACTGTAAATCTCTCAGGCTTCCCCCTTAATACACACACACACTGGCCCATCTTGAAGGTTTTTGGTTATGTACACCATTTCACTTACATCTATATATTAATCATCCAATCGTATTACAAAGTGCTTGGTGTCTTTTCTCTGTAGAGTATTCATAGAATATAAGTTTATCAACAAGGCTCCTACACCTGAAGTAAAAAGAATCAGTGCATCACGTCACATATGGGAACCTTGGATACAAAGGGACATACATATCTCCAGAACCTTGATACAGGCCTTACTGGTCTAGTTAAAAGTCACTACAAATGAGACAGTGTTGGTGATTCAAGGCCTGGATTCATGCCTCAGTTGCAGCTAGTAACGGTGCTAATATGGGAGACTACACACCAATAAAATGACAGTAGAATGTATGATTTCTGTACTCAACATAACGATACTATTTCTGCAGTACTCGAGAATCATTTCTTCTTCAGTGATTGTATACAATCCTAGCCCTGACATTTCAAATCTGATGGAAGCATGAGTTAGTGGATATACATTATTACCCCGCGGCTGCGCATGCGCAGAGCGGGGTTAAGCAATTGGTTCTGTCTGTCTGTCAGTCAGTCGTCAAAAAATATTGAAACCCGTCCTCTGCGTACAGTATACGGCTTTAAAGAACATTGGAAACATTTACTTCCTTCCTGGGCGCCGGTTTCGTCCACATGGCTCTTTCTCGGGAATGCTAGCTGTTCCCAAAATTAGCTAAGTTCGCTCCGCCTACCATTACGTGCAAATACGGATGGAATGGACGGATGATCTTTAAAATTACGGAGAGCATGCCTATGTGCGGGATAGCCGTTCCACCTACCGAACTTGCCGCGGGGTACGAATTCTTCGAATAATCCAGTACCCACAAGGGCCCACATGCTCTGAACAAATGTATGCTCACTCCACAATGCTCTGCATCAAGTCTTTAGCTACAACTTCCTTTCTGCTTCTAGGATTGTTGGCCATCAAAGTGATACAAGAATCACAGCAACATACAGTTGTTGGGTAGTGATTGTATGTACCATGCCACTAATTACTACATGCTTTCTGTTTCTAGAACTGTTGACCATCAAGTGATACCTACTGGGAAAGACTCACAGCAAGTGCATGAGATAACCATAGGGTCTAAACATTTTATAATACTACCTGGTTGTCTGTACCACTAAATACTACATGCTTTCTGTTTCTAGAATTGTTGACCATCAAGTGCACTATAAAAATGTCAAGGTTAATATAGCCCTGATATTGTTATCTAAGTTGCATAGCTGGCTTCTGTGATTACAGTGTGATACATACCAGGAAAGACTCACACTCTTTCACCCTCACAAGAAGCACCTCCACACAACCAATGAGCCCATCCACCACTATAATATGGGCAGGTCATATTATAGTGGTGCAAGTAAATAAGAAATGTAGCCCTAAGGATGTAGTGGGTATCAATAGCCTGATAACTAACATGTACAACTGTTCCACCTCTAGGAATAGCCTGACAACTAACATGTACAACTGTTCCACCTCTAGGAATAGCCTGACAACTAACATGTACAACTGTTCCACCTCTAGGAATAGCCTGACAACTAACATGTACAACTGTTCCACCTCAACCATGTACAAGGCGCTGATAAGGGTCAACCAGCCCAAAACAGCTATCCGCTCTTTGCTTGGTTTGCTCATTGCACACCTTTTTCCATGGACTGTAAAATTGAAGTGCTAAGTTCAATTTTAGCCTGGTGTGCATTTCAGTTGTACCTTCTCTAAGGTTTCTGTAGTTCTGTATCACTAGTTACTACAACCTTCCAAGAATTGGTGGTCAGGATTTCTGGAAGTAGAAATGATGTACATAGTTAACCTCTTGACTTCTATTCCAGGAATCCAGTTTTAAGTTGTAGATTCCTAGAAGTAGAACAGTTGTACATGTTAGTGGTCAGGCTGTTCTTAGAAGTAGAACAGTTGTACATGTTAGTTATCAGGCTATTCCTAACTCTACAATGGCCTAGACTTACATACCCTAGGACAATATGTATAGAGTAAACAAAACAAGGGCTGGTAGTAAACAATTCACTGCAAAATAAGAAACCAGTTATTATATATATAATTTTCAATACAGAACACTGCAGGGTATATAGATCTGTGACAAATACAGGAATGAAGAACTGTCTACACTGTAAAAATGTCAAGGTTAGCCCTGATATGGTTATCTAAGTTGCATGGCTGGCTTCTGTGATTCCCTCAATGTCATGGTGTCTATTATCAAAGCTTGGTGGTCAAGAACATTGGAAAGATAGTGGTCAAGACCTAGTGGGGTCTATAACTTATTACATTCTTTACAATTCTTGGTAATTATATACAATTACAGAAACCTTAGAGAAGATGTGACTGAGATAACAATATCAGGGCTAAATGAACCTTAGTGTAGAGCTTCCAGATAGTATTGTTGTCAAGAGCCATACTGGCCTGTCTGCAGAGTAATCTCCTCACTCTCCCCATCACTCCCTCACACTCTCCCACCCTCACTCAAGAGGCACCTCCACATAACCAATGAGCCCATCCACTATGTGGGCAGGGTAATGATTTTAATTCTTACTGCATCCTGTAAGCTGATATCCTGTTGCAATTCCCACTAATATCATTATCCAATACCCTCAAACATAGTCCTCGGGTATAAATAGATCAGTGTTATACACTACGCAGAGAAAAACAGGCCCTACAGTCAGAGCATCCTCCACAATACTGTACTATAGGCATCATTTTTGCTGAGTTCATCTGTGACAGGGACAAGAAGAAATGGCTAGGACTGTCCTGTTAGTATTGCTGTCAGCAGTCATACTGACTTGTCTACAGACTGGAGTAGCACGTCATGAGTTAAGAGAAAGTGATGGTAAGCCATAGTCTACAGCATGCAGGCACACAAAATGACCATATTTAACTCACAGTTCATAGGATAAGTGCAGCAGTTCTCCAGGAAATCCTGCCATACATCAACAGAATTGAAGAAAACCTCAGGAAAGACTTGACCAGCCTCATTACTGAGAAAGTGACAAGTCTCCGGGAGTCAGTGAGTGAAGACTTGATGGACTACAAAAACCAAATTGATCTGCACACATCCCTCCAGTCTAATACACAGCAATTGCACTTCACACAACTCTGTGCTAAAATTGACACGCTTAATTCTAAACTGGTTAATGCTCAATGTATTGCACCAATCAGTCTCACATCTCCTACCTCACTACCACCATCCTCTCTCTTTTCATGTGGAGGTACAGGAGGCTGGAGACGTGTGGTCAACCTGAACTTTACAGACCCCAATACTACCTGTCCCTCTGGCTGGAGGCTGACTAGCCACTCCAAGAGAACATGTGGTAGAGTTAGTACTAGTGCTTTCACCTGTGACTCAGCTACCTTCCCTGTCAGTGGAGGGGACTACACTAGAGTGTGTGGGAGAATTATAGCCTATCAGGATGATACTCCAGGTGCATTTGAGCCCTATGATACTGGTCGAGTGACCACTATTAATGGTTCCTATGTTGCTGGTGTTAGTCTTACCCATGGCAGTCCTCGACAACACATCTGGACATTTGCAGCTGGATATTACGAGATTCAAATTGGCGAAGCTAATTTTGTCTGTCCTTGTGATACTACCACTAATATTACCATCCCACCATTTGTGGGTGGAGACTATTTCTGTGAATCAGGATGGAACTCAGGCCCACTACCATGGCAACATGTATTCTATCCAGATGATCCTCTTTGGGATGGTGATGGCTGTACTGCAAGTAGTACATGTTGCTCATTCAACAATCCTCCATATTTCACTAAACAACTCCCCAGCCCTACCACTGATGATATAGAGGCTAGACTATGCAATGATTTTGGTCATGAGGATACTCCAATAGAGCTCATAGAACTGTATGTACAGTAGATGTATATGGTATTCCTTTCAAGACTTAACACAAGACTGTGTAATTATACCTGTATATAAATGTATAGCCTCATAGCCATGGAATATGGGCTAATGTAAATGTGTTGATTGACATTTATTTAATTATAGTGTACAGGTACAAAATAGCAGAATATAATTGTTCCCTAAACATTAATTATTCAACTCCAAAGAGGATTAATAACATTCTCATCTCAGTTCCAGGCACTTTCCTGAAAATAATTATAAGGTGTGTGCAGAGCAAACAAGGGAATGGCAGACGACTGTTTTAGGATGATTGGTGGTCATTAGCTGCGCTGTGCATGCTAGCTGCTCTGCGACAGCCTAGTGCATACCCTAGGTATACCTGAACAGTTGTAGTTTCAGAACAATAATTTTCATACACATGGATGGACAAGGTCTGGGACTAAATCTTTGCTTCAGGAGTGGCCTTGAGTAAAAATCCCTGGCCAACATGTGCTGTAATCACCAACTGTATTACATGTACTCCACTACATATACATGCTAAGTTTGAGGTCGGCTGTTTATCAGTTTGGTTGAGGTGCGTTTGTTGCTCTGACTAGATTTGTAGGTGTAATTTTGGCTAATGGGGACAGAATTGGGTCTTTGTCTCAAATACACACACACACACACACACACACACACACACACACACACACACACACACACACACACACACACACACACACACACACACACACAACCTCTGAACTGTAGGCCTTATTGGTCTACTACAAATGAAGCAGTGTTGGTGATTCAAGCTCTCGATTCATTTTTCAGCTCTTCTGCCTCAGTCACAGCTAATAGTAATGCTACTTGTGTTAGAGACTACAGCAATGAAGTGACTTCTATATATACTCAACATATTTTCAGTAGGATTCCTGAAAGTAGAAAGTAGATAGTAGGACAATAGTCTGCCACTGCTGTACAACTAACAACTATGTACATCCTTTCTATTTTAAACACTCTTGGAAAGGTTGTAGCATATAGTATAGGCCTTGAGGATTATGCCAGCATAATTTTGAGCATAATAAAGCATTATTCCGGGCATAATAAAGTAGGACAATAATATCTTTCATGCTACACATAACTCATATCCTGTTGCAATTCCATATATCATTTCTTATTCCCAACACCCTCAATCATAGAACTAGTCCTCTCCGGGTATAAATAGATCACTGCTGTACGTGCACTACACAGAAACAGGAAAAACAGGCTCTACAGATACCATGCAATACCATGGCAATTTGCTGACACTCAATAGTACATGATTTGAGGGAGAAATTGCTGAGATATATCCACCAGAGCTTCAGCTTAAAATACTACGGAATGCCTTACTGCAACATACTTATTACAATAGATAATGAGAAATACTCCACAACAGTTTGTGATAAACAGATAGTTTTGGATTTGATGTGGTGAGTTTTCCTTTTATGTGCTCCAACATCCCAACTAAACCAGCATACAAAGTGCATATCTCACGTATTGGTAGAATAGGTACTTTTTGGAACACCTTTAAGGAGACACTACAAGCTTACACAGAGGCTCATTAAGCAGTGATATCTGTACTCAGATCTATGTATGGCCTTTAGAATGTTTGCAAGATCTCATGCAAATATCTTCTCCAGATATGGTCGTAGCATATGTAGACATTGAAGAGGGGATGTTCTTGCCAGCAAGTGATGCTTTCCTGGGTTGCTGTATCTCTGTCAGATCATAATCAGTAGTGGGCCTGTAAACTTATTCATTTGTTATTTTTATCAGCAGCTACATGTATTGTACTAAGCCCAGTGGCTGTTATTTTTTACCAGGTTGTCGTCATTTGTGTCTATGTTTAATTGTATGCATGATTCAGTCTTGGCAGCTGAACAGCCTCAGCAGCTCAGTTAGTGTTACCTTGAACGGCTGTGTCGTGGTCCTCATCCTACTGGAGGCAGTGAGTTGTGCTACTCGTCTTTCTGTTGTGTTGCTCTAAGCATCTCATGGAGTTGGTGCACATGCACAGAGTGAGCATACAGTAGGTGTGTGTGTGTGTGTGTGTGTGTGTGTCCAGTTATATCTATTCCACCAGTGCAAGTAAATACTTTATACAACAAGTTTTCAAAATTTTAGTGCTTTGTTCTCAAATTATGACAAAATGTGTGTACTTCAAAGCCCCCTGGGAGCATCTATGACATCTCTGATCAACCACCTTACAATGGAAATATTTTATAACACATTATTATAGCAATTAGTGGAAACACAACAGCCTCAACCTACAAAGCTGTAAGGCTAGCTATTAGGGCTACAATAACTTGTTCTTTATGTCCGTGCGGGTGTCTTGCATCTGCTCCATCATCATCTCCTCCAGATCTGATATCTGCTCTCAGAAAAGAACATGAAATATGGCTACAGTACCATTTCTCCCTCACCAGCTTCCGAGGTCACTTGGATGGTGCTTGGTACATGTCGTGTGACAGGAGAAAAGCTTTATGATTGGCCAATGTGCCTTACTGCTGCTCCATACTCCACACATGGTCCTATCGAGGAATAACATCAACCTCCATAGTCTGGACTCCATCCCACATGACTTATGTATCCCACATGAGCTATGACACAATTCACATCTAATCTGCACAATTCACATCTAATCTGCTCTCTAGAGAAGAAATTCAGTAGCAAAATCAGATACTTTCTTGGAGACAGGAGAGCTCTGAGTACTACTGACATAAGGTCCACCCATAATTCCAGTTGACTTCTCATCAATAAAGCCTTCTCTTCAGTCTTCTCAGCAATCACCTAACAATTATTTGGTAGAAGATTAATACATGAACAATATTTATCATCAGTGTACCTTAAATCTTCCTTAGGAACTGCAGCTCTGCTACTCAGTCCAGCTGGCAGTACCAAGTGTGGATTAGTAGACCAGCCTATCTTTCAACGATGTCATGATGGCAGGTCTCTAACCGATAGAAGGGAGGAAGGACCACACCCACTTTGTTTCTCCACTCTCCTCGTCGTCTCTGCTTTCAGTTTCAATGTCTTAATGCCCTTAAGGAAAAATGTATAAGATCTTACACAATTGTTTTAAAGGGCATTAAGAAAAAATGTATAAGATCTTACACAATTGTTTTAAAGGGCATTAAGAAAAAATGTATAAGATCTTACACAATTGTTTTAAAGAAACTGTGTTTCTTGTAAGGAATGATGTCTAATATATAGAAATCTTATAAGAAAAAAATGATCAGATGTAGGACTCATACAAGATTGTTGTAAGAAATGGGAATCTTTTTGTAATGTATGGAATCTTATAAGAATAAGATGTGGGAATCTTATAAGAATTGTAAGATGTGGGAATCATATAAGATATAAGATGTCGGAATCTTTTATTGTAAGATGTGGTAGTATTATAAAGATGGGAAAATCATATAAGAATTCTTATGTCTAAGAGTTCTTGTAAGATGACCATGAATAAGTGACTATTCATGACACATGGTAACACTGGGCAGAAGGCACATGTATAACACCATGAAAAGGCTGTTAATTTTGAGTGGGAGTGAGCCAAACTTGTTTGGTCAAACTTGTTTGGTCAAACTTGTTTGGTCAACAGGCTGATATTCTATATGTGATGGGCACTGTACGTACCGTAATGTTATATGTGAGTTCTAATTTTGCATGTGTACTGATATACTTGTATAGCGGGTTTGCTCCCACTCACTGACAATGTGTAGCATTCTACTAGTTAAGTATCATTTCATTGACACATGGTAATACCCAGATATTATAAAGGCTAATACACAATGTATTTTTTAGTTAAAGAGAGAATTGGTCCTGGAGTGAAATCAAGTCTGACACAACTAGCATCGCTGATATCGTCAGCAGTCAACTGAAAAGCAGCTTTTTAACCCTCGACGCGTATGCACAGCGAGGGTTACTGTACTTGGTGTGTGTGTGTGTGTGTGTGTGTCTGTCTGTCTGATGCCCTATTTCTTGGACACCGTAAGCTTATATGCTGAAATGAAGGTACCAACGGCTTCGGGTCAACACAGAGCAGACTTTTATTTTCCTATAAATGCTTTGTTCAAAAATTTAATACGGCGTCATTTACTTACCTACCGGTGACATCCTACGAGGGTACTGCAGCGACATTCAGATTGTTCTAAGGGTCCTAAAAAGGCCAACAATAGGCTGAACGCTACCTGGAATACAACTCAATGTAAGGCAGCGAGCTTCTTTCTGTTTAGTCTGCGTCTTTGCCTAGTATACTTCCTGTTATTAGAATGTTTCAAGAGCATGTTCGCTTCCAAGGAGTCACGCATGCCTGTGCGTTAGAACTACAGAAGCCAAGCGAGCATTTCCTTGCCTGTCCGGTAAGGACTTGGATAGGCTACTGAAGGGACGTTTCTTTCAGGCCCTCCTCCCTTAGTGGCAGCGCAGGCTAGGTGCCCCCAAGGTAGAGGAAAGTTTTGATGAGCTTTTTAGCCGTGCACGTGTCTCTGAGTGTCATGAGCAGCAATATAGTGACCTGGCTGAGGAGCGTAAGAGTAAGGACAAAACTAGGAAGGCTGATACTGATTCTAGCAGAGATAAGGGAAGTGGTAGTTCTAGCACGACTAGCACAGGGGTGCTCCCGTCCAGTGATGATGGTGCTGGTGATAAGCCTCCTAGGAAACAAGGGCAAGGTATTCAGTGTGGCAATATGGGCATATAGCACGAAACTGTTTACAGAGGAGGAGACAGGGCCCAGAAGCTCCAGGCAGACAAGAAAATATAAACCCCAAGTCTCAAGATTCCTTAGAGGTCCACAGTGTTTCTGATTGTACTGACCAAGAACTTGAGCAGGAGTTAAGACGTAGGAGGTTGGACAAGGAACAAAAGCTGGCGGATGGGACTTCCCCGGTAGTAAATGTGGTGACTGGTGCTATAGGTTCAGTATATCAAGTGGATGTGTCCTTAGAGGGACTAGCTGTGTCCACCATTGTGGACACTGGTTCCCAGTCGACCATCATCTCACGTGCATTCCTCCACAAAGTGTTTGCCCATATTAGGAACTCTGGTAACGTCCCTCCCAGGCACCCTGCACTAAATTTAAGGGAAAAGGGGGAAACCCCATACTAATCACTGCACAGGTCCCACTTACCCTTAGTCTGGATGGGAAAGAAGCCTCTGTCCCTGTGTTTGTACAACCAGACAGTGAGCAAGAATGCCTTTTGGGTTCTAATGTACTACCCACCTTGGGTGTTTCTGTGGTTAGGGCTAATGTACACCCTGTGACCATAACCCCCAGACCTCTGGATAGAGTGGAGGTGGCTAGTGTTAATCTAATTCAGGCCACAACCCTCCCTACCACCCTAAATGGATGTTTTGCTAGAGCCAAAGTAGGAGTTAGCATGCCTGAAAATGCCTGCCTCTTGTTTGAACCCAATCATGAAGCATTAAACCAGTCCGGTGTAACAGCATTTGAGTCAGTAATCACTCTAGATAGAGATGGTCATGCAATGGTGCCTCTACATAACTATCGGTGTACCTGTGTCACCCTTCATAAGGGGAGTCCTCTGGGATTGGTTAGGCAATGTGAAGCACTGCATGAAGGCCAACCTTGTTCCCCGGGCCCCTGTTGCCCTATTAGTGGGACAGTACTGGAAGTTGTGTCAGAGGACGCTGGTCGTTATGAGCAGCTAGCACAGGCCTTAGAAATCCCAACAAATAAGCTTGAGCATGACCAGGTAACTGCCTTGATGGGCCTAATACAGGAATATTCTGATGTATTTGCACTCACTGACTTAGAGTTGGGGTGCACTGACACTGTCCGCCATTCCATTGACACTGGGGACAATAAGCCAATAAAACAGCACCCATATCGTACTGCTATTGCATGGAGGGATACCACCAGACAGATGGTGGAGCAAATGCAGCGGCAAGGGATAGTACAGCCTTCCCGGAGCCCCTGGGCGAGCCCCGTGGTTCTGGTGCCTAAAAAGGAGGGTAGCTTACGCTTCTGTGTGGATTATCGTAGGCTTAATGCGATTACGCAAAAAGATGTATTTCCCTTGCCGCGGGTGGATGACATACTTGACACTTTAGCTGGAACTCAATTCTTTACGTCCCTAGATTTAGCCTCAGGCTATTGGCAAATAGAATTGGATGACGATGCACGTGCCAAGTCGGCTTTTACTACATACAATGGCCTATTTGAATTTGTCCGAATGCCCTTCGGCCTATGCAATGCCCCTGCGACCTTCCAACGAGTTATGCAAGTGGTCTTAGCGGGATTAGAAAGTGAAGGGGTTTTTGTATATTTAGACGATATTCTGATAGCCTCAAGGAGCTTTGATAAACACTTAGTGCAGCTTAGGGAGGTGTTTGAGCGCCTCCGAGCGGCAGGTTTACGTCTTAAACCTAAGAAGTGCCTGTTCCTCCGGAATGAAGTACCATACCTTGGACACATCCTCTCAAGGGGTGATGCCAGACCCCACTAAGATCTCTAAAGTCCAGTCTTTCCCCGTTCCACGTGACATTACTGGTGTTAGGGAGTTCATTGGTTTGGCCTCTTACTATAGGCATTTTGTGCCCAAGTTTGCTGATGTAGCAGCTCCCCTACGTGCCTTGACAAAGAAGGATATAACGTTTAATTGGACTATTGCATGTCAACGAGCTTTTGATGAGTTGAAGGGCTTGCTGGTTAGTGCACCTGTTTTAGCCTACCCTAGGTTTGGGCTGGGGGAAGAGTTTGTTTTAGAGACTGATGCGAGTGGAGTTGGCCTAGGGGCTGTCCTCTCTCAAACACAAAAGGACATCCAGCTTCACCCTATAGCCTATGCATCACGCTCACTTGATCACAGTGAAAGGAATTATAGCATCACTGAACTAGAGACACTAGCTGTAGTGTGGGCCGCACGATATTTTCGCCCCTACTTACTAGGACACCACACTATAGTGTACACAGATAATTCTGCCTGTGTTTCGGTGCTTGGTACCGCCCGTCCATCTGGCAAGATTGCGCATCGGGCTGGCAAACTTAACTCTAATGCTGATGCCTTATCACATAACCCCACCAGCACATGTGGAGGTGAATGTTGTTGTGGCCTTGATGCGTGTAGCTCTTGTGATGGTGCCTGTTGTGTTGATACTGATGGCAGTCGTGACTCTGTCTCGAGCACTGGTCTCGGTTTTGAAGATGTTTGTAGTGGGTGTGGTGTGTATAATGGTTGTGGTTGCAATTTTGGTAGTTCTGGTGCTCCTGACACTTGTTGTACTCGTGGTGGTGTTGGTATAAGTGGTGATAGCCAGCTTTGTTGTCGTTGTAGTAGAGAGGATGTTGAAGTTGAGTTGTTCTCTGGAGATAATGTCCTATTTGTTGCTGAAAATGATCAAGAAGGTGTTGTCAAAGATGATAATAGAAGACCTGAAGTTGGCTAAAAAAATAGTAATGGAGAGCCAACATTATGAGATAATTGATGGTGTTCTACACCACGAAAGCCCGAACTATCCTGGCCACTGGTGCATCGTTGTACTATAACAGCTCAGACCTCAGTTACTCCACGAGGCCCATGCTGGGTGCTTCAGTGGGCACTTCTCAGAGAGGAAGGTCTACGACAAAATTCGTCGTAACTACTGGTGGTATGGTCTGAGGCGTGACATCCGCAAGTTCTGTCGCGCTTGTCTTAATTGTGTCTCCCGACGTGGACCAGGACATGCATCTAGACCTCCTCTGGTGCCCATTCCTGTGAAGGGTGCTTTCCACAGAGTGGCCGTTGACGTTCTACAGTTACCTCTCACATTGAGTGGGAACAAGTATGTTATTGTTTTTACGGATTATTTAACAAAGTGGGTGGAAGCGTTCCCAACCGCCGATCAGCAGGCTACCACTGTGGCAAGGTTGATGATTGAACACATTGTATGCCGACATGGAGTGCCCGAGGAATTGTTGTCAGACAGGGAAACAAATTTCCTTTCCGATATAATGATGATGCTGTGTTCGCTATTAGGAATAAAAAAGATAAATACCAGTGGTTATCATCCACACACAGATGGGTTGGTGGAGAAGTTCAACTCAACTCTCCAAGCTATGATTACCAAATCAGGTGACGTGAACGGAATGGAGTGGGACAAGAGACTGCCCCTGCTACTGTTGGCTTATCATTCTGTTGTACAAGATTCCACCAAAGAGAGCCCATTCTTCCTGCTGGAAAGGCACGTGCGATTGAAACTCAAGGTTGGCTCTGTACACTGCTGGAAGCACTATAGCTTTGACCGGAGCAGTACGCATACTTGTACTCTTTCATGCAGTAACTGCTAGTGCTTCGCCGTACATCAAACAGGAATACCTGATTGTGGGTAAGCCAGAATAGGCTAGATCTAATTAACCCTCGGCGTGCATGCGCAGCGAGGGTTACGGTACTTGGGTCTGTGTGTGTGTGTGTGTGTGTGTGTGCGTGTCTGTGTGTCTGTCTGTTAAGTCACATCTCACCTCTGGAGCATCTGTTTGTCCTGAAAATACTGTCACGTACTCAGCGGGCAACGGAGGTCAAAATATTTGTGGGGTTTTCTTTGAAACCGCTCCGTTCAAGAGTTATGGCGTGAAACGCAAGCGAAAGAGCCAATATGCTAATTAGATCTAGCCTACTCTGGCTTACCCACGATCAGGTATTCCTGTTCGAAGTACAGCGAAGCACCAGCGGTTACTGCATGAGGGAGTACAAACATGCATACTGCTCCGGTCAAACCTATAGCGCTTCCAGCAGTGTACAGAGCCAACTTTGAGTTTCAATCGCACGTGCCTTTCCAGCATTCGCGCACGCGCGTTATATATGAGATTTAGCGCGTGCGCTTTCAAGGATTCGCGTACGCACGGACGCCGAGGGTTCTGCACTTTAGTCAAGTGCATTCATTAGCATATTGGCTCTTTCGCTTGCATTTCACGCCATAACTCTTGAACGGAGCGGTTTCAAAGAAAACTCCACAAATTTTTTGACCTCCGTT
Organism: Theonella swinhoei; assembly: GCA_963970385.1. Classification (NCBI taxonomy): domain Eukaryota; kingdom Metazoa; phylum Porifera; class Demospongiae; order Tetractinellida; family Theonellidae; genus Theonella; species Theonella swinhoei. Next base: position 5,547,309 of record OZ019949.1, on the reverse strand, counting down.
GCCCGCTACAGTATTTTCAGGACGAACAGACACTCCAGAGGTGAGATTTGACTTAACAGACAGACAGACAGACACACACACACACACACAAATACCGAAACCCTCCTGCGCATGCACGCCGAGGGTTAATTATTGAGACAACCCTGCATTAACCTCAAAGTATATACATGTATATACAATTGCAACATGCTTTTCTTTACATGTGCTAGCTACTCCTGCCTATAATATGCAGATAAAACACAATCCAACAGTCATCATTGAGGGGGGAGGTCATGCACTCCGCAAGTTTAACTGATGCAGTTACTTCTAGGACACCTCTCTCAGTAAGGTGTCTATTCATGTACCATGTCATATCACCATGCACATGCACCCCCTAAGCAATATAAAGCTGGCTCGCCCCACATGCATTTCACTTTGCTCCATATACCACATTCGTAAACACATACCCTAAGGGTTAATTAGACTGTGATATATATTTACTATAACCATAAGGGTCAATTACACTTTGCCATATACTTTGAGATAGGTGTGCAGTGAGGAGGACTACTCCCTTATGGGGAGAGCTCAGTAAGCATCCTTCACGGGCTAGTAAGCATTTAATGAGCTAGGGGTATAAAGTGAAGCAAAGTTAGGAGAAATTGCATCCATCCATATACAGATTCAGTGAAAAGGTATCCGAAGGCAGCCACTATCTCCTATTGTCATCAGCAATTGAAGGAACAAGACCTCAACATGCTTTCGAGACGAGTCCAGAAGTAGGTTACTAACAGGCATTCAACTATTTCATTCTTTTCAGAGTGATGAACCCCACTCAACCATCTTCATTGCCTACAAAGGGCAAATGTTGGAGTTTGTGACCCGCACACAGGGGACAAGAAGGGCAGGTGACATCACTGACTAATACTCACAGCCTGAGTCCTTCAACAAGCTACAGGAGCTCTGGCACAACACGATGACGACAGGCTTGTTGGCAGACTGAAGGGCCTCGCCATGCTACCAGCCCACCACCAACTGTGCAGCCCTGGAAAGAGGCCAGAACCACTGCACTTCCCTTCACCACGAGAGGCATATGATCTGGGGATGAGATCTCCACCAGCATGGCATCGTAAGCTGCCAATTCAGATTAACAGATTAATAGATTAATCCTTTAAGCATCTAACAATAACTTTAACTGATTTCTCTTTAACAGACAAACTTTGAGGTCTTTGTGAGAACGGATGGAGAGAGGGAAGTGAGGGAACTGCAACCGATTAGGAACGGCATGTTTGTGTGCGAATTTGAAGGAAACCTTTCAAAGCCAGAATGTGAGAGGAGGCTGAGAAGCAGTATATCACCTTTCTGTGACCATTGCTTCAATAATGAATGCACTAAAGTGCAGAACCCTCGGTGTCTGCGCGTGCGCAAATCTGTAACGCGTGTGCGCGAATGCTGGAAAGGCACATGCGATTGAAACTCAAGGTTGGCTCTGTACACTGCTGGAAGCACTATAGCTTTGACCAGAGCACCACGCATGCTTCTACTCCCTCATGCAGTAACCGCTGGTGCTTCGCTGTACATCGAACAGGAATACCTGATCGCTGGTAAGCCAGAGTATGCTAGATCTAATTAGCACAAGTAAATGAAAAATTTAGGAAATTTGAAGTGTAATATAGGGATTGCATAAAAATGAACAGAGACAAGATTGGGACACAGGGCTATGTACATCAACATACCTTGTAGTACATTGATGTATATAGCATGTCTGTGTCCCAATCTTGTCTCTGTTCATTTTTATGCAATCCCTATATTACACTTTAAATTTCCTAAATTTTTCATTTACTTGTCTCTTGTCATTTTTTTACTATTGTAATCAATAATTCTCACTAGAATATGCTCTCCGCATCCATAAACGTCTGACCAAGTATTGCTATTAACCACACACTGAGCTACTGTATAAATGTGTGATTAGTAGGGCGTGGTTTGGTTGCAAGCTATAAGCGGCTGCTTACACTTACAAATACTAGAGCAAACTTGCTAGTAAAGCTATCAGTCACTAGCGCTTTGGCTTGGTGGTATCGTGGTAGAAGAGCGTGCCGTTTCACCAACAGACGGTATATAAGTTTACCGTGGTATGTACATATACGTAGAGGCAGAGTTAGCACACTGTGCGTGTGCAGTGTTCTGACGGTGAGAGTTCGTCAACACATCTTTCTTTTGCTTATGTAGTACTAAGTGCTAGTTGCTATACAAATCGTCAACACATTTCTCATGTTTCTCTATTATCAGCCAGTTCACTCTGCGCCTAGTTGCTACGCGCTAGTTGCTAAGCATCTACGCATGCGCGGCAGATGTAATGACATCATTAACGAGTCTTGTCTCATTACGTAATCGATTTATTGTATGACGCATGCTACTATATTACGTACAACGTATGTACTATGCACGTACATTCAAAATGAAATTACGTAATCACTAATATACATACATGTACATGTGAAGCCCGGCAGTAAAAAACAAATATTATTCTGGTATCGATTATGGAGAAAACAGCACTTTAAGTTTAAATAAATAATAAACAAATTCTTTCATGTGACATCCCAAGTATAAATGCATTTAGTGGTACTACCACCATCGTAGAATTACGCGATAGGCTCGAGAGCGGAATGCAATCATCAATTAAGGCGATATTCTAAATAACGCACACTCTATTCTGTGACCTCTGACCTCTCTGCCATGTGCGTTGTACGTAGCTGAGTTTACAACTGGCAACAGGCGGCTCCAAGAGATTTACTAACTCTCTAGGCCTGACTAGGTCAAGAAAGAGGAGGTAGGAAGCTGCGTGCACAAATTTTCTTGAAAGAAATGCAAAGAAGACCCACTAGCTATGGAACAATCTGGAGGATGAGCTGCGCGTGGTGCAGCAAGAGGAATGCGACGAAACTGTGTCTTCATCTTGGAGTGGGCGATGCACTACGCGTGCACCTGTTGTTGAAACACGTAAGCATGCATTTCAATCATGAGTAGGGTACTGAAGTAAGGCATCATCATAACTAGTGTGCGTATTCCAAGAAACCCGATGGGCAGCACTACGGAACTTAGTCCAACTGAATTTTTCCTGATGCATCCTCAAGCCACAGAAGTTCAAGACACCAGGTTTTAGCAGAGAAAGTGCAGGCCATGAATACAATGTATTCCCATTTCATCACTGAAAAGAGATGTCCTGACTTTCTGTCTTTACCTCTTCAACAGCAATTACCACAACAACAGTATTTGACTCACTCTGTGACCGTTTTGGTACAAACAATGGAAAGTAGAGATTCATGTGAACAGCAGTCTATTATTTTTGTGGTAGTAGTACTCGAAACCCTCTCAATTTACGCTTAAAGACAAACTTCTATTGAACCAAATTGCATAAAATGAACGTTTACACCCATGTGAAGTGTGTGCTACAGAAAACTGAAAATCATTAATTGCGTTTAATTTTTGATTTTTACTGCTGAGCTTCACACATGTATTGCATTGAGGGGAGTGTTAACATCAGTATTACAAGAATCACAAGGGTTAATAACATGTGATTTTGTTATGTTGCTATTAGTGATGATATCTCTACACATGCTGACTTTCAGGTTGATGGCTACCATGGTTGCTTATTTTTGCTCAATAGTTATCCTCATTCATAATACATTTCTGGGAGAGATAACGATCAGTAGTACAAGAACTACAAGGGTTAACAATATTATACCTCTATTCCCCAGTACGTAATGACATATTTCCACATGCAAAGATTCAAGTTCATTGATTTTATGTTTTTTGAGGTACGCTTCTTCAAGAAGAATAATAAGATGGCAAAAATGTGAAAAGCACTTTTTAAGCTATTACACACATTTTAGATCACAACACAACCAATTTTAGTATACTGGTTATTTTTCACACATTCTTCACCTTGATATCACTAAAAGTGAAATTAACTTCAAATTGAAAGTGAAAATGAACAAAATCCTTATATATGGTTTTCAATGGGGATAGACCATAGCAATCCCTATATACACAGTACTACCGTACTGTGTGATATTGGCTCTTTCGCTTTCGTTTCACGCCATAACTCTTGGAATGGAGCGGTTTCAAAGAAAACCCCACAATTTTTTTGACCTCCGTTGCCCGCTGAGTACGTGACAGTATTTTCAGGACGAACAGACGCTCCAGAGGTGAGATGTGATTTAACAGACAGACACACAGAGACACAGACACACACACACACACACACACACACACACACACACACACACACACACACACACACACACACACACACACACACACACACACACACACACACACACACACACACACACACACACACACACACACACACACACACACACACACACACACACACACACACACACACACACACACACACACAGAGAGAGAGAGAGACCCAACTACTATAACCCTCCTGTGCATGCGCGCCGAGGGTTAATTATTGTAAAGGCTAGTGCAGAAAATCAAGGAATGTTGTTTAAAAGCTGGGTTAACATTTACAAGAATAGGTTGCAACAATTGGAAAAGGCTTTAGTCCAAATCCATGCTCACTCTAGTGCTTATGGAGTGGCTTGCATTAGTGGAAAATTCAAAAAGGAACCAGTAAATGAGCACACCAAGTTAGGAAAGATAAGCACGAAAGAATACAAGCCCTGCTCCATTTCTTCTTCAGAGATTTGTGATTCATGGACATAAAGAATTGAGGACAATTTGCAACAATTACTTGATGTGGTCCACTTATGACTCTGGCTTGAAAGGATGGGTGAAGTAAAGAAGTACTTGTCACCTACCATAGCTAATGAATAAGAATATGTGTATATTATAATCATTGTTGACAACTGTTAAAAAGTGCTCACCAGCTTGGTATGCGTTTTTACTTCTCGTGTAACCTTACTTTTGACCAAATCAGCTTTGTACACTCATCCAGTTGATTTAGCCATTTTTTGTGGAGATTCAAAACCGGAGAAGTTGGCCTTCAATAGGGTGTGACAAAGAAAGCGATATTGCAAATCGGGAAGGTAAATTTGTCTGTTAGTGAAGTAGAACTGTGCATATGGAAACCCTTACAGTTCTAGAAAACTTCAACTTCTCCATCTCACAAACAGCATTGAAATGTGATCCTGACCTCTCTACAATCCCACCACAGATATTCCGCAAGTGTTTCAAACACTTTATGTCACAACAGGCTGTGAATACACATATTTATCGCTACTTCTACCAGCATGCAGAATTCGTCACAAGCACAACAATTGGTAAATTAGCAGACATACAGCTAAAAAATGCCGGAATAGATATGGGATATTTATCATTTCTATGATTAGTAGGCACTGTCTATCATAACACAGGATTTAAAACAAGAAATTGCATACTTCATTGCATCTATCAACCAGATACTACCCCACTGGCCAGAAAATATACGCCAGAGGCACGGAAAAGACAAACATAAAGGTTCTATCTGCACCTTTAAGCATATTTTTCATCTAATATGAGGTCTTGAGCTTGAAGCTTGAAACGCAGCAGAAAAGAAGTACATGGATTGAGAAAAAGTTGTTTTGTGTTAGTGTATGATTTCTACACCAATGTGATAAGCTTGTTGGTTACAATCCAACCACCTCTACAGGATGGTAGTGGCCACTTGTTGGCTACAGTCTTACTGCCATATCTGCCAATCTGAAAATGGTCACTGTTTGTGGCACACGGTCTGGAATGTACGTATAGAGTGGTGAAGTACACTTTATGCCTTCCTAGTGGAACTATGTATATATAGTGGGCGGCCAGATTTTCAAGGTAGTGTGAAATTTAGTCAGGAAGAGAAACAGCTTTAGAAAAGTAGGGGTCGAGGTGAGTGTTAATTCGTACAGTTGGTAAGGTTCAGTCACCAAAGGGCAGCTCAGAACGTTTACCCAAGCAGGTATTTACGTCTTTGGTTGCTTTTGGAACACTACATGTACCCCAGTGTGAAGGCTGACAACTATTGTCCTCTACTAACTTATAATTACAGTGTAAACTACAGTGTGATGGCGGTGTAAACTACAGTGTGATGGCGGTGTAAACTACAGTGTGATGGCGGTGTAAACTACAGTGTGATGGCGGTGTAAACTACAGTGTGATGGCGGTGTAAACTACAGTGTGATGGCGGTGTAAACTACAGTGTGATGGTGTTACATGCATACGCCAGCTTGTTTTCCTGATGATATCCTTCTGCTTACTTTACAGAAGACCTCACAAACAAAAGTACTCAATGTAGTAATTCTATGACAGAACTTCCTAGACCAGCGAATGGAAAAATGTTACATGAGCTTAATGATTATATTATTAAGTTGATACATACAGCAAAGGGTAAAGAATGACACATCTGTTTGATTGATATTGGTGATCTTGCTTGCTTATTTCAAAGTTTGCTCATGCACACTTCAATTGCGTGTGTCTAAATTCCAACCCAACCTGATGACTTGAACCCCACCCAAACTGATCTGAACCCCCACTGAACTGAACCGATGGAAGCCTGCCGAACCAAAGCAATCCAGAACTGACTGACGGTAAGGTACACATAAAAAAGCTTAAGCTGACATTTCCATGTTTTTTGGTCGATCATGGATAACCTTCTCTGACGATCAACTGCCACCAAGTACTTTAAACAAGGGGGCTGTGTTACTGTAAAATTTCTCAATGGAGGTAAAACAGCGCTTTACAAAGGCATTGATAATTTCGACCACACAATGGATGTGACAAAAACAGGTGGAACGTGTGAAAGCTCAAATTCTCAATTGCCGTCAGGCTGCAATGGAAATGTTCACAGTGTGGCGGAGGTTTTATAAAGCAGTGAGTTTAATGCGTATGTAACCTACTACGTCTATATTGTGTATACTCCTGAAGAGCTATGCTCCTGAAGTAATTTTATGCGAGCATATGATATAGCAGTAAAATTAAGATCTCCACACAAAAGGTGTACATGCCTTCATGTATGCATTGTATACATCACATGCAAGTCAGTAATCGCAGACAAGACATTGAAGCTCTGGAAAGGAAAGGGTAAATCACTGATGGTTCGTGTACTATATGCAAGACGTGATCTTGAACCCCATTCTTCTCAGGGATCACTTTCTGGGTAAGGATAATAATTCCAGTGTAAAGACCAAATAAAATCAGCTGAATTGGCAGTACACTAGTGTACGTGTCATACACACATAGTACGTATTTAAATGGCCTGTCTGTTGAAGCCAATAGCTCACATTTCCAATTATGGGTTCCACCCCATGGCTACTTGATATTTTTCTGATGCATTCACCCTAATCTGCCACCTTCCAATTAATGTATACAATTATATACATACACATAGCAAGAAGGTGAATATTAATTGTGAAGGTCTCATTCTTGGGAAAGGTATTGTTCTGAGAAAAGGTAACCATAAAAATACCAGTGGATACAAAAGATTTTTGGTGCTGTGCACTATGTCTGTGAGTAATAAGGTGTATCCATTGGTGTCTGCTTTACTTCTACATGCATACATCCGCCAACTTGTTTTATTGGTGATAACCTTCTGCCTTTTACTTCGCAGAAAATAACATGTATGTATCATTAATCCTCACAAACCAAAGTAATTCTGTGACAGACCAACGAATGGAAAATCTTAAGGTAAAGTTTATTATGTAGCGAATTATTGAGACAACCCTGCATTAACCTCAAAGTATATATATACAATTGCAACATGCTTTTCTTTACATGTGCTAGCTACTCCTTCCTATAATATGCAGATAAAACACAATCCAACAGTCATCATTGAGGGGGGAGGTCATGCAACCTGAGATTAAACTAACCAAGACAAGAGAGCCATATTGAACTATATATACATGTACTAATTCCATACAGAGGGAATACTTCAATAGACGAAGTGTGTAACAACTAACCAAAGGCAATAGCCTACATGTACAATGAATATCATTTTACAGAGCTCCGCAAGTTTAACTGATGCAGTTACTTCTAGGACACCTCTCTCAGTAAGGTGTCTATTCATGTACCATGTCATTATCGCCATGCACATGCACCCCCTGAGAATATAAAGCTGGCTTGCCCCACATGCATTTCACTTTGCTCCATATACCACATTCGTAAACACATACCCTAAGGGTTAATTAGACTGTGATATATATTTACCATAACCATAAGGGTCAATTACACTTTGCCATATACTTTGAGATAGGTGTGCAGTGAGGAGGACTACTCCCTTATGGGGAGAGCTCAGTAAACATCCCTCATGGGCTAGTAAGCATTTGATGAGCTAGGGGTATAAAGTGAAGCGAAGTTAGGAGAAATTGCATCCATCCATATACAGATTCAGTGAACTGGTATCCGAAGGCAGCCACTATCTCCTATTGTCATCAGCAATTGAAGGAACGAGACCTCAACATGCTTTCGAGACGAGTCCAGAAGTAAGTTACTAACAGGCATTCAACTATTTCATTCTTTTCAGAGTGATGAACCCCACTCAACCATCTTCATTGCCTACAAAGGGCAAATGTTGGAGTTTGTGACCCGCACACAGGGGACAATAAGGGCAGGTGACATCACTGACTAATACTCACAGCCTGAGTCCTTCAACAAGCTACAGGAGCTCTGGCGCAACAAGCTAGAAAATGCCAAAATGGATATGGGATATTTATCATTTCTACGATTAGTAGGCACTGTCTATTACAACACAGGATTTAAAACAAGAAATTCCACACTTCAGTGCTTCTATCAACCAGACACTACCCCACTGTTACAACACCATCAATGGCCAGAAAATATACCCACACACTATGGGATAGAATACAATTTGAAAGTGAAATGATCCCTAGGAATGATTCCCTGCATCGACACTGGAAGCAGACATGTTGGGTGCTGGATATGTAAAACAAGTCAAACCAACAAGCAATAATTTTAAAGGAACTTGCAGCATATGGATGGAAAATTTGAGGGGAACAGGTTCTGTTTGACTCGATGTACACGATACCCTCTTCCATTTTTAGATGGTCAGGCGCACAAGACTAAGCCCCTGATAATGAAAAACTAAACAGTCAACAAAAATCAACTTTTGACTTTGGACGTAGCTATAACACTTGTAGAAGCATTGTCCAAAACATTTCAGCAACGGGAGGGATGGCAAAAGAGACACGGAAAAGACAAACATAAAGGTTCTATCTTTTACTAAATAAACACACCTGCAGATGCAAGTGGATCATACATTATGTGTACCACCACATACACACTATCAGAAAAGAAATGTAGACTGACAAGAGACAAGGAGACCCAAAAATTACATGAGGCAGAGGTTTCATGAGGCAGAGGTTGGTTTAGAAACTCTCCACAATGATAATGTTGCAACAAAAGTTGCTCTCACTAAATCAAAGGAAATAATTACAGCACAATTGCAGCAGAAAGAGAGGGAGGTTTCTGATCTCTCACACACACACACACACACACACACACACACACACACACACACACACACACACACACACACACACACACACACACACACACACACACACACACACACACACACACACACACACACACACACACACACACACACACACACACACACACACACACACACACACACACACACACACACACACACACACCAAGTACTGTAACCCTCACTGCACATGCAGCCCGAGGGTTAATTTGAGGAAAATGATTTGAAAGTGGCTCTAATTTCCACAAATTTGGAAAATAAACTACAAAGCTGATATCCACTGGCATTGAGGATGACATAATTGAGGAAAATAACACCTCTTTGATTTCTTCAGCTGTGATCACACTCATCACATTCAATTTTTAAACCAATTCATCTTTCTTCTCTTCAGTACACACACCTTTGGCCAACATATACTATTCAACTAAACTGCAAACCCTTGGCGTGTTAAATCCCAAACCCTATGAGTATGGGCTAAACTGAGATGATGCGTATGCGTATAACGTTTTACATTAAAACTCAAGTATACGGAAAATTGCAAGGTATATACTGGCCACTGCACTACACTGGCTTGTATTTCAGGTTGTGTTTAGCACCCAGTTAGGCTTTTGAACAGTCTAATTAACCTATGCTATCAAAGGAACATGCTCTAGAATCACATCTTGCTCCACCTAGGCTGTATTATGAAACAATAATACACAACATGCCTATTGCCAAAGCTGTAATGAGCTCATGCAACATGTACCGTAACATATTGGTGAGCTGCCAGCCATAAAATAGTAATCTAGAGTAAAGTGGCCTTGCAGCCATACAAGTCATATAACTACCCTTTATGATACCTGCCCAATAGATCCAAAGCCTCCAGACTGGATGTAGGTAATCAAAGGGTTCGAACTGTCCACTTGGAGGCTGAGATCCAGAAGACACGCTTCTCTTGCTCTTCTCAACTCATTTCCACGTGAACGGTACACCTCGGGTGCAAAGGTCAACGTTGGCTGCCGTGTGCGCATGCTCGGAAGTTGGTGACGTATGAGCGTATCGAGCTAGCTGAGTGTAAGTGTGTCGTCCATGTCTCTACTGTATTTTGTGGCTTATACCTACATAATGTATTTTACATGTAGGTCTACATGTAGCCCTACGTAGACTACCGTCAGTCTCCCTTGCCAGCCCGTCATCGAAGAGGGCTGTCTCGCGAGACTAGACTATCGTATGGCTACATAGTGTAACTCAAAGTACAATACGCTCTACAGTACTACATATAACCATTTTTGGATTATTACCCTAGTGTATATACATGATATGAAGTACTTTTTGTACTGTTTGGTGCATGTATTGTTAATGCAGGTGAGTGGTATACTGTACATCCAATATGAGTGTGTGGGAAACATTTTCTGCCAGCCTGCACATGGTACAGGAAAAGTTGGAGCATGTACTAGAGGATTCTACAACTGAGGAAGGTGGAAAGGTGGGGATTAGGGGGGGAGGGGGGAGATCCTGTGGGGTGAAGTACACATGGGGTGTGGTGGGTGTGGCAATGTTCAATAGATTGCATCACCCAAGTGAACTATAGCATGTACATGTATCTATGTGTCATTTCATGCCCCACCCAAAATTGTGCTTCCTTTTACCATTGATTCTTTTACATGTATGTGTGGCTAATTTATTGTCTGTTACATGTCATACTGTGTGGTGTCTTTATTAATAGATCTTGGCAACTGGGGGCACTTCCTTGCATTAGTTTGATTCTCATGGTCTACATGTACATGTACATGTACATGCTCTTGTGTAAAATGTGGCCACCTCTCACTTGTTGTGTGCAGATAAATCTACAGTTGTAAGAGCATCTCGTAGAATACAAGTGTCATGGGTTCAATCCCACCTGAGGCAGCTAATTTTTCTTTGAAAAATAACTGCTTTGGGCAAGTTGTGTTGTGTTGCTTTGTCTTTCTGTTTGTGTTGTGTTGTGTTGCCTTGTCTATCTAATCATCTAATTGATGATTAAAGTCATTTACATGTATATGTATTGTATGTATTATAATACTGAGTAGCCTTTGCATGTTGTACATGGATATATGTCTTGTTGTCTTTTTGTGGAGCTAAGTCATTATCTGGGTTTGAACTCACTCCTTACATCAATCCTACACTCCCCTGCCGCCAGTAATCCAGCGGCTTAGTGGTAAGAGTGTCTGACTAGCAATCAGAAGGTCATGGGTTCAAATCCCAGATGGATGATGAGGTTTTCAGAATCCACCCAATGACTTGGCATTGGTAATGTACATGTAACTTTACGTGTACATGTACATGTATATACACCTTATTTTCATGTATACACACTGTACATGTGTGTGTATACTGTACAATACATTATAGTACAAATCTCTACACGTACATGTATACATTACATGTAGCCTGAACCAAGTGCATTAGCAGCAGCAGAGGTTGATGGAGGTGATGTGGCGGTGACCACCGAGCAACCACACTCTCCCCAGAAGAAGGAGGGAGGGGAGGTCACTGGACATTCAGCTCTAGAGGCAGCAGAGCAGCAGATACAACTCATCCACGAGGAGTATAAGAAGTTACTCAGAGAGAAAGAGGTACATGTAAATGACACCTCAGTGAACAGTACATTCAACTACAACTCTCCAACTCACTAAATTCTACTGTCTTCCATGTACTTGTACATTTTTACATGTACATGTACATATTCAGTGACACTGAAATCCCCCCCTTCCCAATGCTTGAGTTTCCCCCTCTCCCAAGATATTATGATACAAGAATAAGCACACTAAAGTTATGTGGTAAACAATGCTTCCAGATTTTGCCTTAGAGCAGTTAAAAGTACTTGGGTGGGCACGTCCCCAGACTCCCCTTGTCTTCCTATGTACATGTATAAGGACCTTTCATTAGTATCTTACAACCAAGCTTTAATCCTCACAAGAGTAAAAGCAGGATGTACATGTAGGAATGACAGTGCCAAAATCAGAGAAATAATGATTGTATATACATGTACATATATATGTAAAGGAGATAATGGCATACAACAATAATACCATGTGTAACTCCGAAAAGTAGGGAGGGTATTGTTGTATGCCATTATCCCTGTCTTTGGGAGTTATGACCCTTTACATTAATTTTGCTAATTTGCATGTCAGTGCCATCCCTATATAGAGTCTCTGATAAAGCCAAGGCATGGTTGAATTGTGGACAGATGTAACCAACATGACATATACAAGCCCATATCACCACAACCATATTGAAGAGTGCTGCAGTAGCATAATACTTGGCAGTGCATGACCCAGCAAATACTGATTACTCTATTGTGATGACACATCCTCGCCACATTGAAGAAAATATCATACATACATGTATATATACGAGTTTATCATCCACTGCACAATAACTTTACACACACCATTTACTTCCTTATATATAGGTGCAATACATGTACAGTGTATATTCTTAAAATACAGAAAGTAGGAAAACAAATACAATGTGTATATTATTACATGTACATGGAGCATCACATTCTTAATGCACTTTTCCTTTTAGGACGAAATATTACAGTTGAAGTCAGTGATTCAAGAAAAACCAGAGCCTGATTTGTTAGGTACGTGTACACCTATATATGTTTTACATGAAATGTTTGTTTGGGCTCTATTGCTTCCACCCTTCAATGCAGTGTGTATGGAATAAATGGATATACGCGTACATGTGCATCACACATGCAATTCATTATTTCATCGATCTCTTATATCTAATAGGTGCTTTAAAATAGAGGTATATACATGTACCTCTGATCAAAAGTTCTGTGCATAGATATATACATGTATGTTATATGTTGAGAAATTTTTATACATGGCCTTTGATCAGAGGTACCTTTATTTTTATATTCAATGTATATGTCCTCATAACATACATGTATTAACACGTGTGCAATTATTCCTTGGTAACTATGACACCAAATGAATCAATTATGTGCAGCTTGTGGGTGCCAGGTACTATATTGCTGTTACATACTAATATAGTTGCATGGCAGCACTTTTGATCCCCCCCCCCCACACACACACACACACACACACGCAAGACAACTGTCTTTTACTGTCACACAAACACAAAAGTAGTCAACCAACTCCTCATCAACATCACCAAGTCTGCATGTATATATATACTCAACGGATTGTGTGAAGTAAAATGCTCCACCCATTACATCATCTGAATAGCAAGCCATAAAATCTCAAATGGGAACAGCTACATATACATGTATATATTCCCAGGTAATTCACAAGTGTATGCATCCTGCTTATATTTAGTGGAATGTCAAATGAGCAGTGGTGTAGGCCCACCCTACTACCGTCATTAATGTTGGTGATCACTGCAACCAAAAAGCATCTGATAGCAGGAACACATTACTTTTGAAATCAGAGAAAACATCAATGGAATTGTCATACAACTGAAATAGGATTGATGACCAGAGAACGAATATTTTATGGGTTACTATGTACATGTATATGTACATGTATGTGTGTGGTGTTGTTTCCATGTATTCCATGTACAGTATACCATAAGGTGTGTATAACGGCATTTGTACATGTAAGTCCCCCATTCACCCTCTGCATGTTGTGTTAGAGTACAGAATGCTTTACATGTTGTATGCCTTGCTTGTGGAACCAAGTCATTGTCCCGGTTTGAACTCAATCCTTAGGATCTTCACGTCCATCCTACCCAAAAGACAAAATGTCAAGCAATATAACAGAGCTCACCCAAAGAAGGCTCTGGCTGGTCCTTGGGGACACTTACCAACTTAGCTTATTATTCTAGCAACACTTACGTCCTACATATACCTACATGTATGCTTAATCACATGTGCATTATACATGTAGTACATACATGTACATGTATATATGTAGGTATATAGGTACAGGTATAGATGACATATACATGCAATCAACGTGTAACCAGGTTACATGCATGTGCATGATCTGAATGTACACTTTCTACTATATCACTACATCTATATACATGTACATCTGTTGTGTGAAGCCTACTATTGGAGAGGATATAACAGAATTCGTACAGGAATTCATGGCACTTCTTCAAATTACGTTGTACATGGCAGCAAATATGCATGGAGTGTCTGAACTGCGTATTTTGCACTAGGAATATTACTTGAGGCTTGAATATAGCCTCAGTTCCAGGTATCCACTCATTTACCATATACATGTGTGTGCATGTGCATGTATGCAGAGCAAACGTGTACAAAGCAAATATGTAGCAGTGACGAGGCCATGCATTTACATGTACCTTTGTGAGTGATACTTATATACTCTATCATGCAGTCATGCTCTAGAGTGCATGTATACTGGAGCTGCATTGCTGTGCTGCCTATTACATGTAGTTCGGCAGGGACAAACACATTTCCTCATTTCCTTGTTTCTCCATTTCTCGTTTGTGATTTCCTCATTCCTCCTTTTAGTATATACTACATGTATATACCCTAGCTGGTACATCTGTAGTACCTGAGAATGCTCTACGTTGTAAAGCCCACTACAAGTATGTGTGGAGCTACATGTATATGTACACACCGATGACTTGTACTCTATATACATGTAAAAGTACACGTTCATTTCTGTACATGTACATGTAAAGTAACCAGTTACTTTTCTTTGCAGGAATGGATGTGGTTAGCAAGGAGCTGGCAGCTCACAAAGAAGTGGTGACTGAACTCCGGCAGCAACTAGTAGAGAAAGAGAAGGAGTTGCAGGTGACAATGAGCAATGCCGAATCTAACACACTGTAATGTGCATTGTTGCACTTACTATTTACGTAACTGCAGTTGCTCTTTAGATATGTAGGTGTGTACACGCTGTACATACATTGCAATGTAAATCTATATCATATGACCATGTATGCTTTTGCTGTTCCAGGAGCTGCACAGTAAGGCAGAGGGGAAGTTCAACCGTCTCAAGACTCAGGCAAAGAATAAGATTGCCACTCTCAGCAAAGAACTGGAGAAACTTCGAGAAGAACAGGGAGCATCACCACTGAATATATCAGCACAAGTCAGTTGTGTTTCTACAAATGCACATACATGTATATACCTGCTCATTATATGCATGAACATGTATGTATAACCTGTTACTGCACTTGTGCATGCATATATACACTACATGTATGCGTGATATTTATGTATTCCCATTGTTCCCAGGTGTTGGACAGCTCATCAATGTCAATGGGAGGAGGAGTAGATGCAGCAGAACTGCAAGAGGTTAAGGAGGAGCTAGCAGAGAATCACAAGGAGATGGCCAGAGTGAGGGAACAGAAGGAAGCCCTTCAACTCCAGTTGGATTCCCTCCATGACAAGCTCAATGTGGCAGAGGTCAAACATTTATAATGAAAATCACACACACAATGCATGTATGCCAACACTAAATAATGTATCGTATATCGGGAAACTTCAGTGAGGGCTTTAATTTGGTGATTTTAAAATCTGCCAGCTTTGGAATTACATGTACATGTATGTCATGTCATGCAACATTCAAAGCAATCCGTTTGGATTCTGTTTTGCCAATTGAATGCTCGCCAAATTTCCGACTATAAACTGCCTTAATTGGTTAATTATTTAAGATATAGTCATCCCACATTGGTTAACAAGGCTGGTTTGGAGTGAGAGTGCATGCATGCAGTCTATATAGTTAACAGATGTTAATATTGTACCGGTTAACAGTGTGATCTATGATACGTGTGTTCCTTGTTTCCTCTACTGCATGTATGCAATGGCAACATACATGTAGATCTAAAAATATGCTATATACATGTACCTGTACATGTGCACAGGTGTGTTTAGGTAAGGAAAAGGAAGAGAGAGTGCGACTGGAGCTAAGAGTAACTGAACTGGAAGAAGAGATGGAGGCACAAACCATGCAAATAAAATCCGTCAAGTGTGTATTCTTCGTACATGTACATATATATACATATATATGCGTAAGCCATTTGAGCTTATTTTTCTAAGCTGCTGAAGCTGTGTGTAGTATTTGTGTTGTACAATGTTTTTTTTTGTTGTATATGGTGCATAGGATATTTCCTGTAATGCCCTCCTTGTGTACAAATTGTATTATGTATTGAACACCACATATATATATATACATGTACTGTATACAGTGGACCACCTCTAATCCTGACACCCTTGGACAGAACCAAGTGTCCTGATTATTGAGGTGTCCCAATTTATGTTGCTCAACCCATTTATGAATAAAATACTGACCAGGCAACCTGAAATATGGACACCTCAATTAACGGGACACTAATTATTACCAAATCTATCCCCCATCCCCCACCTCCTGATTCCTCATTAGAGAGGTTCTATGTACTTGTATATGTACTATACATGTACATGTACCTGCACTTTCATGTGTATGCACTCCTCAGTAATGTACATAATATATATATACACATGTATATGCATGTCTACATATATGTACATACATATATGAATACTTTGTTGACAGGCATGCTGCTAAAGAGCTAGAGCAGAGCCTGTCTGAAGAGCAGGCTCACAGCCGCAGTCTCCTCCAACAATTGGAGGCAAGTAAAGTGAGCGACAGGCATTCTGATAGAGAGGTTTAAACATATATACACATACAAGTATCTTTACAGTTAGTTTTTTGAACTTTGCTTGCACACATACATGTTCATGCATGTACATGCATGTAAAAAATGTCATCTAGTTGAAGATACAATTCATAGTAACTGATGCCCTAAGAAAGACGTAAGTAATGGATACATATACATATAGGTATATAGTGTTATTGGAGAGCCTGTAGAAGATTTCACTGTTTGTGTGGCCTACAGCAGTGTGGATGTGGTTGATTCTGTAGGTAGATACATGTACATGTTCATATACAGTAATTTAATCAATCAATGACTGTGCCCACTGCAGGCTGCAAGCAGTAGTGAGAACGTGCCCTCACATGATTCACCTCCCATTCCTGAAGAATTGGTACGTAACCAGACACCTATCATGGCAGCTGGAGACAGGGTTAGAATTACATTGTACATGTATGTAATGGGAACAGAGTTTCCACCAGCAACCAACAACTTATCTGAGATATTTAAATTCTTAACAAGTACATGTACGTGATCTCCATTACTTTGCATTATATGTAATTCTTCCCAGTCAGCTAAGCTACCATTGTACATGCACTTAATATACATTAAAGATGAGTGTTGTGGGTTTCAGTGGCACCATGTAGGCTTGGATATATGTACAGCTTAGTTGTTGGTGTAATGATTATACATGAGAAATCACACACATAGCACTAAGATCATTACACTATTGGACTAACTTACATGGACTTGCACAAGGTACATGAAGTAATCAAACCAAGAGACTCACAAAGCAATACAATACAACACAACTAACACAAGACAGTTATTTTGAAAGAAAAAAAATTGCCTCAGGCGGGACTCGAACCCACGACATACTGCGTACTAGGCAGATGCTCTACCAACTGAGCTACCGAGGCAGTTGGCTGGGGACGAATCACACACATAAAGCAACACAACTCAAGGCAAAGCGTCTCAACCTGAAGAACAGGCTAACTCAAACTTAGTATAGAGTGAAGTCACTAGGCAACAAACATTCATTCATCACTTTTATGGTATACTAGGTAACAAGCACTTTTATGGTATACTAGGTAACAAGCACTGCATGGGTAACTATATATGTCTGTTGCCTGGCAGCTCTGTACCCATAGTAACGCATATTGTGAGACTGAAAATGAGCAAATTTATCAGGAGACATAAGCAAAACATCAATTGTATACATCCATGTAAGATGGATACTAGATGTGTACATGTATCTGTATGTACACAGCATGGTTTACATACGTGTATATACATGTGTATATAGGGATCTCTGGTAGACATGGAACAGGAGATATGTCAGCAAGAGGCATCACTCAAGGAGAAGGATGAACAGCTCTCCAGCTTCAAAAGCATTCTGGAACAAACCAGAATTCAGTTGAAAGAGGCACAGGAGCAAAATAGCAGTCTCGCTGCAAGGATTCAACAATTCTCATCTGATCGTGTCACATTAACAGAAAAGGCAGAAACTCTGTCATCACAGTTAATGGAGTCACAGGGTACACTAGAGGCTACCTGTGAAAGGGCTCACCAGCTTGAGGAAACAGTTGAAAGGCTTGGGAGGGAATTAGAAGAAACCGTCAATACTAGAAACAGGCTACAGCAAGAACTCCAAAGCAAGGAAGGAGAACTAGATACAACTATCAAGTCTGTGGAATCACAGAAACAAATGTTGCAC
Organism: Theonella swinhoei; assembly: GCA_963970385.1. NCBI lineage: Eukaryota > Metazoa > Porifera > Demospongiae > Tetractinellida > Theonellidae > Theonella > Theonella swinhoei. The sequence goes on along the minus strand of OZ019949.1, from coordinate 5,528,509 downwards.
GAGAAGAGTCAGCAACTGTCTGAGAAAGATTCTGAACTAGAACGTGTCAGAGCTGAACTGCAGGTTTGTGGGTAATGTGTGATTCATGGGTGCATGTATATATGTATTAGTTATTACACCCCTAAAAGGTTTGTTGCTGTTTTATAGGCCAGAGGGGGGGAGGGGAGAGGGCCTACATACCGATTAGGAGTGTGATAATTGATTTATAGCCAGCTGCTAGGTGTGAACCATTGATTATTACCAATCAGATATAATCACCCTGATATAGACACTCTTGACACTAGATATAGTCACTCTTCACACCTTGTAGTGTTATGGCAGATTTATAGTGCCACTATAAACATAGCAACCACCTAGCAACAGGCTATAAATACACGTTTATACATGTATGGTTGTAGACTCTATGCATTCACATTCTGCTAGAGCTGCACCTGTATATATATATATATATATATATATATATATATATATATGTATATAAGTATGATCTACTACTACTTTTGTTTGACCTACGTGTATGTTGTAAATGTTCTATATACATAATGTACATGTAGGAGGTGATTTCCACTAATGTAGCGTTGAAGAGTAGTCTGGATGGAGACAGACAAAGTGCAGCCGATAAATTAGCTCATACTCTAGAGCAGATTCAAGAATTGGAACAGACAGTCACTAACCTTCGGTCTTTGCTTAGAGAGAAGGAGAGTGAGGTTAGTCAGCTGAATGTCTCCTGTCAGGGCCTAGAGCACAGTCTTAGTCAGGTGAATGAAAGCCTGCAGCAGTCACAATCATCATCCCAAAGTGAAGCTGAGCGACTCTCATCTGAACTGAACAAAGTACGACAAGATACACAGCAACAGATTATAAGCTTGGAAAGTGGTCTGCAAATGGCACTTCAGGAGAGAGATGCCGAAAAACTGAATGTTAAGGAGACAAGGGAGGAGAGGGATGGTATTAGTAGAAGGCTTTCTGAAGTAGAAATGGAGAGAGATGTTCTAACAGGACAACTGGAGCAGCTGCAATCACAGTACAATAAGACCACTGGAGCTCTGGAGTTTGCTGAAAATGAAATTAGAAATAAGAGTAGTGTCATTCAAAATCTCTCCCAAGCTCTTGAAGAGAAGAAAGCAGCTGTAGCAGAGCTGACTAAAGAGGTGTCTACAGTGAGGAGTGATGGTGCAGGAAAATTGGCCGATATTCTTCAAAAGAATGAACAACTGTTGGAGCTCAATGCATCACTGGAAAGGAGTGTCTGTGAGAAGGAAACCACTTTGAAAGCCCAGGAACAGGAGCTGGAGACAGCAAGGAAGTTATCTGAACAACTGCAAGCAAACCTGTCATCAGCAGAAGAACAGTTACAAGTTGCACAGGCACAGTTGCAGTTGGTAGAGAAGGAAAAGGAGACCTCCCTCACTGAGAAAGAAGAGCTATGTGGTCAAGTCAATGTTCTCTCACAATCACAAACCGAACTGGAGGAAAAGTGTAGGAATCACGACAAGATGGTTGCTCAGCTTCAAGCAAAAGTTTCTGAGTCTTCTTCCCAAATTGTAGATCTCCAGAAGAAGCTGCAGACAGCCAAACAGCACTTGAGCAGAGCAACCAAAGAGTCAAGGGAAGGTGAAGAAAGAGTGCAAAGTTTACAAGCAGAACTGGAGAGATACAACAAAGAGAACAGACAGATGAAGGAGCAGTTCGATTCAGCTGTCTCATTAATGGAGATCAAGGCTTCTGAGCAAACTCAGATAATGAATCGAACGAAAGAGAATGTTGAAATCAAAGAGACAGAAATTGCACGTTTGAAGGAACAAGTTATGTCTGATAAAAGAACAATTGGCGAGCTGAGGGAGAGAGTGACAAAGTCAACAGCAGATTACAAGATATCCACTGAGCGGTGTCGACTGATTGAGCAGGAGTGTCAACAACTGCAAGGGAGGATTGGGGAACTAGAGCTGGAGCTCAGCCAATTGCAGCATACAGTGAGTGATGTCACCGCACAGAGAGAGGCACTCGGCTGTGAGCACCAGGCATTAGTCAGTGGCATGCAGGAGCATGAAACACGTGCTCTGGAGATGACAAGTCAAGTGGCTGAATTAGCACGTGATAAAGAAGGTGTGTGTGTGTGTGTGTGTGTTTTGCTGCCTTGAGTGGGACTCGAACCCACGACCATCTGCTTTCTAGGTGATGCTCTTACCACCTGAGCTACCGAGGCAGCTCAGCTGGCTGGGCTCGAATCACACATGCAAAGCAACATGTACATGTTGATGTTTCTTGGTAAGAATTTCGAACACAATACATGCTTGTACAGTTTACATCTATATAGTTTTTGGTGAAGGAGTTGTTGTTACATGAACATGTGTATACATGTGTATTCATGTAGTTCAGGTACATGGTCTTCTCTTTCCCAAACTCGTTTTGTTTACTGTATTTTGTATGAGAAAGGAAGTACACAAACTGTACATACATACACAAGCACGCACACACACACACACACACACACACACACACACACACACACACACACACACACTGTGTTTGTGCGTGTATCCCTATGTTTGTAATGATACTTACATGTACAATGTACATGCATGTACACTTACAGTATATCCACGGATGTATATTTGTAGGTTTGGAATCTCGCTTACGTGAGGCGAGTCGTCAGCTCTCTCTCAGTGAGCTCAGCCGAGAGCAACTCAACTCTGAACTGGAAGCACTAAGGCTGCAAGTACAGGATGGTCACCACTGGGAGACTGAGAAGCAGGTGACCTTTGTATGTCCACTTTCATTGTCGGGGTTTCATTTAAGGGGGCAGGGGCATTCGCCCCCCTGGATTCTAAGTGCCCCCCTTGGGATTTAAAAAAATACATTGCTGCACATGCATTACTCCCCCTCACATTCCCAAAACTCCCCCCCCCCCCCCTGCACAGTCTCACTTGTTGACTTAATAGGACACGTGTATGAAATTTTAGATGCATGTGTACATTTACATATATATATGCATTCTGTTGTTCACACAAACTATGGTACTACTAGCCTTAAGGTTATCATTTCTGAAATGAAAATGGCTGAATTTTGACCCACAGTGCTCTGCCCTAGACAGATCATCTGTCTTCTTAGCTACTGTCGCAAATACATATTAACTTGTACAATGTATATGCTGTACTCTTTACAAATAGTTAAATATTAACTTGTATATGCTGTACTAGGCACTATTAGAGGGACGTAGCCGTATTGAGTTAGAGAAAGCCCAAGCTGAGGCTAACCACTCTTCACTCCTGTCTCAAGTAGAGCAACTTCAGTCCACCTTATCTCAACTACGACAGGAGCTGCATGGCTGTCAGCTAGAGCTGGAGCGGAAAAAAGCAGGTAAATACACACTGCATGTTTACATACTCTTGCACACATGTACATACACGCACATGTACACATACGCACACACACAAACACACACACATTCCAATCCGTCATGCTTTGCTACATTTATAATCCCCAGTCCTCTGACCATCCACATAAACATGTACATACACAATTAATGTACATACAATGTATGTACATGTATGTTATACATGTACATGTGTACATAAATGTGGTTCACAGATACTTCCAAGTCTGAAGATATAGAAAGAAGGTTGGCTGAAGCAGAGAGAACACATGCATCAAAACTAACTGAACTGCAGCAGAAGCTGCAAGAAGAGACAGAGAAACGGTAGGCTGGTAGCAAATTTCTCTAATTGATCATGCAAGAGACACCAATAGGAAATTAATAATGTGTACATTCTCAGGCAAATGGCTGAGAGATCAGTACAGGAGTTCAGATCAGAAGTCTCCATTGGTATGGATGACATGCAGCCAGCTGTGCCCTCTGCCCATCAGGAAGGGGAGAAGACACTAGGTATTAATGCATGTATCCCATATGGGAGGCAGCCCATTTGGGCCAGTTGTGTTGTGTTGTTTTTGTATTGTGTTGTGTTGCCTTGCCTTGCCTTTCTCAACATCCCTTGGAGTGGTTTGTGATGCACAATACTTAGTATGTTGTCTAGTATCTCTGCTGGTTTAACTATCATAACCAACTAAGTGTGTATATCAGGTTGAGATATTTTGGTTGATTTGTATGTGCAACCATTAACTAATTAACCCTTGCGCATGCATGGGAGGGTTATTGTAGTCAGTCTGTGTGTCTGTCTGTCTGTCTGTCTGTCTGCCTGTCTGTCTGTGTCTGTCTGTCTGTCTGTCTGTAAACAAGTTTTCTTGTAAACCGTGACTCCTATGAGTACCAAACGTGGAGATATGAAGAAGCATCATTAGTGCTCGCCACAGTTAACATCTGGAGTGGAAAGAAGAGACCATAACTGCGTTGTTGAAGAAAAGTGGTAAATTGCCGATTTTCGTTAACCATGATTGTTGTGATTGCCAAACATGGATATATTAACAAGCAGTATTGCTACTTTGTAATAGTAAGTCTGGAGCTATATCGTCAGAAGTGTGATCAGTTTTAGGCAGCGGTTTATGCCTGAAGGTGCACATTAATTGGAGATCGCAACAAGCACGACTTGCTGTTACATGTAGATATGGTTTTGTATTAGCTACAAGTATGCAGAGCACGAAAAGAGTCAGGAGCTCTAATATATTTACTTGGTAGTCATAACTGCGCGAGGGTTACGCACTTTACAAGTGCATTTCATTTACCTCAGTAACTTGTTACCTAGTGTCCTGGGTTTGAAACCCACCTTAGGCAGTCATAAAAATGGCTGCTTCAAGTTGTGTTGCTTTGTCTTTCTGTTGTACTGTGTTGCCTTGCCTTGCCTTGCCTTGCTAAGCACTTCTTGAGTGGTTTGTCATATACATGTACATATACGTATGAACAGCTTACATTCCATTGAGGCTCTAGCCAGAGATTCGACATGTAGCTGCATTTGCAGAAGTAAATCAAGTGACATGGATGTATATGCATGTCCATGCATGGGGATTTGTATTAGTGTAACTGCAGTAGTAGGTTGTCCTTTCCCATGTTTCTATCTCTCACACATTGTAATCACTTCGTATGCCATTCTTGAAGGATCTCAGTCTATGGTTTGTTTAGTCATTAACCTAGTAGTTTTAGGTCTACTGCCAACCTACATGTACATTGCATGTGCATACATAGTACACTGCATATATTGTACATACATGTACATGTACATGTATATACACATCCACTACAATTAGCCTTACCCCTCCCTACATATTCTGTGTCCCATGAACTCATACGTTGTGGAATCAAATTATGCTCGTACAGGGAAGTACCTTAACTGGGAGGCTAAATTGTGATACTTCTGTGTACTGTGTGGTCACAAGAACTATAGTTGTATGTACAGTGTTACAGAATGCAGTTCTTAGAAAGCCATTCCTATCCTTCTATGTACGTGTATGTATACATTACACATCAGAATGTGTACATGCATATGGTAATTAGCTCAGATGTGTGTGTCTTGTCATTTTTGTGGGTTACAATGTAACTTGCTTACAACATACGTATATACATTCTAAGTCATAAGTCTGGTTTCTTTATACAGTGGATTATGTGAACACAGCTGTTGCTTGGGGTCAACGTCTCATTCGAAACCCAAAGTGAGTGCTGATAAAGTCTATTACTGTGGCAGCAATATGCATAAGTACATGTAGCTACTTGCATTGTGAATAGCAGTATGTGTACAGAGAAAGTGTAAATATCATTCTGGTTCTTTCTCTCATGCAGCATTGTATTGACCAGACTGCTGCGAGCTACTCCCCAGACCAAGCTCTTTTTTCTGGCCTATTTTGTATTGTTGCATCTTGTTGTTCTTTTTATTATAATTCTGTAAGTATATTATGTGCACATATGCATGTACAATGTATATCCTATCAGCAATGCTCCGTATACTCCTCCGTTTGAAATCCCGCGATTGGGTGGGGTCACATGTGACTAATCCATATCTAGCACGCGGCCGTTCGCGCATACTAAGTACTAGCTCAGCTCAGACAGTCAGGCTGTAGTACTAGCATGGCGGAACCGGTGTATCCTTCACTAGAGCAGCAGAAGGCAGGGAATATTGGGTTTGAAGGTCTAGCTGGGGATCAGGGTGGAAGCTTCTCCGTGCAGTTCACCCCCAGCTCAAAGGAGCAGTTGAATGACGATCAGCAGCCGTCCTATCGCACGTTTGATGGTGATCAGCAGCCTACGCAAGCCAGCAGCGAGGAGATCAACCTGCTAGAGAAAGATAGGCCCACTACACCATCTGCAGAGGAGAAGGTAAAAAAGGGAGGGTTTTGCTACTAGGCCTATGTGCATAGAATACGCCCAAAAGTTATTCATTGCCCCCCTTTGCTCTTCGTGTGCCCTTATTAATTTTGTGCAATATAAATATACAGTGGAACCCCTCTAATCAGTACACCCTGAAATGAGGACACCTCGATAAACAGGACACTTTGCTGTCCCAAATGTAACCCCTGAAATCAGGACACCTCACTAATCAGTACGTTTTCTTCTGTCCTGAGGGTGTCTGGATTAGAGAGATTCCACTGTATGTACATAATTATGCACGTTCAACATGGTCATGTGATGTCAACCTTTTGATCCTTGCTGGATGCTTTTCATTTGCCAATACCACTCTTCTGTCAAGAGATGCTTCCACTGTACACAGGATTGCCAGTTACATGTATACTGTGGCCCTGTGCATGCTGTTGTGTGGTTTCCAGTGTAGTTGTACATATATTCATTGTAGTGTGTTAATTAATGATACAGAGTAATTAATGTGCTGTTGAATCCTATTACCATTGTGCTACATAATGATGTAGACCTAATGTCTTGTGATGTCAGCAGTGTATGCACATTATGTATGTGTACAATGCACACCTTGTACTCCAGCATTTCATAAAAGGGCTGTAATGCACCCTACATGTATATTAACCATTAAAAAATTTTCTGGCTAAAATACATGGCACTAGCCCTTGCCCTTCCATTGTCCTCACTTCCAACCTATGCAAATTAAGCACCAAATACTATCCCCTTTCTCTTCCAGTGTATATTCCATAAATCTAATAAAACTCCTCATAGGTACAATATAGTAAGGGCAACCTCAACTGAGCAGCACATGTCTGCACTATGGAACTAATATGTTATCAGTAGAGAGTTAGTTAGATGTACAAGATGTACATGTAATGTGTCTTTTTGTTGTGTTGTGTTGCCTTGCCTTTCTTTCTAAACATTTCATGGATGATTATATTCCCACAGAAACACAAAGAGCAAACTGTGTTTTTTGATGATGATGTGAGGAGGATTGGTAAGTACATGTAAATGTTGCATTCAGTATACATGTGTATGGGTATACGGATAAATGTGTATTGAAGTCCTAGTGTAAGTATTGTGGTATGCTACGTATGTGTACATATTTTAAAAAATTCTATACAGTGAACTCGTAGAAATGCTTTTGCACATATGCGGGAGTGAAGCAAGTCCACCTAGTCAATGTCAATGAGTCTGTATATGCAGTGACGGCACTGTAATACCATTAATGTTATACATGTATGTGAGTTTTAATTTTACATGCGCACTGACATACTGTATAGAAAAATTGGGCCTGTTGTCACAACTGTTTATGTTGGTTCACTCAGTTCACAAAAAATGTACTGCATTCACCTAGTATGCAATATCAGGGTGTATTTCAGAAAAAGTGACGGGGAGGGGGGGGGGGGGCAAATGCCCCCTCTCGCCTCTCCCCCCCCCCCCCTAAAAGAAACCCTAAATATACATGTATATTGGTAATGTGTACGGTGAATATACATATATGTAAGTTTTCATGTATGTGCTTTTTTCACATGTTTGTGTATGCAGTAGACACCAAAAAACGTTGCCAATATCATTGACTATTAGTCCATTTTTCTCCTTTTGCTGTTTATCATTATCATTTACACACCATTCCGTTTTCGTTTCACTCCACCTATACTGCGCCACTGTTCGAGCCAGTTTGTGAACTAGTGAGTTGGTGATGGTTACTACAGACACCCTACATGGAGTGCCTGAAGCTTGTTGGCTTCTTTCCATGTGGAGCAGCTTTGCACCCTTGGCTCTTTAACCTTCTGTTTGGTTGCTACTGGGAATGTTGTTTTACTGAACGTTACTTCTGTTGCCATTTTGTTTACAGCAGCTTAACTGATTCAACAGAATGGACTAACAAGAAACAGTATTAGTAGTGTTTTTGTGTTTACTGTAGAGTTACAGTGCTTAAGGACAGGAGAACAGATGTGTGCAACTATATCCCAGTCTAATATCCCTCAAATCCTTGCCGGGATTCTCTTTAACCACCACTGCATCTATATTTGGGGCATGATATTATATACATTGTACACGTACATGTATATACTACCATGTGTGTATCTGAACTCCCCTACACCCACATACCTGGTGACATCGGAAGTGAGATCATTGCAACGTAGGAATGCAACTATAGTACCGATTAAACCTATAGATAACGGGTTTCTTAGGGCATATGAGCAGTTACATTCCAGCCAGAACATTTTACAATGGACTGGACATGCTTGTACAAGTGCATGTACATGTACATACATGCATGGGTAGGTTTTCAGTAAGTACATTTTTGTGGGGTTACCAATGAAAGGTGATACCTGCTCTCCACACCTTTGTTTGCATAGCAGTACTTCATTTTACTTCTTAGAACTGTGTATACACGTACATGTAATACATGTAACAACACTCCCTCACTCTGAAATATATATGGGGCTCTTTCTTGAGAATGGAGTCTGATATCATAGAGTTGGTAGATTCTATATGTAGGGATGGCGCTGACACACCCATTAGCCTTAACAAAAGTAACAGCTCAGAACTCCCAAATGCGTTGAGTGCTTCTATACACTACAATACTCTCAAAGTACATAAAGTACACAGGCACAGTGATTCTTGGAAAATTGTAAAACTGCCAATTGTTGATCACTCTCGTCGTCGTCTTCTTTCTAATTCAGTTCAAATGGCCTACCGCAAAACTGGCAGTAGTGATCGCCCTAATTCTTTTACAAAAACCATTTATACTGGAGCATACATGACTCTTGATTAACATACCTTCTCCCAATGCCGTCAAACTCCAGGGTTGCAACCTTGCATGTGTTGTGTTAGATGTCATTTGCTCGCGTGCTGAACACATGAAGTTAGTTTTGTGCAGTGTTTGTGTTCATTTTACTGTTTCATCTTGTTTGGCTATGTTGTCCAACGACTAACGAATACGTGAAGTTAGTTTTGTGCAATGTTTGTGTTTGTCGCACTGTGTGTCTTCCTTGGCTACTTTGCTACTTTGTGTCTGTTTCTTTCAACTGCAACTATCTGATGCAGGCAAATGGACCTGCTGTTGTACTCAGTAGGCAGTACTTGTACCAGACAGGATGTAGGAGTCACTGACAATTGCTAGCTATCCTGCTTTAGGTATTTGTATGCAAGGGAGGTAGAACTCTGCTCAAGAATCGTATACACGTGTTGCTGCACACAGTAAAAACCAGTTAAACAAGTGTTCAAGGATGTAGGGATAGAAGTGCCAAAAAGCATAGAAATAAAGTGCAGCATGCATGCAGGCAAAGGCAGCATGCAACAATAATAACGTACATACCCTATATCCCTACATCTGTAAATACTAAAAGGGGTTACGCATGTTATTATAGTTGCATGCTATCATCCCCTTCCTTTGCCTGTATGCATGCTACACCTTGTTTCTATGCTTTTTGGCACTTCCATCCTTCAACGTTTTAATTGCGAGCGGAGCGAGCTAACCTAGTGGTCTGAATGGGCGATTTTCTATATATACACATTCGTATGTTGTACCAGTGTGCATGTGTCCCTGCACAACTCGCAAACGTTGCCGACCTTGCTTCTTCCACTCACCAACAATGCACTGCATTCACCTAGTAAAAATGTTTGTACACATGTAATAATTGAATCTAGTGCTCTTTCCTAAAGTACACATTCTTAGCCTTGTCCCAGGCTCAGGGTAGGCCCTAGTATCCACTGTTTGTGTAAGTGCAGATTTTCACAGAATGTCATGAAACTGTTTTTTTTTTTCATGAATGCCGAAGCTACAGACATACATGTAACTGGCTAGCTCAGATGAGTTTGATTGCACTTTCGATATGCACTAAAATTTCTTGGTACTCTCAACATCACTCTAAAACCAGAGCAGTGGCAGGCTACATACTGCAGTAGAGATGTTTTTGCATGGCTCCCTACTGGTTTTGGCAAATCTCTTTTGCTATGAGACTATACTGTTCCTGATGGACTACAATCTGAACCAGGTTGTCAGTACGGCCAGTCCTAGACTCCTCACTTCATCATAGTGTCACCCCCTGTCACACTGATGTCTGATCAAATGCATGTGTATAGTTTAAGAGATTGAAGTGGAGTCAAGGCTGCTGTTATAATTTGTGGTACAAGGTTTAGTGGCAAACTAAGGTTAGTCACCAGTGGAGCTGATCTCTCTAGTAGCTGTCACTTGTATTCGCTCTCCAGAATCTCTCTCTTGATCCAGATGAAGCGATGTGTTAGAGAAATTAGTTACCTACAGACGTACAAATGTCAATTTCTCTGTGTGCAATTTCATTACTTACCCCCACAATCATTGTCTGAAAAATCTGTGCATGCGTAAACAGTAGAACTAGCTCCTCTCCCTTCTCCCCTCTGCACCCTTGTAGGGGAACTCTCTGAGCATGCCATGAAGTACTGCTCTATACATACATGTATACCACGTTCGTCAGAATTATGATGCACAGTTAAGTGTATGTATATACCAGTATGTATATTGTTAGTCCCATTTGTGCACATGTACCCTTTAACAATGTAGATTTCATCCTGACCTATCAAGACGATGTGTCAAAGAAAGACAAGGATGACACAGATGAGAAGAGAGAGAAGCGCAAGGCAAAGAGGGAAAAGTTTCTGGAATCCTGTGTAGAAATAGGACTGGAGTATGAGGTGCAGGACTGCAAGGTGTGTGGTGAAGTTCTATAGAAGAGTCCCTTACACATACACAATGTAGTACGTGCAATTAAGCACACATATTTAACCTTCATCGTGCATGCACAGCAAGGATTACTCTGTGTGTGTGTGTGTGTGTGTGTGTGTGTGTGTGTGTGTGTGTGTGTGTGTGTGTGTGTGTGTGTGTGTGTGTGTGTGTGTGTGTGTGTGTGTGTGTGTGTGTGTGAGAGAGAGAGAGGGGGGGGAGGGGGAGGTCGAGGGGGAGGGGGAGGGGGAGGGGGAGAGGGAGAGGGGGAGGGGGAGGGAGGGAGGGAGGACTTCTCAGAAGTTGTAAGCTTACAGGTTGTAATGGAAGGTGTACCAATGGCTTTAGTGCAATATGGAGCAGCCTTTGATTTCACCATAAGTGCTTTATTCAAAAGTTATGGCGTGATTTGCTTACTGCGAAAACCACCAGGTTTGTTACAGTGATCAAGAGCTAGTTCCTTCAATGGCACAGATAATAAGGTTGTTCCAAAGCCTACATAACTGAGTGTTGGTGGTGTAAGCACTATCTTATGCTCAATGGCTACACAGAATCCACACTACTATAACTTCCTTGAAAAAAACAGAATTGACTTTACCTGCCTACACAACATATTCACTGTTTCGCCCTCATGATCAGTGTTACATGTGCACTTTCAACTAACCCCTACGTAGTGAACAGTAAATTGTATCTGAATATATGAGTACTTTGTCCTGTGACCTTGCTCCTTTGTTAAAAGAGCATTTGGGACTAGAATTAAGGCATGAATAGAAACACTAATGTGACTAAATCAACCTGGCCGTGTCTTATATACCTGCTTTCTATTGTGTCCTAGTGCTACCTGTATGAACATGTCCATTATCCGATTCATTATCTCTCCTCTCCACGTGCGGTACTGACGCTGTCTAATAACTGCAACATATACACTGCTGTCAGTAGTGGGTAAACTCACTATATAGTTATGCAATAGCAAAGTGGCTGGTTTGCAGTGTGTTTACTGCTGCTTAAATGTACTGAGATTCTCCCTCACTTGAACTATGATCTCTAAAGCAGTAGTGCACATATCTGAGGACTGCCACTATGGGCAGGAAACATGAGTACATGAATTGGTATATATATTAGTATGTGTTGATGATCTTTGTACGCCAAAATAGCACTATGGACCCCAAATGTCCACACAATTATTATGCGCTTTGACGCTATAGACCCTAAAGAGTTAACCCATTGTACTTTATGTACATTGTATATTCACATTGTGCACATTTAGGAATCTCCGGATCACAAAACTTACTTTGTGAAGATACATGCCACCTACCCAGCACTGCTGAGGGGAGCAGAGGACATGTTACTCAGGATGCCTATCAGGGTAAAGCATGTGTATATTACATGTATATGCATGTACATTATGTTCTCATATTGTCATAGCATGTACATACATGTATATACACGTCCGTACATGCATGTATCAGTAACCTGGGACTGTGTGTGTGCGTGCGTGTGTGCGTACGCGTGTGTGTTGCTGACTATTTCTCGGAGGTGCAAGCTGAAATGAAGATACCAGCTGCTTTGACAAACATTTAGGATTTTGCTATAGAGGCTTATGGTGAACATCCTACAACATTGATGCAACATCCTCTTTAAAGGCTTACGATAGGCTAAATTGTAATACGAGTCAATGTAAGGCAGTGAGCTTCTTTTCTCTTTAGTCTCCATCTCCTACCTACAAGTCTTCCATGTACTTTTCAATGCGTGTACACATGTAATTAAAATGTATTTCAACAGCATGTGCACCCTCTCAAAGACTCCACATGTGTGAATATACATTTCAAATGTTTTTTCTATTTGATTTGACATATATATATATATATATATACGTGCGTCAGAAAATCTGTTGTGAAATGCTTAATTAACATTCCCAGCAACGTGTATATGTACGGTACTGAATTGGTGTGTGTGTGTCCGTCTGTCTGTCTGTTGGACTACATGTATACATGTACATGTTTGCAGCATGATAGGAATACAAGTATTACGGGGTGCAAGGGCATACATGTACATGTATGTATAATTATATATATACGTGTGTATATTGGTGCAGGCAAATAACCTGAGGGAGCATACATACCGAGAACGATTCTTTGACTTCATCAAGGTGAAAGATATAACCCTTCCTGAAATCCCCAAGCATTTGCAGATAGACTCCTTCTTCACAGCACCCTTCAAGCTTGCCCACAAAGAGAAGTGTGTATATATATATACATATTCTTTAAGTGTTAATTAGGCTCGCTGCACTCGCCCATACTAGTGAGCTCAATGCCAATTCTGTTTGTGTGTTTATTGGCGAGCAGAGCAATCCCTCCTAGTCGTGTCAACGGGCCGATTTTTCTATGTGACAGGCACTGCACATACCGTAATGTTATACATTCTTCTAATTTTGCGTGCACACTCTGCTCGCCAACAATGCGTAGCATTCAACTAGTATATATGTTAAGCGTAAAGTATGGATTCGGACTATCCACAGATTTGTTGCACAAACCCGTGATCCACGCTCTGCGCAGCAAATCCGAGGTTAACGCAGACAATCCTCGGATGGTACTTAAAGTCTATTCGCATTCACCTGGGCCCTGGAAGTTGCAGCGGTTTTATGTGTTACGCAGGTGTACGTCATTTTGACAACTTCCTGCATGTTTGCAGGTAGTGGTATGCGCAGGTAACTGGAGGGAAACCATGCGGCAGTGCTGGACGCTACGAGAAGTACGTTTTTTCAAGTAGAGTAGGCTTGGTTAGGCCAAAGACTTGGGATAAGTGGCTAAAAGTGAGCACAGTCACTCCCTCCACATTGAGATTGCATCTCCATCACTTTGACTGTGATCTGGCTTTCATTTGTCTGTAATAAGCAGCAGAGTTGCTGGATAAGTGATGTAAGTGGTGCTGAGAAAAGACTCATATAAATTCACATGTTCATGGTCACATCCAACTGTCGAAACACACGCCCAATGTCCAGGATTTGGACTGAGCCACAGTTCATAGGCTTGAACTTCCAAGTTCACTCCTAGCAGGGTTGACTGCAGACTTCCAATTTTAGGAAACTGTGCTTTTAGAAGTAGTTGTGCAGCAGAAGTATGCAGGTCATTTAGCAATTCACCTATATTAAGGCAATTCTGTCCTGTTCTCTGAGTGAAAACTCCTTTACCCACCATTGAGTTGGAAGGGGTGTTGGAAGCCTGTCAACATCCACTGGTTCAAACTGTTCAAGCCGAGATGGAGGGGGAGTGTCGGTCATGAGGGGGGAGCGACAGATTGGAGAGAGGAAGGGTTTGCACCTCTGTTTCGACGACGTGGAAGTTCTGTCTGAGCTGTCTTAGTCTGAACGTGAGACAATGGAAGGGAAGTGTCTTTCTGATCAAGGGGGGAGCGACAGATTGCACAGATTGGAGAGAGGAAGGGTTTGCACCTCTCTTTCAACGACGTGGAAGTTCAGTCTGAGCTGTCTCAGTCTGAATGTAAGATAATGGAAGGGGAGGGGGGGCCTGAGTCTGAGAGGGCAGAGCAGGAGCTTTGATCTGAGCAGCTGAGGATAGAGAGGGAGTGTCAGTTGGGATGGCAGAGTGATGGTGTGAAGCCTTGGTCCGGGTAGGGGAGGGTTTGTTTTGAGGTGGTGCAAGTTCATCATCACGATGGTTTAAGCATGATTGCCCAGAGTGACAGTGGGTGGGGCAAGGCTTGTGAGCACGTTGGCAGGAACACTTTTTTTCAGAGCAGTTGCCTTTACAGCTACAGAATGTACCATAGTATCTCTCGACAACAACACATTGGAGACGGTGCAAGTCTGTAGCAGCTCGATCAACCCTGGGAATCCTCACTGAAACTATGTCACCCTTTTCAAACATCTGGACCCGTTTGTTGTTGTAGTGAGCCTTCATGCACTGAGCGTTTAGGCGGTAGTGTTCATCTGCTTGAAGACACCTCTGAAGGGGCTTTTGTGATGCCCCCCCCCCCAGTGTTGCAGCATTACTCTATTATGTGAACTAATTCGCGAGTCATTAACCCTCGGCGCGCATGCGCAGCGAGGGTTACTTTAGTTGAGTCTGTGTGTGTGTCTGTTAAGTCACATCTCACCTCTGGAGCATCTGTTCGTCCTGAAAATACTGTCACGTACTCAAGCAGGCAACTGAGGTCAAAAAATATGTGGGGATTTCTCTGAAACCGCTCCGTTGCAGAGATACACTGCTTCCTGCGTTGTAGGGTACTGCAGCGACGTTCTGCGTGCTTTTTCGCCAGCAGAGCCTTCCAAGGGTCCTAAAAAGGCTAACAATAGGCTAAACTCTACCTGGAATACGACTCGATGTAAGGTTGCAAGCTTCTTTCTGTTCAGTCTCCGTCTTTTGCCTAAAGTCTTCCGTATACTTCCCATTAATGTGATTAGAATGGTAACAGATCTAGCGCGTGTGCTTTCAAGGATTCGTGCACGCGTGTACGCCGAGGGTTCTGCACTTTAGTGCATTCATTCCTCTTTGTTTCTCGAGTTGCACGTACAGTACCATTGTCGAGTTTCAAAATTCATAGTTGATTGTGGTTGTTGATCACGAGTGTATTCATTTCAATTCTTGTCCAGGCTTTCTTCGTAAACAGTACACTACTGCAGTACATGCAGACTGCCGTTGGCCTGAACTACACAACATCTTGACACATAGAAAAAATCGCCCAGCCTACTCATTTTCCCAACTTATTCTGATCATGTTCAGGCTGTTATTGATCAACATCAACGGATTGGTACTTCACATCCAAGCTGTGTGATTTCCTTCAATGTTGGCTCTATGACACACTCGATCCTGAGTGGCATTGGTACTGCATAAATGAATAGCACTAAAGTGCGAAACCTCGGCGCTATTTGTTTTTGGCTTGTTGTGCAAGATGTAACCGAACGAATGCTCATAGAATTATTGAGGAAGGTGAAGAAGCAAAACAAATTGTACTAGAATACATCGACTGTCTTTTCACATTTAGCTAATGAAGCCCCTCCTAGTGAACTTTGACACTTCCCATACCTTATCCATGTTCTCTTTCTCCTTGTAATGTTCTGCTCTAGCTAGCAAGACCTTCAATTCCTAATAACACTGGAACCAATACTGAGGTCACCCTTGCTCCTTAGCTGCATAGTGCTGCAGTCTTTTCATGAGCTGCTCAGCTGAGAGTTGCCCGATCCTTGATCTCATCTGATCAACAGTGAGACTGGCACCTTCTGTATGTTGTTGCATGTATACATTGGCTTGTAATAAAAGCTGATGCCATTGCTTCATATTAAGTCCCCAGTATGGGAATCTGGGATGACTTGCAGTATCTTTGATTACTGTCTGATATCTGCGTATTTATAAGCCGTTTCAGTACATCTGTGAGGGAAACTGATCATTTTCATCCAGTATAGGTTGGATCTCCACAAACGTAGGGAAAGAACATAGGAAAGGCCATTGTTGCAAGAAATGGGGTTTGGAATTCATTTACAGGTGTTTGGCCAAAGTCAGGCCAATCGATAAGTGACTGAATTCAATCGTATTAATAGCTACAGACCACATCAAGATTGTAAAAGGCTTAGATCCAGACTAAACTAATGTATAATACACAATACAAAAAAAATTAAGCTTAGGTGTGCTCAACTCACTTTCAAACTTCTCCTTAATTCTCCCTTTGCCTTCTTTCCGTAGCGTAGCCAGACATGCGTAGCTAGGGTTACGGTAGTCGTCTCTGGAGCGTCTGTTCGTCCTGAAAATACTGTCATGTACTCAGCAGGCAACGGAGGTCGAAAAATATGTGGGGATTTCTCTGAAACCGCTCCGTTGCAGAGATACACCGCTTCCTGCGTTTTAGGGTACTGCAGCGACATTCCACGCACCTTTTTGACGGCAGAGCCTTCCAAGGGTCCTAAAAAGGCTAACAATATGCTAAACTCAACCTGGAATACGATTCGATGTAAGGTAGCAAGCTTCTTTCTGTTCAGTCTCCGTCTTTCTGTTCAGTCTCCGTCTTTTGCCTAAAGTCTTCCGTATACTTCCGTTAACGTAATTAGAATGGTAGCACGTGCGCTTTCAAGGATTTGCGCACGCGCGTACGCCGAGGGTTTTGCACTTTAGTGCATTCATTTCTTCCAGTACTTCACCCATCATTATTTCTGCTTGATTTCAACAGTTGATTTTCTGGCTGTAAGTATATGATGTGGCTACGCCGACCACGTATTATATATTACGCGCTCACTGGCCACCACCGGTGCACCGCACACAGTAAGCTTATCCCACCGCCACAGTGACACATAGCAAAACGATTGCCTGTGCATGAAGTGCATTGACAATGCAGAGTGCCATAGTCAGCGTGTGTGTCCACCTGTTCAGCTAGCTTCTCTGAAAGTTGCACGCCATCTAGCAGCTCTGCAGTGGTGCATTCCTAAGCGTTACACTGGCACACGTGATCCTACATTTGCATGTAACGCAAAATAATTTCATTCCTAACCATGACATACATGTACATGTACAAACTATTTCTGAGATGCAATATGGGATTATTTGCCTTGCACTAAGGTGCTCGGCAATAAATTAACTAGAGTATGTGAGGGTATTATGAGACACGAAATTTGGGTGCTTTGTAACTCTGTTGTGAAGTGTGGTACTCTCATGAAACTTGGAGTGAGTAACACTTGTTAGTAGTGTTACATAGTGCTACATAGTGCACAAGATTCTGTAGCTTGGCTGAGAAAAAACTACAAAATTCAATTAACTAGTAGGTGTCCATATTATGGGACACGTGTATATATTATGAGACATGCTGAAAACAGACACAGATGTCATGAAACTTGGAGGGAACAACACTGGCTAGTATTAGTATCTATTGCAACATACTGCACTGCTTTCTGAATCCTGTAGAACAGGCAAAACACTATTCTTTATCGTAACATATAACATGAAAATTGCACAGTGGAAATTTTAGTCACAATGACATTGTGGGCAAAAATACACATCGGGAATGCACTTTTCATCAACATCAGTACACTTTATATCGAACCATGAATCACAGCGATCGCAACCAATCCAGAGTCCACTTGTATCGGGATATACTAGTCCACATAGGGGGCAAACTGCAGTGTCTTCCTCGTCACTTGAGCCGAGGTTCAGATGTTCCAAATCTGTGTCTAATGTAGTTGTGTCCTTCTTTCTTGCAGTGTCTCTTCTCATCTTCCCTTTCTTTCCTTCTGCAGCCTTCTGTCTTCCTGACTCTCGGGACTTAGCTTTTTTCTTCTCTTCTCTTTCGGACAGCATTCTTTGCTCCTCCATTTTCTCTTCTCCAGCAGTGTGTTCCTCGTCACTTGAGCCGGTGTTCAGATGTTCCGAATTCGTGTCTAATGTAGTTGTGTCCTTCTTTCTTACAGTGTCTCTTCTCATCTTCCCTTTCTTTCCTTCTGCAGCCTTCTGTCTTCCTGACTCTCGGGATCTAGCTTTTTTCTTCTCTTCTCTTTCGGACAGCATTCTTTGCTCCTCCATTTTCTCTTCTCCAGCAGTGTGTTCCTTGTCACTTGAGCCGGTGTTCGAATTCGTGTCTAATGTAGTTGTGTCCTTCTTTCTTACAGTGTCTCTTCTCATCTTCCCTTTCTTTCCTTTTGCAGCCTTCTGTCTTCCTGACTCTCGGGACTTAGCTTTTCTCTTCTCTTCTCTTTCGGACAGCATTCTTTGCTTTTCCCTTTTCTCCTCTTCCTTCACCTTCAGTTTGTCTAGTACTTCAGTATCAGTAATGCACACTCCTTCACGGTTCAATGCTCCTCTTTTTCTTCCAGATTTTGGTTTTCTGGGGTTTGGCAAAACCAACATCTCCTGTAGGATTGAGTTAGGGGTAACCCTAGAAGAACTAGACGAACGAAGAAACTCCACTCTTCGCATCTACCGGGTGCATAATCTGCAGCCAGGCCTTATATTCCACATCCGGTACATCATATCCTTCCTGGTATCGTTTCTCAAATAAGGCGTGTTTTTCTGGAGTAAATAGATGACCCTCAACTGAATTATTGGAGAGGCTGCTTGCTGGAGAAACAGAGGTTGGGAGTGGATCTGCTGTATCAATTGTAGACGTGGGTGGAAATGCCTTAGAGAGGCTGCTTGCTGGAGAAACAGAGGTTGGAAGTGGATCTGCTTTATCAGTTGTAGACGTGGGTGGAAATGCCTTAGACGGACAGAGCATTTTGTCATCAATTGCTCCTGGGTTTAATGGGTATATACCTGCCTTCCTGAAACCACCCATGATATTGTTTGGAGTGAACGAACTCGATACTGCAGATGAAACTAGCAACGCTATTTTGTCATTTGTTACAACACGGCCAGGATGTTGGGACAGATAATGTGAGCATGCTTTGGAGAAAGAGACCTTGAATGATTTGAACACTCCAAGATCAAGAGGCTGCAGTAGGTGGGTTGAGTGTGCAGGGAGACACAAGATATGCACACCATTTGCACGTGCCAATTCAATTAACTGGACTGATATATGTGAGGCATGCCCATCCTGAATCAGAACAACAGGTCTGGCAGGAGGAATATTTTTTAAAAAAAAATCAAACCACTCCAAATATATGTCGGAATTAATCCAACCATTCTTACTGTGAGAGTACATGACTCCTGCAGCAGCCCCTTCCTTGAAGCTCTCGGGTACCTTAGTTTTGCGAGGATAGATTATGCAAGGTGGTATAACAAATCCAGTAGCAGAGATGCACGACAAGACTGTGTGTGTCCGACCCCTTTCAGCTGATGTAATGCTGTACACGTGCTTTCGGCCAAGCTCCGCAATAACTTTTCCCGGTTTATGAACAATTGTTACACCCGTTTCATCGGCATTGAACACTTGCATGGGTTTAGAGATTAGATTCAACTTTCCATAGAGAGAACCTAGCTTTCCGAAAAAATCGGTTACTACTTCTTTTTTGGAGCAAAGGGCTCTTGCGTACGAAAGCGGTTGCGGCATACGTATTGTGAGTGTAGGATGTCTTTTCTTAAATCCATCAAACCACCATCGCCCAGCTTTTCCATCCTTAAACGGATTGTTTCGTTTGCATTTTGTTATATACGTTCCTACTAAACACATAACAGCATCCTTTGTAAGGCCGTAGCCCATATCTGCCATTTCAATAAGATAGTGCGCAATCTCTTCCTCTTCATCTGGAGTTAATACGGTAGGCGGTCCAGAACGACAATCTACTTCTACCTTGCCAGTTACCCTTCTTCGTAATGTTTCAACTGGGACGTTATACAGTCGCGAAGCCTCCCGTAACCCCTTGCCTTCCCCCACACTCATTACTGCAGCGCTCATACTCTCCTGCGTCCACAGTTTCCGTTTTTGGGCCATCAATATTCTAATAAAAGAACACCATACAAGAAATTCTCAATAAATAACATATATGCCAAACACCTCAATATTCTAATAAAAGAACACCAAACAAGGAGTATGCCATACAAGAAATATGCCAAACAAAAAACACCAAACAAGGAATATGCCAAACACCCTGTGTAGGAACTCAGAAAAGGGCTTCCTGCCGACCCACCTGTGCCAGTCCGCAACCAGGTAAGGTTGAGTGAGAGAGTGTGATACGCAGGAGTTGAACTAAAAAAGAAACACCGAGAGCTCAGAAACTGTTACAGTAGCATCAGGCAATTTACCTAAGTCTGTCCGTGACTGGCGTGGTCAACAGTTATGAGCTTCAGCCGACCCACCTGTGCCAGTCCGCAACCAGGTTGAGAAAACGGCACGTGGGAGCTGACAAACACGGACAAACGGCAGAAGGAACACCACAAACTAAAAGGAGATACCCGGGAGCTACAAACTGCCAAAGTAATATCAGGGGAGACTTTACCTCCCCGTCTGTCCGCCGCAGCGTGGCCAGCGACAGAGAAAAACTGGTCAAACCGGTACGTAGAACACGCGGCAATACTGCGCATGCGTGGAGGTATCTGTTCCGTGGGGGGAGTGGCAAAATCGAGGGCGAAATAATTGTATTGCGGTATTTTCCGTTGCTTTCCAAACCTTTTTGGTGAGTTTCGCCGCAATCTGTTAAAGTGTCTCATAATACCCTCTGTCTCACAATACCTACATGTACTCTATACGTATACATGTACATTTAAGCATGTGCACGTGGGTGGAAGTACATTTGTAAATGCCACCTTTGAATAGAAGCAATGCTTAGTAGAAGGGACATTTACACGTGTATGATGGTGTAAAATCTCATCTATCACTTGTATATATGTGACCGGATATGCGAAAATCGAGCACTTCGCACAAAATGACAATTTGAGATATACGCGTTCAAAGCCAAATAGGTCGTCCTGGGGCTAAATTTTTTTCTTTGTACGGTTACTTTCCTTGGTCTTTAAGCAACACTATGGCGAAGTTTTGCGCTCATACGTGCTTCGTTGTGAAAGTTACACGCTGAAACGTACAGCATAGTCGAGCGCACGTAGCACGTGTATACAGGAACGCATGGCTACCGCTCTTAGGTAAAACACAGAATCATTTACAGCTGCACTAGAACTACAGTCAAAGTCTCAACTGATTATATTTGCCTCTGCTAAGATGGAATAGCGAGTTACTGCAAACCCTGGACTGCTTTGCAGATGAAGACTTCGACCTCTTCGAGGTCACCGATTGCCCCGCCCCCATGGACTTTAGGCACGATTACTTCTGTGGAGAAGCCCACGGCATAAGTATGCCACGCTGCTGTTATTACTTTATCTCTGTGACTTCTCAGCGCTCATTTACGACGCCAACTGGCGAGTTGAAAAGCAGCCGTAGGCCCAAAACATGTTAATATTGTAGATATGTAGATATACTCACATAGCAACGGCAATAACGCTCGTTTTCTCGGAAACGCATGAATCTGAAATAACGCTATGGGCTCGGTTCCAAGTCT
Source organism: Theonella swinhoei (assembly GCA_963970385.1). Taxonomy (NCBI): domain Eukaryota; kingdom Metazoa; phylum Porifera; class Demospongiae; order Tetractinellida; family Theonellidae; genus Theonella; species Theonella swinhoei. The sequence continues at coordinate 5,506,576 of OZ019949.1, read as the reverse complement.
CATATCTCAGAAACTATACAGGCGATCGCCTTCAAATTTTCGTGAGTTATAGACCACACCCATATCTACCTAAATATTACAAAAACGCAATTTTCATCTCGTGTGCGAAGTGCTCGGTTTTCGCTTATCCGGTCACATATATATGCATATAGTACATCCTGAAAGTTCCTGAACACAACGTGCGTTTACGTTTTAAACATTCCTGCATTCAAACGCGTTTTGATGTTCAATTAAAATCTCGCACGTAAACTCAAACTCGCGCACGAGCAATCGCAAATGTGTGCACAAGCAATCGCAAACACACGAGTAAATGCAAACACACATGCACACAAGAGGAATCGCGCTTAAAAAGCACACTAGTGCAAACAAGTGCGATCCGCCTCACCCTGCTCTCTTCTCAGCTCTCGTGTGTATGCGAACGTGGAAAATGCAAACGCACATTGAATACAGACACGTGCTGATGCACGCAAATACAATGCGCGTTTTACACGTGGGCATATTGAGAGTTTGAACGCATTCAGATGCAAACGTTCGTTTCAGGAAATTTCAGGATGTACTATACAGTAGCCCTCAAAAAAAGTTTCCGTTTCCATCCGTTCCGTTTCAATATTGTTAAAACGGAACGGCCGTTGCGTTCCGTTGCAACGTTCCCGTCCGTTCCGTTAGACAAAAAGAGGGCGCGACAATTCGCTCTCGCGGCAGGTTTTTTCGAATTCACGGTACACTGACAGCGGAAAGCGAATACTGCACAGACGCTCTCGCATAGAGCTAGCGAGTGGGACTTAGCGCGTAGTTTCGCAGGCGAAGCTGCTTGCCTGTTATATAACGGAACGGAACGGAGCGGAACGGAACGGAACGGAACGGAACGGTCCGTTTTCCTAAAAACGGAACGGGCACTCCGTTCCGTTTTAATCTGTGAAAACGGAAACTTTTTTTTGAGGGCTACTGTACATATATAAAATTAATGAACTGTACATACATGTACATTCAAGCATGTGCACGTGGGCGGAACATTTGTAAATGCCACCCTTGAATAGAAGCAATGCTTACCTTGTACCAACATTGACCTTTTGGGCTGAAGTTATTTTATTTCACATTTCCACATGACTCCATTTCCACATGACTCAATTGCAATTCCGGTAGTACTTTAAGATACCCTTTAGCTATATAACTGTTTTCAGTACTGTCTGAATGATGATTTGTCCTGCTAATGGTCCCTACTTAGTCACTATGGTACAGCATGCAAAAGTATGGCAGTTTACCTTGGGCATCAACTTGTTACTTGTTATAACGACACGCTTTCGTAGGCAAGTATATAAACTATAGAAATTTCCAGGGCTCAGGTGAACGTCAATAGACAATAGAGGATGTGAGTGTCATGGTATCTAATTCCAACCGAGGCACCCCATTTTTCTTTGAAAAATGGCTGCTTTGGGTGAGTTGTGTTGTGTTGTGTTGTGTTGCCTTGCTTTACCTTTCTTAGCACATCTTAGAGTGATTTGTTCATGTACATGCATCTCTGTTTTACCTTAGTTACATTGGAGTTGATGACGAAGAACACTTCTTTACAAATGCTCAACGAAGTGCTATTGTAAGTTCGTAATTGTTCTATACAATATGTAGAACTGCATGGTTTACACAACTTAATTAATGGTGAAATTGTCTGACGGCTATATATATGTAGTAATTGCATGAGAGAGAATTGTGGTAAAGTGTGTTGGGCCAACTGTGGTTGGTGTCTGGCTCCCTACATGTATTATATACATTGTATATGCATGGGTATATGTATACTTTTACAGACGTGGCATCTCATGCAAGATGCCAAGTATGGCGATGATGAAGATCAGGTTGGTGTGCTGCGCCTGGTGCAGAACAACTCCTTCAATGGATATTTTCCTCTGCATGAGGTTAGTTAGTTGTACATGTACTCCCTAAAACGTAACCAATATACATGAAATATCACAATACAAGCACACTACAATATTAAGGACTTACTTACATGTAGGACTTACAGACTCACACACAGACAGGACTCTTCAATATACTCATAAAGGGCTACCATAACGGCTGAACAAAGATAACATAAGAATGGACATTAGGAGAATGCATTAAAATCACGTAGTTATAAAAGAAGAAGAAAGCGAATAAAAATAGGAGCTGAATGTATTTGAATATAGAAGCTGAATGTATATGAAAAATATAATAGAAATATCTCCAATATCATGCTACCACACAGACATATAGGTACAAACAAGCCAACTCCTTTCCAGTTTCCATAACACCAAGATAGCAGGTACGGAGTGCCTAGCCTTGATAACTGAGACTGGTGGGTTGAAGACGTCTTTCACCACCAGTGAACTTTCCCCGCTCACTTAATACCTAGCCAGCATCTCAATAATAAAAGTAGACATACCTGTTACACAGCATTAATAAGAACTCGGCAAAATCTAAAGCTGTGCAACAATATATAGTCTTGTAATGCTGTTCATTATGTTAAAATCGTGCATTTACACTTGTATGTCTGTAAGAGACGTGTTTACTCAGAGCAGCCACACCACACAATGGCAATTCAATGCCATTGCTGATGTGACGTCTGATGCAGGCACCAAATTTCTTAAACAATGATACATGGTTACGACAAAACTTGCTAATTTGTGTGTGTACAGAAAAGAGGTAAAACGTATAACCATTTCATTCAAAGATTTGCAACCCTCAAAAGCAGCAGATCCTCTGTTCCATTCTATACTTAAATTTGCACGTGCAATTCATGAAATGCAGACATTTATTTTTAACAGAAGAGCACCTTGTAAAAATATGTGCTGATCTGTGTACCACGAAAAGGCACTTGCACATGAATAGGAAACCAATTTCGCTGCTTACTTTAATGTGACTATTTTTGCGGTACTAAAGTTTGATATTTCTCAGATTTGCACCAGAATGCAAAAATTAATACTCGTAAATTTAATAATAAGAACAACCCCCCACGAATATAATTAACTGGCTTAAAATACCAAAATATGATTCCAGTAAAATGCACAGAATCCTAAATCCGCCAAAAAATGTGCCTGCAACAATACTTGTCAAGATATGTTGAATACTCTTGTTTTCTGTCAACAATGGAACATGCATGTACACATACATGTCGAACACAATTAATTGGGAGTGAAGTACATGTACAGACAAGATGCATTTGTCTCTGGTACGTGTAGCATCTCATTTGACTGCGTTAGTTAGCAGCCCATACTAACTGCATGTGCTATAGCTACTATTAGCTACTATAGAGGTGCTCCACATCATGTACATGTATGTCTGGTACATGCACAGCTTTTCACATGTCTGTACCATGTTTTCATATACTCTGTGTACATATATATATATATATATATATATAACATATTTATTATCTAGCCATACTGCACAGCATTGTAAATTTCCTAGTCCATGCTGGGCAATATTTTCCCATTATTGCCCAGTTATATTGCCCAGTCAATTTTAACCAATTAAATTTTAGAGTGCATTGCGCATCCACACATATTGTTAGCAACGAGTGAATAGTAAAATGGCGGAGTTTTAACACCAGGTTGAAGACAAGCTAGGTAATAAACAGCTTATTACGTGGTTTATCGGGCAATATTGCAAGCAATTGCACTCATGTGTATTACCCTCACCTTCGGCTCAGGCAATACCTCACACACTCGTGCAATAACTTGCCATATTGCCCGATATCCCACGCAATAAGATATTTATATATATATATGCATGTATGCACAGAGCACTCCGAAGTCAACTGAGGAAGAAGGTGTGCAGACTGACCGCCAGCTTCTGCACAAGGAGTGGTCTAATTGGAAAAAGTGGTACAAGCAGCAGCCACTAGGACATGTCAGGTACTAAATAGCACTAAAGTGCAAACCCTCGGCATACATTCTATGTAAATTATGTGCATGCATAGATCAATGACGTTTACGAAACCCCACCTCCATCTATAAGAACTGCAGGCAGAAGTTCGTTTCTTGCTCTCACGTGGAGTCATTTCTGGAAAATCGCCTTTTTATATTTCAAGCCCTCATTAGTCCTAGGCTGCTGGTATCACTCGTAGGCTACCTCGTAGCCTGTAGTGCCAGAATAGCTGGAGACACACAGACACACACACCCCGACCAAGTACTGTACCCTCACTGCGCATGGTGTTAACAAGTATGTTAATGCATGGTGTTAACAAGTATGTATGTACACATGTAAATATGTATATACAACACATGTAAATATGTATATACATGTTAACATGCAACCATATCTTAAGATGGCATTGTCTACTTCCATGCCCCCAAAACTTTATGTACATCATGCACACTAGCTACAGTCATAAGCTACCTTAGCTGTGGTAGCTACAACTTCCGCTACATATATGTACAGTGAGTGGACTGTGCTGTCGTGTACTGTAGTTAATTATCCTACAGCGTCCCTCCATGGGTGGTATGGTGTTATGGTCAGACCATTTTACAGCAGGGTAGTGGGAACTTTTTGGCCCATAGTGTATATATATATACACATGTACATTTAATTTTGATGGTGCTCCAGGCGGTATTTTGGAGAAAAAGTTGGCATCTACTTCACCTGGATTGGATTCTACACTTCTTGGCTTTTACCTGTCTCCCTGCTTGGAATTGTGATCTTCCTCTACGGCCTCTCTACCATCCCCTCTTCAAGCAATGCTGTTGCGTATGTCCATTACTACCATAGTTTTGTACATGTAGAGTACAGGTCCATTACAGTGTATTGTACATGTAAGTGTATACATGTACCTCATCTCATTTTACTGTGCAGCTTTGACACGTGTGAAACAAGGAGAGATTATTTCTACATGTGCCCCGTGTGTGATGGAAAGTGTGACTTCTGGTATTTGGGAGACACTTGCAACTTCGCTCATGTGAGTTTCACTATGGAGTCTGAGAGGGGAGTAGTGAAGCTACACATTCCAATGCACACTCAACTTTACATGTACAGTACGCGTCAAAAAAACGTTTCCAATATCGTTCAATACAATACTGTTCCGTTCCACTAAAGAGCGCACGATATGGAACGGAAACGTTGCGCAACGACGTTTCATTCCGTTCCGTTCGGTTTCGTTTTGTTTCGTTTCGTTTCGTTCTGTTCAATTGAAGCCAGCGTGGTGAGCTACTGCAAGAGCCAAGAGCAGAGAATAATCATAGCGAAGGGGCGAAGGCTATAACTAGCCTCGTCCTAGGCTACGCAACCTACGCGGCGACGCCCACAACTGCGCTACGCTAAGTTACTTGTCGAAAAGCGGCGCCCTACCTGCCCCAACGCCCATAGATGGCACTACGAGCTGCGTTGAAGGACTATACACTGAGACTATATACACTTACTGTTACTATAGAACGCTCCGCAACCCGTACATATACGCACTTGCGAGTAGCAAGTAGCGCAGCCCTGAAAAACCAACGCACGACGCTTCAATATGGCATCTTTCTACAGGCATATACTCCCTTGAAGACTACTCTGCAAACGAAACGAAACGGAACGAAACGGAACGGAACAAAACGAAACGAAACGAAACCGAATATGCCTTAAAACGGAACGAAACGCAACGGCACGACTGTCAAAAACGGCAAACGAACGGAACGTTAATTACCGTTTCACCGAACGAAACGGAACGATTTTGGAAACGTTTTTTTGACGCGTACTGTACCTGTACCTGTGTGTATATATATATATATATATATATATATATGTGCAATACGTACAGCTCTGTTTTGTTGCTCAAGCTACCGCAGCTCTAAAAATGCTTCAAGCTGTAGTCACATCCCACTAGAGTAAAGTGGTGGTGAACCAGTGGTAGTAGCTCAGTGTTGTGGATGAGTGGATACATGCATGTGTAGTATATACAATTCAGTGGTTTGCTGGAATCAACATGCCCTGAAAAAGCTTTTAAGCTGATGGGGCACCACATCAATTCAAGCTGGTGAATCATGGATCACGTTGCTCTTAGGTCACATATACACATACATTGTATGTATGTAGCTTCAAAGAAGCCTTTAGCTGGGCCACATGGTGCTTATGCTGCATATCTTCAAAGTGGCTTTAGCTGGTAAATTATTGGGCCAAATAGCTCTTGAGCTGCTCAGCTCTTGATGTGTTTCCAACCTTTAAGTCAGCAGTTCTCTAACTGTTTTTTCACTGTTATCCCACGTGAACTGTGTTTTTTTTTACAGTACACATCAGAGACCACTTATACATGATGCATACATGATGCATTTGTCTTTCGACTTGTGTTTTGCACTATATATATATATGTACATCATATCTGTTCCTGTACAACAGGGAGTGTACTTGAAATTTTGTAGAGATATTGTCACTTACTGTATGTACGCATCTATGCATATATATTTGTTTTGCAGGTTAATCAATTGTTTGACAATGGAGGAACTGTATTCTTTGCGATCATCATGTCATTTTGGGGTTAGATGATTTCATGTATGATGAAAGCACTAAGTGCTAAGCCCTCGGCATGTGTATAATGTGCGGGTGTGCGAATCATGAAGGCACACTTGCTATTGAAACGCCAATTACGTGTAACAGAAAGTATACGAAAGACTTTTAGGCAACTAAAGAGAAAGGAGGTCACTACCTTAGATTGTACATTGAGTCATATTCCAGGTAGGGTTTAGCCTATTGTTAGCCTTTTTAGGATGCTTAGAAGGCTCTGCCAGTGAAAAGTGTCATTGCAGTACCCTCGTGGTAAGCAAATGACGCCAGGGTTTCATACAGGATTTTTGATGGGGGGGGGGGAGAAGTTTGTGGGGCACTGCCATAGCGTCATGCATGAGTTTGCAGCACACGTATTATTCTATGTTGTGATGTAATAACATGTGAACAAAGACTAGATAGATATACACACAGACCAAGTAGCGTAACCCTCGCTGCGCAGTGCGCCAAGGGTTAAATATTGTACGTGTAGGATACATTGTACTGATGAAGGCAACTAGCCCAAAACAGCTGTCTACTGTTTGCCTAGTTTGCACAGTTTTTCACGTGTTCTACATGTAATTTGTGCAGCTGTTTTGTTCCTGGAATTCTGGAAGCGTCGTCAGTTTTACCTGCAATATGATTGGGACATGCTTGGATATGAGACTGCTGAGGTGAGTGACTTTCAGTATTGACATTCTATGGAAAACCTAGCCAAGCAAATTTTGCCATTGATATATATACATGATTTAATCATCCATGAGATGCTTAGAAAGAAAGGCAAAGCAACACAACACAATAGAAAGACAAAGTAACACAGCACAACTCACCAAGGCAGTCATTTTTCAAAGAAAAAAGCTGCCTCGGGTGGGACTCCAACCCACGACCATTCGCTTGCTAGGTGACACTCTTATGTATATACATGTAGTAGACATGTACTTCTGAAGTAGTAGTGAACTAAAAATGGTAACTAAATTCTTGTAGAACAATACTCTGTGTGATTTGTAGGAGAGAGCCCGGCCAGAATTTGAACAGAAAATCAAGAAATACATTCGCAACTGCAAGGAGGAGAGGGCCAGAGCCAAGTTCTTTGTGTACAATCCAGTATTGGAGAGGCATGAGTACATCCAACCGGCCCAGTGGTTCTGGCCCAAAGTCATCGCCACATTTTCTATACTCATCAGTATGGTATGCTCATCACACGATGTATAGGATTTAACGTGTATTTCTATGCTTTAACCAAAAAAAGACTACCTAATATGTGTGTGTATGTGCATGTACATGTTCATGTATGCCATATGTATATGTCGGGGACAAATTCGAACACAGACCCACTTTAAAGCCAGCCAACGGCTGCCAAACGGGCCAGTTGGCTTTAAGACATTCCCAATGGTTTTCAAACCAACCGGACGGTAAACCCGACACTTTTCAAGCCAACCCAACAGGGTAGCAGCTAAGTACTATTCCTTTGAAATGACCAAGTTTAGAAATCAATTTTAACCTTGTGGTTGACAATCTACTGGACTGAGATTGAACTAGAAGCCGATTCTGTTAGAAATACCCGTAGGCCACGTTATGTATCTAAAAGGCTTATAACTGCAGCGTTCAGGAGTTGTGAGCAGTTTCAAAATGTTAGGGCTTGATGGGCATGTCAGTGCCATCCCTACATAGAGTGTCTACTGACTCTGATGTATATGTTTATGTGTACTTTGTAGGTGGCCATTGTCATTGCCATTGTGTTTTCTGTACTACTCTACCGTCTTGCTGTTGCTGGTGCCATCTACCGCGTTGTGTCTAATATTAGTGGAGGTCCTAGTGTTGGAGATATTGTCGTATCCATCACTGGAGCATCAATCCAGCTGGTTGCTATCCTCGTCATGAACAAGCTTTATGAGTTTCTAGCATACAAGCTCAGCGACTGGGGTAAGTATATGTACAGCCCCTTGTTGTGGTAGCCTTTTGCAAGAAGTCCTGTCTGTGTATGTGTGAATCCTTATAACATCTAAGTATGTCCAAAGTATTGTAGTGTGCTTGTAGTGTGATATTTCATGTACATGATCACTTGTACAGTATATGAACAATCATGTGTATAGCACACTATATGAAAAGGAAAGAGGGAAAAAAGGAAAAGAAAATATGTAGACAAAAGAAAGGAGCGCTAACCACAAACACATACAACACAAAAAAAACTGTTCTTTGACCATTCTTTATGTAACATGAAACCTTTTTTGACCTTAGACCACATTACTTCCTGTTTCATACCATTTTGAGTTGTTCTTTACCATACTACGATTACATTACAGTACCATCAGACACAGTATGTAGCACTTTTTATTAAGATGTGTAGGTTATATTATCACCTACTGTACGTGTAATTATGCACTTACAGAACTCCATCGCACCCAAACTGAGTATGATGACAGCTTCATTACCAAGATGTACATCTTTCAGTTTGTTAACTTTTACTCCTCCCTTTTCTACATTGCATTCTTCAAAGGAAAGTGAGTCAGCTATATATTTACATTTGTATATAATATACAAGCACAAAAACATTTTCACTAAAATGTTGAAGGATGTAGGGATGGAAGTACCAAAAATCATAGAAACAAGGTGCAGCATGCATGCAGGCAATGGCAGGGCACTTGCATCCCTACAGCCTTCATGAAAATGTTTTTGCACTTGTTTCCCTGTTTTTTGCGGTGTGTAGCAACATTTTTAAATGTACAATTTTAGTGCAGTCTCCCTTGCATAGTCTGACTGGACATCCTGGTGGGTTCAATCGAATTGGTGGACTTCGTCTTGACGAATGTTCCACCTATGGCTGTCTTATGGAACTGACTATCCAACTGGCAATTATCTTTGTAGGCAAGCAAATCCTCAACAATGCCACTGAACTTGGAGTTCCGTAAGTTTGTACATGTATATGTACGGTACAGATCAGTGGTATAATGTGTTAGAATTTGACTGTGGTAACTGCTGGTTTTGTACGTGTTTGCAGCTCTTACTAATCGCGTTCAAAATATAGTGCTACATGGTCACTAAAGTGCAAACCCTCGATATGTTTAAGAGGTGAAATTATGCACGTATGTTGTTTGCGTTAGAACTCCACCTCCTGTCTAATGAAAGTATACAGAAAATAGCCACCCAGCAGCAGAAAAGGCTTCAGAAGCTCACTGTACTACATTAAGCTTGTATTTCAGGTAGCATATAGTGGACTGTTACACTTTTTAACAACTTTATAAACAACCTGTGCTGTTGAAAGAACCAGCTCTTGATCACTTCAATGGTTTTCGCACTAAGGAAATGACGCCATAACTTTGAATGAAATGTTAATAGCAAATCCCTTCGTATAATAATCTGCGCCATCTCATGCCAAAGCCATTGGTACCTTTTCTTTCAATGTGTAAGCTTATCTCATCTGCGTCCGACAATCACACACACACACACAAAGCAAGTACTGAGACTGTTGCTGTACGTGTGTGCCATGGGTTAATGTGTTTCCATTTACTTCAACTTAATTGCAGATACTTTAAGAGATTGATCAAAAAATTTAAACACAAGGAAGAAACAGAAGAGGATGTCTATACACGCTGGGAAAAGGACTTCGACCTGGTGCCACAGAGTAATCAAGGACTCTTCTCAGAATATTTGGAACTTGGTGTGTTCTTATATATATATATATATATACGTGTATGTTGCTCACTGATTTAAAACCAGGCCTTGAAGCTACTGGACAGCTTTAAAGCCAGGCAGACAGTTTTTGAACCTGACAGACACCTTTAAAGCCAGGCCAATGCTTAGTCATTGTTTTGGCCATTATTGGCAAGCATAGCGAGCCTTCCTAGTGATCTGAACGGGCAATTTTTCTATATATTTATTTATTTATATGTGACGGGCACTGCACATACCGTAATATTGTACATGCTTCTAATTTTGCATGCACACTCTTCCGCTCGCCACGTAGCATTCAACTAGTATATATATATCTTTATGGTAGACGTCAAAAAAGGTACAATGAATGCACTAAAGTGCAGAACCCTCGGCGCCACGCGTGCGCGAACCTTGAAAACGCACGCACTATACAATGCGCATGCGCGCTTTCCGCAAGAAAATGGTGGACCATACGTATGCTTTCAACAGAGCAGTGCTGGATCTCTGCAACGGAGCGGTTTAGTTGCCCGCTGGGTACGTGACAGTATTTTCAGACGCTCCAGAGGTGAGATGTGACTTAACAGACAGACAGATACACACACACACACACACACACACACACACATACAACTACCGTAATAAAGGTAACAGTGGTTACCATTCCATTACTGTTTAAGTACCATTTAGGATACCATTCAAGTATTGCTGTGGTACCATTATAAAGTGCCCCACTCTCTAAAGCAGTAGACTTGTCATCATTGAAGTCTATCATATACACATGCGTATGTAATTATAGTAGAGTCTAAGTGAGTGTGCCAGCCAATAAATATTGAGTTAGTAAAAGTTACAATGGTGGACTTTCTAGTGGTGGTAGACGCTTTGGAGTCTCCAGCGAGTAGCTCCCGACTAGACTCAGTCACAAGACACTCTGACAAAGGACCAAAGACAAACAGCAAGATGGTGGACAGTGACCATGTGGCTGGGGCCACCAACCCAGAAATTGAGATTTGAAAAAGTGACGGGAGACATAAATAAGAATTTTAGGAAATTGCAACAGAACATACACGTTTTGACACATCAACATAGCCATAATGTTATGTTGATGTACCTTAGCATATCTGTCCCCAGTCATTGTCTCAGTTGCTATTTATTCCAATTTCCCTAAATGTTTTAAAGAAGTAATGTTTACTGTGACAGAAATGCGAGTGAATAGCATCTACGGAAGGTAATGGTAAACCACTGTATTCACTGCTTTCCTTTGCAGTTATCCAGTATGGTTTTGTGACTGTGTTTGTGGCTGCATTCCCACTGGCTCCTCTATTTGCTCTGCTCAACAACTGGGTAGAGATTAGACTGGATGCTCATAAATATGTGTCTGTACTGCGTCGCCCCATATCTGAGAGAGCTCAAGACATTGGTATGTTCTATTATTTTCAATTGTTCTACATGTACATCATGCAATATTCTAAAATGTATAGACTACATACATAACTAGCATGTTATATGACATTTTCATATCCAAAACAATCCTACAAGTTTGAGTGAGCCCACCTAGCCATAGAGCCGGCACATACATTTACATGTATATAACTGGGTATGTGAAAGCTGAACAGTTTGCACAACATCTTTAAGAGAGATAAAAGTTAATCAAGACATTCTGGGACAGTTCTGGTGTTATTGATCTGCCCACACAAGGTGTGAGGCACTGTACATATATATACAAGTATGTACATGTAAATAAAGAAATTTGAAGTGTAATATAGGGATTGCCTAAAAATTAACAAAGACAAGATTGAACTACAAGGGCTAATGAAAAATTATACCTCTATTCCCCAGTTTGTAATGATACATTTCCGCGTACAGAGATTCAACCTCAGTGATTTTATGGTTATTGAGCTACACTTCTTCAAGAAGAAGAAGATGATGAAGAACATGGACAAAATGTGGAAGTCTTTTTTCAGATATTATGTATTAGTTAAAGCACGGAAGGAAGTGCTGTACGTGCAATAATGGTACAAGGGGTGTGGTCAAGATAACCATACAGACCTATATATCTATTGGCTTGGTAGTATATTATAGTATCGTGGTAGAATAGCGTGCTGTTTCTCCAGCAGACGGTATATAAGCTTACTGTGGTATGTACATATATGTAGAGACAGAGCCAACACATTGTATGTATGTCCACTGTTCTGAAGGTGAGAGTTCGTCAACACATCTCTCTTTTACTTGTGTCTAAGCTAGTCAAAAAAAATTAACAAAGACAAGATTGAACTCTCACCATCAACATCTCTCTTTTACTTATGTCTAAGCTAGTCAGTTTGCTTCTTACTGGATTTCTGTTAGCATGAATGTGTAACTATACCCAGAAACTAACTGTGATTATAAAATTTATTGATGATAAAGGGGTTAAATTAACAAAAGTAAATTCTCCTCCTTCTTCTTCCCAACAAATCTAAACATGAAACTCAGTACAGTGATACTGAACAATGCTAGCCTGATAGCTACTACATGTAGATACTACTGATGAGCTAGCACTAGCACTGCTGTGTACAGGCGAATGGGGCGAACAGGAAGTCATGAAACTGTCGGGACAGTTTAGAAGTTATTAACTAAGTTAAAACTATGAGACGTTTCTAAGCTGTATATATGGCCTGCTTGAAAAGCATCCGATTGGGTTATAATGGGTCTGGTTTTGAATGGTTTCCCAACATATACATGTACACTGTATATCTGGGAGACCCTACTTTAAAGGTGTGCTTTCCACATGTAAATAGATATATGACAATATGACACCCCACTGCTACGCAGAAATACATGTATATGAGCTTGAGTTCCAATTCTGTATGTACATCATTATGCAATTTGCTATACACATAAAGCTTTATATCTGACATCCACTGTGTGTCTGTGTGTGTCTGTGTCTGTGTGTCTGTCTGTGTGTCTTTGTCTGTGTCTATAGGTGCATGGTATGGTGTACTGGCTATAGTGTCTCAGCTTGCAGTGGTGACAAATGCTATTCTCATTGCTATCACATCCAACTTTGTTGGATTTGAAGTGTACAGACGTGGGGACTACCAAGATGACTACAATGATACGGGACTCGTCCCACAAGAGAATGGTCATGACCAAGGCCTCTCTGGTTATGTAAACTGGTCTAGTACTGAGTTTCTTGTCGATGATCTAGTGGACGGCAGTGCATTCCCAGTGTACAGTGCACAGAGACTGGTGTTAGTGAATGATGATGGTACAGATGTACGTAGATATGCAAATCGTACAGAGATAAATGAAGATGACCCTCCACTCTATCTTCCATTCATCGACTTTGATTGCATCATGAATAGTTCTGGCTGTCCTGTTGCTCTAGAATCTTACATTGTTTCCCAGTTGAATGGCGGATCTAGGAATGTCACAACCTATACTGAAGAACAATACAAGGGATTCTATGAGAATTCAAACTGCAGGGAATTGGTTATTGATGAAAAGGAAAACAACTCCCCTGATAATAGCAGCCTTGGCCCCTGCTTCAATAGGTTTCATACATGCAGGTAATCTAATACTGTACCCTTCAATTGAGAGTAATAAATCTCTGAGCTCACAACATTTTAGATCCCTCCTCAACTGTGACATGTAATAGTGCAGTGTACAACATTACACATGTATACATGACCTAGGGTAAGACGACATGGTTATAATACAAATGCAAATATGTATTGTGGTTCAGTGAAACCTACTGTTGTGCTTGACAAAAGCATAACCCTGAAGTATTCACCAATAATTTGACGGTGTGTCCTCTTTCACTTTAACTTCCTCAACTGCTGAGTAAGCAGCTCAGTTAACTTGCTATATATTTCAGGTGAAGTATTTTGTGGGATAACCTCACAATATCACAATATGTTAAATCATTAGTTAGCAGGCAAGCCATGCAAGCAGTGTATATATGTACAAGTAAATATAAAATTTAACAAATTTGAAAGGAAATATAAGGATTGCATAAAAAGGAACGGAGACAAGATTGGGACACAGACATGTTATGTTATATCAACGTAACATTATGGGTGCATCGATATATTATAATATGTTTGTGTCCCAATCTTGTCTCCGTTCCTTTTTATGTAATCCCTATATTTCCTTTCAAATTTCAAATTTACTTGTCTCCTGTCTTTTTCTGGAACTAGGTACATGCATTTTGCTATTTTGCAGTTTACTTGGTAGCAAACGTATTAGCTAATAGAGCTTAGCCTGAGGCTATCTAACACTTTTATTGCAACATCAATTGTTTGTGTATTATATTGTACCAAATTTACTTTTCGTGGAGCTTTTGTTAATGAAATATAGCCTGGGGCTACTATTTACAAGATTGCAAGATTTTATCTCAACAGTAATTATTGGGATACACCAATTTCCACATTAGTACTACTTTGTTAGTGAGATATAGCTAACTATTGCCTGAGGCTATTTTCTTGTTATATTACAAGATTTACATTGTTTACAGTGATTTTATCACAACATTGATCATTGGGGTAATAAGCTTTACCATCACACCAATTTTTAGATTTAGTAAAGCTTCTGTTAGTAAGATACGGTAATGCTAGCAGCCTGAGGCTATTTTTTACAAGATTTACATGATTTTATCACAATGTTGATCTTTGGGGTATTACACTTTACCATCACACCAATTTCCACATTTACTGAAGCTTAGTGAGATACAGTAATACTTGCCTGAGGCTATTTGTTGTTTGTATTACAAGATTTACATTGTTTACAGAGATCTTATCACAACATTGATCATTGGGGTATTACACTTTATCATTATACCAATTTTCACATTTAGTGGAGCTTTTGTTAGTGAGATACAGAAATGCCTGAGGCCATTTGTTGTTGTATTACAAGATTTACACTGTTTACAGAGATTTTATCACAACATTGATCATTGGTGTATTGCACTTTACCATCACACTAATTTCCACATTTAGTAGAGCTTCTGTTAGTAAGATACGGTAATACTTGCCTGAGGCTATTTTTTACAAGGTTTACAGAGATTTTATCACAATGTTGATCTTTGGGGTATGAAGCTTTACCATCACACCAATTTCCACATTTAGTAGAGCTTTTGTTAGTGAGATACAGTAATGCTTGCCTGAGGCTATTTGTTGTTGTATTACAAGATTTGCATTGTTTACCGAGATCTTATCACAACGTTGATCATTGGTGTATTACACTTTATCATCATACCAATTCCACATTCAATGGAGCTTTTGTTAGTGAGATAGAGTAATCCTTGCCTGAGGCTATTTGTTGTTACATGTTATATTACAAGATTTACTTTGTTTACAGAGATTTTATCATGTTGATCATTATGCTATTAAACTATACTATCATACAAAATTTCACATTTAGCAGACCTTTCATTAGTTAGATACCTTAAGGTGACTATTTTTTGCGGGTACTAAAGTTTGATATTTCTGCTGATTTGCACCAGAACACAAAATTTAATACTCACAAAAATTTGTATCGGCAAAACGCCCTTATCTAACTTCTGATGCGTTTATGGGAGAACAAACGGGTTGAGGTAAGCCAACATTAATTAGCCCTCTCTGCGCATGCACGCCGCCGTGGGTGGCTAGCAATAGCAAAATTTGATACCAGTAAAATGCACAGAATCCTTAATCCGCAAAAAAATGTACCTGCAAATAGTTGTCACCTTAAGGCATAGGATTGTGTGGCTCCATTAATAATACATGGCCTGAGGCTATTTTTGTTTATTTTACAAGAAATACATTGTTTACAAATTTTTTAACATGACGATGCACTATCCACAGTGGAACTACATCACTGTACCAAGTTTCATGTTTAGATGTGTTATCATTAGTAAGTTGCGCTTGTTCAAGCGGAAGAAGATGAATTATTTACAAAATGGACTTTTGTTAATTTAACCCCTTTATCATCTATCAAATTATACCATTTTGTAATCATAGTTAGTTCCTGGGTATAGTTACACGTTCATGTTAACAGAAGTCCAGTAGGTAGCAGACTGAAAGTGAAAGTGATGAAAAACCTTATATATAGTTTTCAATGGGGATAGACCATAGCAATCCCTATATACACAGTACTACCATACTGTGTGATATGTTGTTATACCCCCACGTATAATTTTGGCCACACACCAACAACAGCAATGCAGTCTCCATGTAAGGATACCCATACCACGCATGCATATTGGTCTGTGCACACAATCTGCTCAATTCTTTTTGTAAAAACATAAGTCCACTATGCCAAGCCGAGACACTACATGTATATGCAAACTGAGACACTATAGCCAATATAAATTGCTGTACTTCATATGGACACCCGGGGTTGCCCATGTGCTACATGCAAATGTAAAGCCAGTCCATTTAAAGGTCAAAGTTTTTTCTATGGACTGCCTTGCTCTCTTGTACTAAGCTTCGAGTACAGTGGAGCAATACACTACCGTTACCACAACCAAGAGTACAACACCAGTGAGGCAACGTCTCCCTTCCGAAACTGTCGAAGAGTGGACACAACTTGCACAGGGTAGTGTCTCCCTTCAGACACAGCCAAGAACAAGAAACACTCCTTTCACGATGTCACAGCTACATGGCTGGGATGGTAAATCGATGTAAAACTGGATTGCACTAGTACTAATGTATACTAGGAATGCACATGCACATTAATGCCTCGCGCCGTGGACACTTGGACTTGCGGATGTTACAGTGACAAATGACATTCCTAAATGTTACTCAGGAATTGAGCATCATTCCTAAAGCGTGACATGACGTACATGTACGTACATGTACGTACGCATTGGCTGAGATGTGGACCCAGATTAGCTGCTTCGCACTAATGTGCTCGGCAATCAGTTCACTGGATGTGTACATGTAGCAATACTTGTTACATGGTGTACGTATAACCCAACAAGGTGGTTATATGATCAAAACAATTATATATAAAGTGTAAAAAACATTTCCACTAAAATGTTGAAGGAGGTAGGGATGAACGTGCCAAAAAGTAGAGAAACAAGTGCAGTATATATGCAGCAAGACAGGGGATGAGGGCAAGCAACAATACTAACATGCGTAACCCTAGATGTAGGGAGGGGTTACGCATGTATTGTTGCTTGCCCTCATCCCCTGTCTTGCTGCATATACACTGCATTTGTTTCTCTACTTTTTGGCACTGTCATACCTACATCCTTCAACATTTTAGTGGAAATGTTTTTACACTTGTTTCACTGGTTTTTTGTTGTATACTCGCTTGCAAATACAATGCTCTTTATATGTGTGCGAGCCCCACCCATTTTGCTGCATGTGGTCATGTGAAACGTACGTGGGTAATAACGTAGAAATAGTGTTCAATTACACGGAAGTGCTAGTATATCATAGCTTTACTCGTCCAAGAGGGGTCCTACAAAGATTCTGTTGGTAAAAGGCACTGCCCACGGAAATAAGAAGCCTTTTGGTACAAAAATCAAGGTAAATACTTGTACCAATTTTGTGCTAGGCTGTTTGAAGAATTAGAAGAAGAAGAAAAAGATGGAGAAATCGGGTTTTGGCAATTTCACGTATATCATTGTAGCGGTGTATTTTGCCACCTTTGAGAGTCTTATCATGTATAGAATTACTTATAGGCCATGTTATGTGTCTAAAAGGGTTTATAGGTGCCACGTTCGAGAGTTCTGAGCCATTACATTTGTTAAGGCTTAATGGGCGTGTCGGCGCCATCCCTACATAGAGAGTCTACCGACTCTCTGATATTGTACATCTTCTTGACCAACAGACTGACAGATACACAAGACAGATGGACATTAGTTAGTAAAATGTGTATGAAAACTGTTTTTTCTGTTAATGTAGATTCCGTGGGATAGTGGAAGACAATAGACCAATTGCATACTGGCACAGTTGGACAGCTCGCCTCGCCTTCATCATTTTATTTGAGGTAAGAATAGACTTTGAGAAGGCACTTTGGCTGCCAGATACAATATGCCTGTATATATATAATATATATATTTATTACCTAGCCATATTGCCCAGCAATGTATAATTTCCTATTCCGTGTTGGGCAATATTTTCCCATATTGCCCAGTTATATTGCCCAGTCAGTTTTAGCCAATTAAATTTCAGAGCGCATTGCGCATTGCACGTTACGCGTATTGTTAGCAACGAGTGAACGGTAAAATGGCGGAGTTTTAACACCAGGTTGAAGACGAGCTAGGTAATAAACAGCTTATTACGTGGTTTATCAGGCAATATTGCGAGTTATTGCACTCGTGTGTGAGTATTACCCTCGCCTTCGGCTAATACCTCACACACTCGTGCAATAACTTGCCATATTGCCCGATATCCCACGCAATAAGATATATTTACTACCTAGCCATATTGCCCAGCAATGTATAATTTCCTATTCCGCGCTGGGCAATATTTTCCCATATTGCCCAGTTATATTGCCCAGTCAGTTTTAGCCAGTTAAATTTCAGAGCGCATTGCGTGTCCACGCGTATTGTTAGCAACAAGTGAACGGAAAAATGGCAGAGTTAACACCAGGTTGAAAATGAGCTAAGTAATAAACAGCTTATTACATGGTTTATCAGGCAATATTGCGAGTTATTGCACTCGTGTGTGAGTATTACCCTCGCCTTCGGCTAATACCTCACACACTTGTGCAATAACTTGCCATATTGCCCGATATCCCACGCAATAAGATATATATATATAGTAACAAACATCTTTGAATAATGCTAAGAATCATGTGTAATGCTTATAACCATGTTTGTATTACTATATGCTTGATTGTGGTCCTGAGTGTGTGAATGTGATAGTGATTTTATGGGAAACTAAACTTCATAAGAGTAAACAGAGAAAAGCATGGGGAGAGTCCTTTATCACTTTAGATAAGATAAATGTCTAGAGAATATTAAGAGGAAAGGAGTTGATTTTTAGAAAAATATTGGTGAAATGCAAGGTTAATAGGATAGTGTAAGTATTAGTTACTCACTGGTAACACCGACAAGTCAATTATGTGCAGTGCACAGGGGCCAGGTACTATAACAACATCGCCTGGTAGGTACAATATCACTGATATATATAGGTCAGTGCTTTTGAGCCACCGACCGGCGCACATGCGCAGCGAGGGTTACGGTAGTTGGGTCTGTGTGTCTGTTCGTCCTGAAACTTCTGTCATGTACTCAGCGGGCAATGGAGGTCAAAAAAATATGTAGGGTTTTCTCTGAAACCGCTTCCTTCAAAAGTTATGGCATTATTTGCTTACCTACAAAATCCTACAGCGATATTGCAGCAGTATTGCGCAACTTTTCGACAACAGAGCTTTCTAAAGCTCTTAACAAGGCTAACAGTAGGCTAAATGCTACCTGGAATACGACTCAATGTAAGGCAGGGAGCTTCTTTCTCTTTAGTCTCTGTCTTTTGCTCACAAATCTTCCGTATACCTTCTGTTACACGTATTTCAATAGCGCATGCACTTTTCAGGATTCGCGCACGCGTGGCACCGAGGGTTCTGCACTTTAGTGCATTCATTCATGTGGTAGTGGACTACTCAATAATACCAAGGGTAAAGATTATCTGTGTGTATGAGTGGCTCTGCCCATGAAAGGGTGGGTGCTCAATGGCACTACATATTGTTGTACTGTGCTTCATAATCATGTTTCAAGTAACCTTCCTAATAATACTTCTTTCATATTTTCATATAACAGCATTTCATCTTCATTATTTCCGGAATCTTAGCATGGTTGATACCTGATGTGCCACAGAGTGTCAAAAATGAGATCCAGAAGGAGAAACTTCTTGCATACGAGGCCATCCATGCCCGTCATGATGCTGGCAAAGAGCTTGGAGTCAAGGGTGGTTCCAAGTCACAAGCTACCAATGTTGATAGCGGTTGACCCAAGACTGTAAACTGAGAGAAATTCTTACATTATATTTGTAGCTACACTATATTAGGAATAGCATAGGCAATGGTAACAAACTGTATAGAAAGATAAAGAGATAGTCCTTTCCCTTGAGTTTGATTGTACTTTTTATTAGAGAATGATATGGCTACCTATAGTAAGGATTGTATAATAAATACATTGGCATCTCAGCAGCTGTAGCTTCATGTCATAGCATGTTATGTACGTTGCTCCACCCTGAGGTAATGCATTTTAAACCTCAGTGCATGTGCAGCAAGGATTACAGTAGGGAGCAGTGTGCTTAGAAAAGCGACTCATGAGCAAGTTCTACTGAGGAACAGAGGGAGACTTCCTTCAATGAGTTACACCCCAGGAACGAGGAAGGTGTAGTGAAGGTATATACTAGGGATCTCAGCATCAGGAATCTGTCTTTAATACGCCACTTCACTCATGATCAAATAGCAATGAAGTCCCAAACTTCATCAATTCCACATATATATTATATATCTGTTGCATACACCTGGAGAAGTAAGTTCATGTCACTGTTGAATTAAGTGTAGCTATAAGATAGTTTGACTTGTCTGCTTGCCTCTTGTGCATTCACTTCTATCATGCTAATATGTAGCTTCATGTATGTTACACCAGTTGCCTCAAAGGCAGGGCCTCTGCCATGTTGAGTTGTGTAAATTTCGCTAGTGAAAACTGGGACATGCAGATGTGATCAAGCTTGCAAGGAAATCATAATTTCCTGACGCAGTCTCAGTTAGAGCTATGTACACTGTATTGCTCCATCCTATCTGTTGCTGCTATATTTTAGTAGTCATTCGAACCTGTAAGGAGCTCTAACTGAGACTGTGTCAGGAAATTATGATTTCCTTTTCCCTGCTGAGACAGCAAAAACGCTCTGATATCTGATTCATTATGTCAGGCACCAGTATTATATAAAAACTACTGAATGTCACTGAAATATAGTGCTATTCATTTCAGAACAATAAAACAAAACTTTATAATAGTTCTTCCATATACAGCAGTGGATACAAAGATAGCTTTTACACCAATGTACCCTATATTTATTTAGCTATATATATATTTTAGTGTTAGAGTAACAATAGCTTCAGTTGTCAGTTAAATTCAGTAAGGGAGTGTGCTCGTAGTGTCTCAGAAGGCAGATTGTTCCATACAGAAATAGTGCTGGGAAAGAAAGATGTTTGGTAGGCTGTGGTACGGGCAAATGGTACGTTGTATAATGGTAGGTTGTTTCTGCTTCCATGGGTGGATTGTGTGAGAGTATTTGGAAAGGAAACAAGATTGTGAATGATATTGTGAAGCATACAAAGATTTAAATAATCACTGACTTTTAAGAGTTGGGATATTGGCTTCTTATAGCAGGTTGTCGTAGTTCATGTCTCATTTGTGCTGGCACATTCTGATGGCAAACTTTTGCACTTTTTTAATTCTTGAGGTGTTTTTGACTAGATGTGGGTTCCATATTTGGGTAGCATACTCAAGGTGCCGACAAACCAGTCTTGTACAGTTCCAATAACATGGAGTTAGTAATTATGTTATGAAATTTTCTGTAGAGAAGTCCAATGGTTTTGTTTGATTTTATACAGATACTCCCAATGTGTGGCGACCAAGATAGATTATCTGTTAATAGTATACCCTAAACTGCTTATACTAAGGGTGCATGGCTGCAGCAGTGTTGTCTTTTTTGTTACTAGCATAAATATGCATTTTGTAGTATTAAGCGTAAGATGATTTTGTTCTACCCAGGTTTTTACTTTTGTAATATCTGATTGAAGGTGACAGAAGTCTTCATGGGTTTTAATCTGCAGAGTAGCATGTCGTCAGCATATAGATTGATTTTGGCACCTTCAGAGAGTTGTATTGATGATACATCATATACAAGTGTAAAAAACATTTCATTAAAATGTTCAAGGATGTAGGGATGGTAGTGCCAAAAATTAAAGAAACAAGATTGGAATGACCCAACTGGTGTACAGTGAATTATGATGTGACCATGCACACACAACTTATGTATGTGGGGAAATGATTAAAAACCATGTGGAAATTATGCATGCACAACAATGACAGACTAACAACATAACATATTTCAGAGTTCACGCTACCACAAAGATGAATTACAATTTATGCATCTATGCAGACAAGGGATAATTGCATGCAACAATAACAACATGCGTAACCCCACGAAATAAAATGTAGGGAGGGGTTACGCATGTTGTTATTGTTGCATGCAATTATCCCTTGTCTGCATAGATGCATAAATTGTAATTCATCTTTGTGGTAGCGTGAACTCTGAAATATGTTATGTTGTTAGTCTGTCATTGTTGTGCATGCATAATTTCCACATGGTTTTTAATCATTTCCCCACATACATAAGTTGTGTGTGCATGGTCACATCATAATTCACTGTACACCAGTTGGGTCATTCCAATCTTGTTTCTTTAATTTTTGGCACTACCATCCCTACATCCTTGAACATTTTAATGAAATGTTTTTTACACTTGTTTCACTAATTTTTCTTGGGTATATACCCACTTCGAATTGTGCTTCTTCATGGATTGCTTTACCATCCCTACTTGCTTATTTTACATTCTACTTGTTACTATAATGTCGCAATACGAATATTGTTATTGAGTCATACTCAGAGAACTGAGAACAAGATACAACTTACTGCTATTGATTGTGAGGAAATATTATTGTACACGAGAAAATATTGCTGGGAATAGATGTAATCAGTAGTAGGACTTGACAAAGGAAGTGTGGAAAGTACAAAGGCCATAATATAATAAAGATGTACAATGATGGATCCTATTACAAAAATACAACATGGTCAGAGTAGGTAAGGAATTAATAGGAAATGAGGATATGACTTGAAGGAATTATTGATGAGATGACAGCTGGAAATACATGTGGCTTTCATGAGTAATGATGCATGTAGTTCTTACAATAGTATGGATAATTATATCTACAACAGTTAGGGAAGTGCCACTGGAACCCCCAGGGAAAAACCCAAGATAAAACCCATAAGGGAAAAACGCAGGATAAAACAAAACATGTTCTGGAAGTGTTGTTGAGGGTTTCATTTGGTTATATACTGGAGATAGGTTCAGACAGAGGGAGATCTGTATGACATGCAGAGTGGGGAATATTAGAGGAAGGTGCACATAAACAGAGGTATTGTATATACACACATACATGCCCATAAGTCACTCAGCACTGCTTACATATAACTAGATGAATGCTTGCAGGCATTGTGGGTGAACCAACTTAGCCATAAGCTGAATAATATTATTGTGTGCATGTGCATGACAACGATATTTGGTATTTGGTGATAATGCTGTATTATACAGAAATGTTTCTGGTGCATGGTACAGGTGTGCCTGCTCTGCTCACCCTATGACTCACTTGATATGTTGTCAGATTTATGACTCAGACTACTGAGTGCAGGTAAGAAAAAGGTAAAATGCGTGGCTTTGTTCACGATCTGGGAAGGTAGAAGATAGGGGAGACAAGGGGAAAGGATCAGTCAGAATACACATTTTGTAATGGGAGAGTTGTCACAGCTACACACAGTCTTATTGGCTTAGTGCACAAGGTACACCACAACTATTTCATAAGTACAATCCAACAACACTTGTATTGCAGCCAGATGTATATACCATGTAGAGGGTGGATAAGTGCTTTTGGGGTGCAGCTGCACCCCTTAGTGAATGTGATAGCTAAGTGGACACCTGCACATTGTGCACTCTTGCTAACTACATGATATGAGTATGCAGTCTGTCAGTGAGTGCAACCCCAAATATGCAGCAGTGACATATCTCTAGCGGCACTATCCAGGGGACATGCTATAGTAACTTCACATCTGCATATTCTGTATCTGTGCTTTGCTCTAGCTTGAGTTTACATCATTGCTCAGCAAGGCATCCAGTTTGTCAACATAGTGATTTTCTGATAGTTGTCAGAACACACTGTGTACATCACACAGGGACTACAGGGAAATACTCAGTTGACTTTGGCAACCACCACTACTAATTAGAACAAGCCACCTTTAAGACCCTCAGAGGAAAATTCGATTACTTTACAATAGTGGGACACTATCACATTGTCTAAGGTGTGCCTGTCTTCTTGTATTGGGCTGCCTTCAAGGTCAGAATGGCATCAACCAATGTGTCAGTAACTGGTTCACACCGACTAGAGCACTCCCATTTTTTCTCTGTACATGTGCACATGCAACATTTGTTATCGGTGTGGGAGTTTTCAGCTACAACGCACTGGTCATCCTCATTAATAGGTATGGAAACGTCTCTCTTCACATGCTGGTAAGCTGAGTCATAGAAAAATGGCTGTGAGGCCATAGTGTGACGCCCTTTACCAAAGTCCTACCTTTGAGTTTTGTGGATCTAATGCAAAAATTCAGCAGGCTCTTTATGGACTTGCACAGCTTTGTTTAGCAGTCTCCTAGCTGTTATCTACACATGGTCCTCCCCAAAACCATGGGCATTTGTTTGGCTTGTCAGCATCACGAACATCTACTGGCTCTATGTTGTTGGTAATATTTTTTCTGATAAGCCTTTTTTGTGTGAAGGCATTATGTGTGCACACGAAAGCGAACACAAACAATGAACCTTAGCTCCAGGCGATATATATGTAAATGTAAATACAGTACGACCCACACTAATGTATCTGAAAATGATTATACTGAAACGGAGCAGAGTGTCATGAACTGGGATGAGACCACCCTTCGTAAAAAGGACATTAGTATATGACGTGTTATTAGTGTCAAA
Source organism: Theonella swinhoei (assembly GCA_963970385.1). Lineage (NCBI taxonomy): Eukaryota > Metazoa > Porifera > Demospongiae > Tetractinellida > Theonellidae > Theonella > Theonella swinhoei. The sequence continues at coordinate 5,481,714 of OZ019949.1, read as the reverse complement.
ATTAATACGCTCGTACTCCGAATTGATGAGGTCGCTACATAATTTTATGAGGTCGCTTTGAGGGTGGTCATAATGTTATGAGGTCGCTAGAAAACTTTATGAGGTCGGTCATAATGTTATGAGGTCGCTAGAAAACTTATGAGGTCGGTCATAACGTTACGAGGTCGCTAGATAATTTCATGAGGTCGGTCATAATGTTATGAGGTCGCTATAAAACTTTATGAGGTCGGTCATAATGTTATGAGGTCGCTATAAAACTTTATGAGGTCGGTCATAATGTTATGAGGTCGCTAGAAAACTTTATGAGTCGCTAGAAAACTTATGAGGTCGGTCATAACGTTACGAGGTCGCTAGATAATTTTATGAGGTCGGTCATAATGTTATGAGGTCGCTAGAAAACTTTATGAGGTCGGTCATAATGTTATGAGGTCGCTAGATAATTTTATGAGGTCGGTCATAACGTTATGAGGTCGATCATGGTCATTATGTTATGAACTCGCTGGTCAAATAGTTATGAGCTCGCTACATAATTTGCCTAGAGAACGGTCAGGTACTTTATTGGCGAGCGGGAGCGAGCCAACCTAGTCGACAAGCCACCAATCTACGCATGCGCAATAATTACGTAACCACCACCGATTTTGCTACATAGCATCCTCACTACAGCCATAGTATATATATCACAAACCATCACCGATTTTGCTACATAATTATGACTTAGAGCATCCTCACTACAGCCATAGTATATATCATCTGATATTATATATCACAAACCATCACCAATTTTACTACATAATTAGTGCATTGCCACCTGTACAATTAAAAAAAGAATTACAGAGAACATCCAATTTTCTGTGATACAAGCAATAGAGTTCTTTCATACAAATCTATTCCATAGTAGACACTTGGGTCTAGAGGTGCAACAAGAGCTTGTAGCTCTTCCATGTCAGCACTGCTAAGAGGATTAGGTGTGTCTGGCACACACAAAGTGTCACTTGTGTCTTCAAGAGGAACAGGACCATCCCAATCAACACCAAAGTCTTCCAATTGATCCTGCAGTTGTGATCATGATGTATTGCATCACAATTCAAGTATAAGATATAACTTACCTCCTCGAAGCTCTCAAATACCTCATTAGCAATATGACTGTTAGATGTAGCAATTCTCTGTAGGCCACTCGTCCACAGCTGTTCTGGTGAGAGGTTATGCTCTGAGCTCATAGGATGCTTAGCCCATGCATCTTTCCAACACTTGAGATGTCTGTTGATCCGAGGAATATAAACCATGTGCAGACAAAAGAGGTAAAGGTCATTGTTTGGATCAAGCATACTAACAGATTCCAGGTGGTTGAATAGCCCATGATAAAAGCCAAGAACACCTTCATAGACATCCCTCCACATTCTTTCTATGCGCTGATTATGTGTACTTTTGCCAACTATCACTGTACCACGTCCAGGCCCACGCATAGGGTGTGTGAGAAGGTACATTGCTACATCAACATTTTCACCACCCTTGTCAATTCGAATGCGTGAAGGTAGACCATGGATAGTGACTGCATCCCTGAAAAGTTGCAGTACAGTATTCGCTCGATTATTGCTTGAGCAGTGTAAGTAAACAGATAATCTGGAGTATCCATCAACTCCTCCGTGAACCACAAGTCTCCACCTGTTAGCCAATATTGTGCAATGTGTGCATGTTGTGTAAATCAAACAATGGGGCAGTAAAATAATTACTGAAACTTTACGAGACTAGGCACCAGTATCCTAGTGCAATACCACTGAGTTATAATCACCAAAAGGACACCTTTCATGCTCATTCTTTTTACTTAGGCCTGTATCTGTACTCACTACTTGTGTGTGTGTGTGTGTGTGTGTGTGTGTGTGTGTGTGTGTGTGTGTGTGTGTGTGTGTGTGTGTGTGTGTGCGTTGTATCACGGTTGCCAGATTACCATGGTACTGCATTTTAGCGTATGATATAAACTAACACACTACCTGTCACCTTATGAGTTTGTGGTTCCCATCAAGATGCCAAAGCGATAGGGGTGAAGAAACAGCATACTTGCGCCGCTGTACAGCAGAAGTCCATCGTATTGCAACTCCTTCAGAGTCAACCCTGTGTAGAGCTTCCCTAATACGTGTCTGAGAAATTCGGTGACCTCGGCTTAGCAAATGTCCATGCATTAAACGAGAGCCACAATTTGGGAACTCCTCCTTAATTTGCGAAACAAGCATGTCCAGCTCTTGGTCTGTGATACTGGAGTATAAAGAAGCTATACTCAATCCAAATTCAGTCATTCTTCTTCTTATGGTACTTGTACTAACACCAAGAACTTCAGCTATCTTTGGACAATTGAACCCCAAATGCAGGAGGTATTCAAGCTGTTCTTGGTTGATCTCCAACTTTGGACATCCCCTACGGTTCTCCTGGAGTACCCGGGGTGTATATCCACACTCATTCCTCATGCTTTGTGACCTGTTGAGGTCTTCAAGCAAAGTCAAACTCATACCAACTGTATCCACAACTTCTCTGTTGCTAGAGTTCAGGGCCAGCAAAATGCGATGCAGCCTTTCCACATGATAAACAAGACAGTCCAGTTTATCTGGTTCTCTACCTTCCTCATAACAGGTTACTAGTCGCTTCACTCTTTGACACACTCCAACGCTTGCTTCCAAAAGCTCACTATTCAACCCGGTACTGGTAGCATATGGCGTGTTATCCGCTCTAGAGGAACTGCTTGTAGACGCCATGGCCATAAGGGTAGGAAACGTTACGCGTGCTTGGACTACGTGAGAGTCACATGACAGTCATAACGGCTTCTAGTTGCGTGGGAGAATAATTGGAATGTAGACTACAAAAACGACGACGGTCCTCCAAAAATTATATGGCGACCTCACGTTCTCATAGCGGCTTCATAAATCATGACCGTCCTCAGAGCGACCTAACGCCCTCATACCGACCTCATAACATTATGACTGACCTCAAAATTATCTAGCGACCTCATAACATTATGACCGACCTCAAAAAGTTTTCTAGCGACCTCATAACATTATGACCGACCTCATAAAGTTTTCTGGCGACCTCATAACATTATGACCGACCTCAAAAAGTTTTCTAGCGACCTCATAACATTATGACCGACCTCATAAAGTTTTCTAGCGACCTCATAACATTATGACCGACCTCATAAAGTTTTCTAGCGACCTCATAACATTATGACCGCCCTCAAAGCGACCTCATAAAATTATGTAGCGACCTCATCAATTCGGAGTACGAGCGTATTAATTTTGACACTAATAACACGTCATATTAGTACATGGCCGATGTATATTACCTGAGAGTTATTGCGATTGTGAACCGGAACAGTAGAGAAGGGCCTTCAGGACGCACAAACTGGCGGGACTCCGTATTTATGAGAAAAGATAAAAGTGGATACCAAACTACAGTAAAACTGACGTACCTGCATGAGAGTGGTTGTACCGCCTTGGGTGAAATAGTCGGACGAATAAAAAAGCGCAGCAAACTGCAGCGCAGAGAAGTGTCCAAATAACGATGAACAGCAAGTAGATGAACAACAAGACAAAAACAACACGTAGACTAGCAGCCTGCTTGATGTATGTAACCTATGCACGTGATTACGAAAATGCAGAGAATATTATGTTGACGCAGGCGCGATCGTCTAATAGCGCATGAGTGATCACATCACAAATATGCAATCAACAAGGAAATGGCGTCCGACAATACGGAAGTGCACGTAAATCTTTGTCTTTCTCGTGCGAGAGGGATCCTACGACGATTCTGTTGGCCTAGGATCATGCACCGGAGAGAAAGGAATCGTTTTATGCTAAAATAAAGGTGAGCGTGTTTGTCAATTTTGAGGTAGACCGTTTGAAGAAGAAGAAGAAGAAGAAGAAGAAGAAGAAGAAGAAGAAGAAGAAGAAGAAGAAGATGATGAAAAAATATTCAAAAACGGAGGTGTGGCAGTTTCCGTATGTCATTGTATACGTGTATTTTACATACTTTGAGGGTCTTATATGATAGAGAAACACTCGTAGACCCTTGTTATATGTCTGAAAAGGCTTATAACTGTAGCGTTCGGGAGTTATGAGCCGTTTCATCTGGTAAATGGGCGTGTCCGTGTCGGCGCCATCCCTACATAGAGAGTCTACCGACTCTCTGATATATGAGAAAGAGTAAAGGGCCCAGAACAGATCCTTGTGAGACTCTTGACAGAACAGGTACATTTAGTGATCTTACTCTCACATGTTGCTGTCTGTTTGACAGGTAACTGGATTACCATGACACAATTGTTGGGTGTATGCTGATATCTATAAGTTTGTGCAATAAAGGTAGGTGTGGCACAGAGTCAAATGCTTTAAATCAAAAAAGACAGCTCCAACACTTTGACCTTGTTCTAAGATCTTATGCCATTCATTAGTAACAGAGAGTAGGGCTGTGGTTGTTGACTTCCCAGGTTGAAAATCCCATTGATGTCCATAGAGTAGCTGGTGGTCTTGAAGATGAATTGAGATTTCCTTGTGTATGTGGCATTCAATCAGTTCACTTCCCACTGGAAGTAGGTCTGTAATTGGATGCTTCTTTTATTTGTGATGTTTTGGTATTGGCACAACTGAAGATTTTTCCACCTGGTAAGAAAGTGACCAAGACATATTGACTTACTAAATAGTTTGGTGAGAAGCTCTGCAAAACTACGTGCTGTTCCCTTTAACATTTTGGTTGATATTCCATCACATCCACTAGCTTTATCTGGGTCAAGAGATTGGATATATGATAACACTTGTTCTGATGTGCACAGTAGATCATCAGAGCATGGTAAGTGTGATGCAGAATCATGATGTAGGCATAAAGGGGGTACTGCTGTATTAAACCATGATGAAAAGAAGTTGTTTAGCATAACAGCCTTTTTATAGTCTGTTTCAGCAATAATACCTTCCCAATGTATGACCGGCATATATAATTGACTTCTTTTAAATTTGTTCGCGAATTTCACTGTTACAATTGCAATATAGCTAGAGTTAACATCTGTTCCACAGATCTACTGAATAACAATGTGTGTGAGATTGCCTGTAACACACAGCTTTTGCACATTCAGCACCAGAATCAGCGGCAAAGGAGCAGCAGTTTGCTGTGTAAAATATTGAAGCCACAAATATAAGGAAGATTGTACAGTGGGTGAAAGAGATAACGCTGCAGGCATTGTGTTGGATGACAGCAGTTTAGATCAACTATGAGGAAGCTCAGAAGTAAATAGGCATTGTACCAGTATACTCACCAATCACAATAGTTGCAATACCACATACTGGTATGCACACTCCTCAGTTTCCAAACGGGTAATTTTGTTTCCTCCAGAAAGGTCTTACACAGATTTTCTTAGGTAAATGCATGCACATTGGAAAGATAAGCTGTTATGTGCAGCTACTAGTCTAAGAGTAGCTCTGCAGTTAAAAGATCTGTACGTAGAATATGAAATTGCCCGTTTTAACCAGAATAGATCATGCATATGCAGAGACGGATGATTACCATAGTTATATGTAGCCAATAGTTGATCATTTGCAAGCAATATTAAAATTGAATACTTTAATTCATCTGTGTATATATACATATATATTCATTCATTCATAAAGGTAAATTGTGGTGATTTTGTGATATTATATGTTATATTAATTAGATAAATTAGTATTACACATGAAGTGAAGAAGTGGTTTTAGTCTGAATTAGCACATCTAGCCCTGAGCTTGAATCCCAATTTATTAATAGCTGGGTCTGTCCAGAAGACAGCCATTAACTGAGTGGCTGGAATTTGTAAAGGCAGCAGTAGAGATAGTTCGTTGTCACAGAACCGATCTGTCTGTAAGTTACCATAGTAAAACTGGAGATAGTCAGCACAGGTTATTTGTCCATTTTCATCCCTCCATTTTCCCTCAAGCTTTTGATCACTGTCTGATGGACTCTCAATGATCAATGTCCCTGACTCACAATTGTGAATGAAGATGTTGTAAAGGCATAGGTCACTACGTCTGTAGCTATAAAGGTTTCCCGATCCACTTCCCTTTCTGCACCCATACCTTGGAGACTGAAAAATTCTGTCTGTACCATTGGCATTGGTGGTCTGAAGACTTTCACTTTCATCTGGACAATTCTTTTGAAGACTTGTCAAATTACGGCGGTTCAAGTAGATTCTGTAGTTATTTCCACATTTGTCTACAGTTGTTCTGTAGCAAATCATCTCACTGAAATTAAAGAGATGCAAGTATATGGCATGGACTATAGGCATACACTGTAAAGTACACGACTTCATTCAGTGTTTGATCACTTACTTTTCTTCAGGTAGATAAGGTAGATCACAACTGTTCCAATCTGGATTCTCCCCATGGCTAAATCTAAAAGCTGTCTCATGGTCAATGGAGTCTAGACTGGTGCCAGTTTCACATCCAGTCATGTTTCGCCGTGAGGGGCTACCTTGTTCATATCCTGGGCAGGTAGTTTCAGGAATCCAATATGTTCCATTATTAGGTAATTCCAGTGAATTTGAAGATGTCTGTGGTTCTATTGGTGCTGGAAGCCCCACACTCCAGAGTGATACAAGAGTTATTAGGAAAATATCCATTATTACATATATGCTTCGATTCATTTTTGTCTTGTTAGTATTATATTATCTCTCCTCCTTATTGCTCTGTTTATTTCTTTGGTAACCTGGTATGACCACTTCTGAACTAGACTTGTCTTTATATACCTCGCGACAAACCATTTGCTTTGTTGGGCTGTCCACATGTTATGGAAACAAGAACAGACATGTGTGGGCTCTAAATAAGCTGGTGCAGTATATTTTAGAATTCCCTTAATGTAGAATAACGTCATTATCAGTATTCCACAGCTGTTCCCTTGGCCCCTTGCCACAGGGAAAATACATTACGAAATCCTGTGTGCCACGATGGACATTATGCATGTGCCATGATGGACATTATCCATGCTTCTTCTAGACCACACTCACAGTATTAGTGGACTGCTTTAACTGCAAACAGATGAAAATGTTTGAAGTAATGCCATACAGTAGTTCTCATGATATGATTTTACATGCATTCAATCATGTATGTGCTGCTATATTCCTATAAATACTGCAATGAAAAGCATAGTGTCTTAGGAGTTGTATGTGACTGTGTACATAAGTGTACTTTATGAGCTTTGATACAGTATGCCATACTAACCAAACCAAGGATAAGTGTTAATTTTGGCGGCTATTGATAATTGAAGGCAAACTCTAAGTCACGAATATTGCTAGCCTTGTTAGCACATCTCATGTCTGTTGCAATCTGGGTGCTCAGTTGCACATAGGTTATCGTGCAGCTATGTATACAGTTATGTGTCGAAGTAGTAGAGGGAAAATCATGACCAAAAGGTTAAAGTGGAGATTATTGCATGACATTAGATCTAGTACCTGCATTCTTGCTAGGGGATATTGCTTACTATTATCACTAGGAATTACATACTGGGTAAGTACCTACTAATTGCATAATCTCTGCCAGTAACCATCATCATCATTGTAATGCTTTACTGGGAGTTATAACATCTGTGGTATAATGGCTAAAAAAACATTTCTTAATCTGTTTACTGCGTGGAAAAATATCTCTAGATATGCCAAATTTCACGTTTGTATAGTTGTCATAGATACCATGCCAAAAAATTTAATGTTTAAAGCTAAGCACTTGGCTTTGGCTTAGAGCTAGATTAAGCCAAGATGGTCAACTGCCCACTATTCTTTAGTGATGTCAACAAACCTGGTGAAGTACCACCCTGTGAGATTGTGGAGCAATGCACGAAATTGCTTACAGAGAGCCCAGAGGGTTAAATCCTCTGTTGTAGTTGTGTATATCATACCTGAGTTATAAGTGCAAGATGTAAATTCACCACCGCGCATTTTAGAAGGCAATCTGATATGAAGTCATCATAGCTGTTAGTTATGTGAGTTTTTTATATATGCATGCTTAGTTACATTATTCTATGGCACATGCATACTATAGCATGTCATGTGCATATATTGTTTTATGCACCAGTTTTATAGCAGCTAGGGTAATGCGAGTTAAATGTATCAGTGATGTTGCAGTCAACACATGCAGTACAACACTAAGATTATAGCACATCATTCAGCTGCTGGAGGCTTTCTCTTGAATCACTGACAAAATCATAAAAGAATATTCATACATACCAATGCACTTCAAGCCTTACAACAAAATTCTATATAGCTACACATTTGTACATGTACCCAGTACAACCTATAGGCTAAAATGTACATGTATATACATTGGATATATCTATGAAAGTGGCATTTGATGCTTAGCAGCATAGCACCCGGTAACATGATGGTACAGCTGTCGTTCAATATCTCCCAACAGGCTACTTGCTCCAATTCGGAAAAGGTGTGGCTTCATCCACTCATCACCTAGCTCTTCCTTCATTAGAGCCAACCATGACAAAGCATCCTTAGCACTGCGAATTCCACCTGCTGGTTTGAACCCCACCTTATACCCAGTGCGCTGGTGGAAATCTCTAATGGCCCGTACCATAACAAAAGCTACTGGGAAAGTAGCATTGACGGATTCTTTTCCAGTCGATGTTTTGATGAAATCCGATCCTGCCATCATGCAGACTAAACTAGCTTTGTACACATTTGTCAGTGTACCAAGTTGGCCAGTGGCAAGGATAGTCTTAAGATGAGCTTCACCACAGGCTTCTCTACAAGCACGCACTTCATCATAGAGACCCTGCCAGTTGCCTTGCAACACATAGGTACGGCTAATGACGATGTCAATCTCATTTGCTCCAAACTGAACAGCTTTTCTGATCTCGGCAACCCTCTCCTCCAGTGGAGTCTGGCCTGCAGGAAATCCAGCAGCTACTGATGCTATCGGCACATTAGATTTTAACTCCTTCACAGCAGCAACTGCATCTGGCACCCGTGAAGAATACACACAAATTGCACCAACTTTAATGTTCATGTCCTCAACGTCAAGTAACTTGATAAGATCTTGCCGCACAGGTGTATTTGCCTTGTAGCAGAGTCGGGTGACATTCCCGGGTGTGTCATCACCACCTAGAGTCGTGAGGTCTATGCACGTTACTGCATGCAATAGCCATGCAGCCTGCCATTCTTTCTTGATGGAACGACGCGTTTTGTGTGTTGCAGCTCTTCTCTCTGTGGCAGGAAGATTGACCCGTGATGATTCTATCCAGCCCAGATCCAGGGAAATGCCAGGGTTTCGCTCAAATGTTGCCATCTGAGGTTGAATAAAAAATATCTACACAATACAAGGGAGAAAAGCAAATGAAAATGTTGGACACAGGGATCACAGTAAAACGTCCTAGACTTGAACCCCTCTAATCTTGGTTCTTTGGGACAAATTAAGCAACCTGTCCTGATGTGATCCCTATCTATATGTGTATGTGCATTGGCAATCAAGTTGGACTACATAAATAGCTCCAATGATACTGTGCACATAATCCAGGGCTACTCAGTAGCTGTGGCAGTACATGTCCATGGATTGCCACTATATATCCAATATTTAAATAGGTGAAGTACACATGTTGGTCAGTTTAATAAGATGCTAACTGTGCAGTGTGTGCTATACAACTAATACTGTGTAGTTCCTAAATTGAGCTCTGCATGCAGCCCTATATTTAAGCATGGTTGCATTTAGAAAATGGAGGGGGGGAACAAAATGAATGCAGAAAATGTTTTGCGCATGAAAACATAATCAATTCTGAAAAATTGGGGGGGCGGGGGGGGGGAGGGGGGGAGGGGTGCAATCCAATTAAATGCAACTCTGTTGATAAGGGACCTACATGTAAAAGTGACAACTACATCACTAGGGTGATGGCAGCCTTGCCAACACCAGTGGCAACCATTTACATTCCCAGAGAAGGCTGGTTGGATTGCCTACAGCTACTATACACTTCGCAAACTTGGAATGTCCGGCACTATCAGAATAGTCTTGCGCGGGCCAGCCTCTCACAGCCTGCTCAAACGGGGGCTTGGCCTGCATGACCAAGAAAACGTGCATGCCTGCGCAATTTTTCGCCAGCTGCCAGCTATCAAGCATCTAGAGACGTACACAGAAATCACCCTCCCCTACCTACCTGAGTAGAGGTTTCAGCGTAGCCTGTCTGCCAGTGATGAGTGAAAGAGCAAAAGTGTCACGTGTACATGCGTTAGTTCTAGGGACAGTCCCCAATTTTACAGCTCCGCCTAAATTATCTGTTGAGCTTGTGTAAAAATGACTGTTTATCAGGTTGTGTGATGTAATTGAGCAGGTACTTTGTATTGAATATGTTTCGAGCCCAGCTAGCTGAGCTGCCTCGGTAGCTCAGTTGGTAAGAGCGTCCCCCAGAAAAGCGGATGGTCGTGGGTCGAGTCCCACCCGAGGCAGCTAATTTTCTGTTAAAAATAACTGCTTCGGGCGAGTTGTGTTGTGTTGCTTTGCCTATCTGTTATGTTGTGTTGCCTATCTCATTGATGATATCATGATTGATTGCTATTCACCTGCATGTTTGGTTCCAATAGCCAGTGGTCTGCTTCAACTTCTTATTAGCACAGTAATGTGTATATCAATTGACCCACCTGAGCCCCAGGATGACTTTTGAGACCCAAAATGAGGCAGTGTCATTGTTCACGTGTGCTCCTGTAGCTACCCATTTGAGGGCAAAAGCAACGTAATTCAAGGGTTGTGCCGTGACCAGAAACAGAAGATAGCCTGGAAAATATGATGGACAATGCGATAGAGGCGCCTAACTGGTTTGTAGCACAGCTAGATCTAGTTAGAAGTGGATCTAGTGGAAAGATTGACTGAAGTCGGAGTAAAACCTTGAGTATCCATGCTGGAATACAGCCCAGTTCTCTAGAACGCTACCTGGATGACGTCTCAGTGGGGTTATCTTATTCGTGTATATAGCATCTCAGCGCGCGCGCGTCTGCTTAGTGCTCGAGTCTTACTCCGCATACTTCTCGCTTCCGCCCCAATCAGTGAGAGGGAGGGCGGGACATCGTAAGTGCCTTACGTTATTGTATTGCACGTGATACACAATGGCAGTCATCCGGGAATTGAAAGAACTAAGCAAGTGAGGACTAACGTTAGCGCAAGAGACGAGAAGCTCCAGGTCTTCTAACGCCCCTAAAACACGGTGTACAGTTTTTAGACTCCGAGATCCGGAACGGAGAAGGTCTAATTTTATTGTGTGAGTCCTCCTTTTAGAGTTTAGTATTGGGAGCGTTGGTGGAGCCATCTTTGAGTGATAACTCGTGACGACGCTCTTATATGACTGTATATCTCAAATAGTCCTAGGACAGGCTTCGCAGGAACTATAAAAAAAGGTTTGTGTATGAAGGACCGAGTGTTCAGTGTATGCCACAATACACGAGTAAAGAAACACGTTCTTTCACCTTGTACACTGTATGGTGAACTATTGTATTCCGTCTGTGTATGTAGGTGACTGTAGACTCATTTAGTTTAGGTTTATACCAATAAAATGTGAAGTGGTTATAAGGGGTGTGGTGATATTGACATACCCGGTTGTATGCGTGCCTATATACATGCATGTATGTATATCTCAGTCACTAAGGACGTTCTCTGTGCACTTCAACTATATGTACAAATACATGTACATGCACAATATTTTCTAATTGGAACACACCATGGTACAGGCTGTATATACATATATGCATCCAAAGGTGAGATATGCATGCGCCATTTACAATTTATAGTGTGATATATTGAAATCACATAGATAAGTACATAGCCTGATTGCTGTGAATTGAGCATGTAAAAGGCAGTACAGGTATGAAGTGGTGTGCATTAATTAGACTACAGCCTTACATGGCTTGACTTCAAAACTAATTCATGTGAATCAAATCCACATTGTAAGGAATGTGAGGATTTGAAGAAGTATATGAAGCAAGCTATTTGTATACGTGTACATGTATGCAAATAGCTAAACCTTGGGAGTCAGATGGTGTGAATATTTATTACACCGAATTGTTCACTGAATTTTGCACTAGAAATTCATGTTTGTGTGTTGCATGTTATTGAAATACATTTACATGTATGTATTCTCACAGTTATTATCATGGACATGTACATGTTGTCTCCAAAGGCAATAAATACAGGACTGCTATTGCAGAGTCCCTGTAGCTACAGTAACATTTTACGTGCATACTAAACTCCAACCTTAATTGCTGTTAACTTTACCCTGGTATGAGGAAATGAGTACATGACCACTTACATTGGTTGACCTGAGATGCAGATGTGCCTGGTAATGTACTCTTCAATAGTACATGTATGTGTAAATGTACAATGCCTATATATACATATAATTATCTCAAAATGCCCCTCCCATATGAAACCGATTGTGATAACAATGGTAATTATATCACCAACTATATAAGTCCAGCCTGCGCCCTACACATGTATGCAAAAGACCTGGACTTCTACAAGCCTAACTACTACTTATATACATGTACATGTATATACACTGTATATACACTGTACACGTACATAACAAACACCTTTATACATGCGCATGTACATGTACATCCAATGTTATTCGTAGCATGTAATATTATATGCATCCATCCTCTGTATACAATGACCACTTCCTTCCTTTAAGCATTATGAATTCATTAGCTAAATATGTGTGGGAAACCTGGTGTGACATAGCATACATACATTGTATATATTTGGTACATTATAGCAACTAAAGAAGTTAATGTGACTCAATATAGCAATATGCAGAAAAACCTCATGAAGCTGCCATAGCACCATTGCCATCGACCATGCACCCACAATAATGGGTGGAGCCGAACACACGTGCCAATTCCTTAGTTTCTCCACCTGGGGAACATAACTTACCATTTGTTTGCCCCTGAACTGCAGCCACCTGCAGATCCTCAGCCAAGGACTGAAGTTGACTAGATCACGCGTTATTACCATACAGTTTTGCTTACATGAAATGGGTGCAACGATGTAACAAAAATTAACTGCTCATGTGATGAATATTGTTATTGCTGTACATGTGTAGCAAGGTAAGTTTTGATGAGCTGGTAGAGCAGTGTGATGTCATCGTTTGTCAGTGGACACAACAGATTTATTGGCGAGCAAAAGCGAGCCAACCTAGTCATTCCGCTGGCACGATTTTCGATAGTGGACCGTTATTTACCCAAGAGGTGCCTGGATAATATACAGAAATGTAAAGCTGGCTCATCTAAATGTCAAAGGTTGTTCTACAAACTGCCACTGCTCCTCTTTCATAGCTGCTTTGGACAGACCTGCTATGCCAATGGTCATAGTTTATCAAGGAACCAGGAAGTGTCTAGAGAGCCTTATTTGGGGAAAAGATTACGGCAGAAAAACAGAAGTGAAGGTGTCAACTGTACAACTGTAATGAAACTACTATATTGCTAATGGAGCACAGATTGGTTCCTTGAGTTATGTAAGCTAAGCTGCATACATGAAAAAACCATATCTGGTGGGGCCAGACAAGCGAAGCGATCCCTGGACAGCACTGTTTCGAGTTTATTAGCTCTCATCAGCAGGGAATACGCACAGCTTGTCTAGCGCACCACCAGTTTATATACGCAAGACGCACCAGGACACTAGTGGTTCAGCAGTTTCAGAACTAATGAGTTCATCCACCACATCATTACCTACGTAGCGCCTGCCACGCCTAGGGCAATAAACTGGGCAGGGCCCCTGACTCAAAAACCACCAGTCACGGGTTGGGCAGGGGCAATGAAGCCACCAAAGACACCCATACCCACTGGGGTACATCTACATGAAAAAACCATATCTGGTGGGGCCAGACAAGCTAAGCGATCCCTGGTACATGTACATGTAGCTAGGCCCTCTCTAAACACTAGCTGCTACCAAGAGCACTAATGCCTTACAACAGGTAAGTTAGCATCGAGTTATGGAGGCTCTCTCTCTAAATAGTCTGCTACTAAAGGCCTTGCAACAGGGGAGCTTCAAGTGGGAAACACAGGCAGCAGCTGGACATGTTCATGATTTTATATGGGTTGGTTTCCTCCTGCATATTGTGTGCTGATCCGTCGCAAGAGAGAAACACATGCATTGTACGGAGAATTTTCTCATTGAATGTCACAGCAAGAACTCCAGAAAGCACTAGTTAATAGCACTAGCACTATTCACATCTTTCATTATTGGTGTTTTCCTTCAAAAAGTCTGCTATTCTAATAGGACTTAACACACTGATCATGTTACATGAAAATGTCAGTACTGCAGTTTTGTTGATTCCGCTTGCCAAAAATGCTGAGCATTCTTCTAGTAATTCTATCAACGAGATGAGGGAACAGTTGTCTTTATATGGCATATATATATGCCAGTAAGGCATTCAAGGGGTAGGGCAAGATATTTCCAACAGGGGAGGGCCTTGGCCCACTTCCCTCTTGGTGCACTGCTATACACTGTGATTGTGTTCTGCACTTTTCCCTGGTGTACCTGATAACTGAGCAGAAATTTTCACCCTGAAGTCTTCTATTAGAGTTTATAAGATCTGCTTAAGCGTTGTCAAGGGTCAACACCAGTTCATGTGTATTGATTGTTTGATCATTTGCTTTTAGAATCCAAACAAGAATCATTCCACTCAATCACAATACCCAGCTATCTAGTGTTATGGTGGTTTATCAATAATGTAGTTGGGCATGGAATTGTGCATGTTATCTGAGAGTCACTTGACTCTATATGTAGGGATGGTGGCTAACATTATGAAACAGCTCGGAACTCCTGAACACTGCAGTTATGAGGTTTTAGACACATAGCAGGGCCTACGGGTGTTTCTATGCATGATATGACTTACAAGGTACACCACTACAATAAAATTGCCGAAACTGATTTCTCCATCTTTTTCTAATAATTATTCTTCAGTTAGAAGTGCAATGGCACAAGCATTTACTTCATTTTTGCATAGAAAAGCCCCTGGGGCAGTGCCTTTGGCCAACAGAATCTTTGTAGGCTATTTCCTGCATGAGTTAAGCTAGGAACACATGCATTTCTGCTACGTTATGCACACATGGTTTCACATGACTGTGAGTAGCAAAGGGGGTGGGGTTCACCTGAGTATGACTGCTGCATGTGTTGTACAATGAAAAATGAGTGAAATGAGAAATTTTTGTTAAGGAGGGTGATGAAATGATAGAAACAAGATGCAGTATACTGTAGGCAAGGCATCAATGATGGCATGAGAAATAAGGAGCAGTATGAAGTTAAAGGCAAGGGATGTACATCCTCTATGGGGGTTATGCTTGGTATTGTTGCGTATCCTTATTACTTATTATATTCAGTCCTCGTTTCTTTGATTTTGGTACTATCATCCCTACTTGTAAATCCTTCTCCCTTTTGTTATAAGTAAGGCCTACATGTATATATCCCTACTGAAAACCAGATAAACTCCATTGATATTTCAATTCAATTGATTTCACTTATATACATTGTACATGTACATGTGCATGTATGTGGATGTGAGTGTGTGAGTAGGTGTCATTTGTATTGTTGTAGGTTGCAGTGTAAGTGCCGTCGTCTCTGACTGTATTGTGCGGCAATGTTCTGGAAACTCACCTTTCGACCTCCCTCTGCAATTGATGCCCTACTTAATGAGGAGGTAAGGTTGGATGACGTATTAACCCTCAGTGTGCATGCACAGCGAGGGCACTTTGTGTGTGTGTCTCTGTGTGTGGTATGTGTGTCTGTCTGGTGCCCTATTTCTCAGACACAGTAAGTTTATACATGCATGTTCAAGTTAAGGTACCAACAGCTTCAGCGCAACATGGAGCAGACTTTCATAAGAACAGATTTTCCTATTAGCACTTCATTCAAACATATGGCGTCATTTGCTTACCATGAAAGTCACCATGGCCTATTACAGCAATCCTGAGCTCGTTTCTTCGATGACATATATAGGTTAATGAGGCTGTTCAAAGGCCTAACTGGATGCTGAACGCTACCTGAAATATGAGTAAGTGTAGTGCAGCGAGCTTCTCTAGCCTTCTCTGTAGCTGGGCCAGTATAGTTACTCTGTATACTCTCATATTCAAGAGGCAGAGTTTTATACACATGCACATCATCTCGGTTTAGCCTATTTTGCACCAAGGGTTTGCACTTTAGTGCTTTTTCTCTTTTGGTAGTGCTGTGTTTCTTCACTGGTGGTGAGCATGAAGTTGCATAGACTACATAACTCACATATATGCACGTACATGTATAACACTGACATATAAAACTTGTACATGTAACACCTTGAAGAAGGGGGGAAATAAAATTGGGAAAATAAAAGTAAAAGTTTTTGAATAATATTATGCTCTCTTATCAACAAACTGTGCATGCCCTGCATAAAAAAAACAGTTTCAACATTGATATCCATTTTGGCTTTAAAGTTCTATTAGCCTTAATGTATATAGAACACTTCAGAACTCCCAAATGCTGCTTACAAATTGGGAAACATAACACTGCCTATGAATGTTTTCTGTACCAAATAAGACCCTTATTGTAGGTGAAATACAATGTACACCACTAGTATGACACATAGAAAACTAAAATAGCACTTTCATCTTTAGTTCCAACTGCATGCAGTTGTGCATATACATTTATATATGAAGCAAGTACTCTGTACTTGGTACTCACTGCCTCAGTCAATGCTAGTCACTGACTCCTTTAATGTGCATATATATGTACATTATTAGTACACAACTGATACATGCACCGATTTTCCTTCACCCAGTTGACTGTCAGATATGGAATGGTATTTACATGTATGTTTATTAGCATGCATCATACGCTCTGTCTCATAACTATATTATATATCCTCTCTAGGAGTGCAGCTTGCATGATATATTGGATGAAGACAATGTTCTCCAAGAGCTCAAGGCACTGAACAAAAAGCTTGTTGACTTGTATGTAATTTTATTTATCCATACGTATGCGCATACTTTTACAGTGGTATGCACTAGTTGTAGACACACATTGCATGTTGTGACTTTATCTTTACCATTACAGTTTTTGTTTCTCTGTTTTACATGTACATATATGCATTGTATATGGACTAGTATACCATATTATTGCACACTTTGCCGTATGAAATATGGCAAGTTTTCATGACTAGTAGTTCATTGTGAATACCTTGGGTGTGAAAGGATAGTACACATACACACCATGGCATACATGTGTGATCTACAACCTGTGTTTATACGTGTGTATATGTTGTTTATGCAGTTTTGTTCGTCCTGAAATATTGGAACAGTTGGTCAAAATGATCACACTTGAGCCAGAAGAGGATGCTGAGGATAAAGTAAAATTCAAGTCAGTGAACACACATTTTACATGTATTGCCACATGTGTGTATAGTCTACTTTGTGGTCCTGTGGACACTATGCGTAGAGGGTACAGTTGGGGCACCTGACTTTAGAGGACCCTATTTTAGTGGGTCTCCTAACATTCACAGTAGTAAATGTTAGGAGGGGACCAGGGAGACAGGAGAAAAAAAGATCAGGGAGACAGGTGATATAGGGGAAACCAGGGAGACTAGAGTGATACGTAGGGAAACCAGGGAGATAAGGGTGACACTAGGGAGACATAGGATACAGGGAGAAACTAGGGAGACAATGGATACAAGAGAGACAAGACAAGGGAGACATTGTGTACAGAGAGACCAGGGAGACAAGGGAGACAGGGAATACAAGGGAGACTAGGGAAACAAGGAAACCAGGCTAGGGAGTCATGGGAGATCAGGGAGGCAGGGGAAACCAGGGAGACAAGGGTGACAAGGGATAGAGGGGAGACCTAGGAGACATAGGATACAAGGGAAACAGGGAGACTAGGGTGACACTAGGGATGCAGGGGGATGCAGGGAGACAGGGGAAACCAGGGAGACAGGGGATACAGGGGAGTCCAGGGAGACAGGAGATACAGGGGGAGACAAAGGTAAGGAGAGGATATGGGGAATACAGGGATATAGGGGATGTATAGGACACAGGGAAAACAAGGAAGACAAGGGTAACAGGGAAACCAGGGAGGCAAGGGATGGGGGCCAGGGGGACAGGGAAAACCGGAGAGGGGGGGGGGGGGGGGGATAAGAGAGATGCAGGTAGACTAGGGTGACAGACCAAGGAGATAGGGGATACAAGGGAAACCAGGTGACACTAGGGAGACATGGGATATAGAGGAAACCAGGGAGACAGGGAATGCAAGAGCAACCAGGGAAACAGACTAGGGAAACAGGGGATACAGGGACACAGGGAGGCAAGGGAGACACAGGGAAAACGGGGAGACTTGGTTTACGCTAGGTGGATCCGATCTGCTCGCCAATAATATGCTGCATTCACCTAGTTATTGTTGTTTGTCTGTGTATGGTTATGTACATGTAGGTACCCTCACCTGTCATGTGAGTTACTGACATGTGAAGTAGAGGCTATAATCAACACACTCAGTGAGAGTGAGCAACTCATGGGAATGCTGTGGGCATTTCTTGACCGTAATGAACCCCTCGACCCTCTGCTTGGAAGGTGCGTGTATGCATTGTACATGTATTTGTCATGTACCTACAGACATGTATATTGATATTAGTGGACTTCAGCTTCTGAACTGAGCATGTGCAATGTACATGTATTTCATGAAATCAGTGTATACTCAATGCCTATTGAATTACATATAAATTAAGATACTGTATCAATGCATGTTTTCAATTCTACAGTTTTACAAGCAAAGTTTTAGCCATGCTACTTAACCAGAAATCTACTGTGGTAAGTTACATGTATATACATGTATATGTATATGCAAATGTACATGTACATCCACTTTTCTCTCTCTATCAGATATTCAACTTCGTTCGTGACAAAGAGGGCTTCATCCCATCCTTCTTGAACCACCTGGGTACATCAGCCATCATGGATCTGTTACTGCAAATGGTGGCTGCTCCAGATAACGACCAATGTCGTGTTGACCTTGCATGGGTACTGATACATGTACCTTTGTGTATGTGTACATGTAAATATGCAGTACAGTTCGTTATTGTAATACATACTGATGTCAAACATGATAATGATGTGAGAAGTGCATGTATACAATGTACACTGCATGGGATGCATATTGCCATCTTGATATTGCCTTTCTGCAGTGGTTTAAAGAGCAAGGTGTTGTTGAGAAGTTAGTAGACTTCATTCATCCTGCGATAGAATCAAAGGTGTGTACATATATAGCACATGTATAGAACTGTGTTTACACATATCTCTCTCTCCCTCTCTCCCTCTCCGTCTCCCTCTCCCTCTCCATCTCCCTCTCCGTCTCCCTCTCCCTCTTCCTCTCCCTCTCCATCTCCCTCTCCCTCTACCTCTCCCTCTCCCTCTCCCTCTCCCTCTCCCTCCTCCCCCCCCCCCCCCCCCCCATTCCTCTCTTCCTAGCAATGTGCTAATGCCTCCCAGACACTATGTGACATGATCAGGGTGTCACGAGAGTCTGCTCAGATGGCTGGACCAACACCACTCTTGGGAACATTAGAAAGGTCAAAAATTGGCAGTGTCTAATCAGTAGCTATACTTCTGGATTAGAGTGCTGGACTGGACTATGTGACTCGCCCTTTGACACATTGTACAAACTAATGCTAGTATCACATATGCACATCAACTATATATACACTACAAGGGCCCCTGTGTGATAAAGTTTGTACATGTATGTGCCTCTTCATGGTGTGTGGTAATGGACTCTGCATTCATACATAGAAAGTGAACAGACACTGATAAGAATTACATATACATGTAGATCTTCTGACAAATGCCCAAGATCTAATCCTGTGTACTATTCAGCTCACAGCCATCGTTGGGGTGAACTTATGCGTTCTACAGTCTCATATACATGTACCTCAGACAAAATGTATCAGCTGTTATGAGATCCCCTGACCAACCATACATGTACACGCATGTGTGTGACGTGAGCTAGTCCTTGGTATATACTCTTAAGCTAATAGCTACCACAGTTGCTCATTGTTACACTAGCTCTGGTATGCACATGATGCTAACATTAGTCATACAAAGGGTGAGTCCAGCAGTCAAGTCCACTGATCAGAACTTTGCTTGCCATGTGTTATTAAAATACACTTGTGCTCTAAAATTATGAACATGTAGCATTTTCAATGTTGGTATCCTGCATTAATGTGTCCCTATAATACTTGGTGTGTGCTTGTACATTTAGTGATGTGACAATGAAGAGGCTTCTCGAGAACATGTTCTGTTCAGACACTCCATCAGATGTGGTAATCGTCAGTGGAATCAGTGTACTTCTCACAGCAATTGAGAAAAGGTTTGACTGAATTGCATTGTATTGTATATGATACTGTAAGAGTTCCATTACTGGCCAAATGAGAGGGAGCCCACATAGTTGTGGAATTGATTACTTCCACTCAGCACAATTAATAGATGAATACTGAGTAATAGGGAGGAAGCCCATGAATAACAGATCAAAAGGTTACATGTACGTGTGTGTGTGTGTGTGTGTGTGTGTGTGTGTGTGTGTGTGTGTGTGTGTGTGTGTGTGTGTGTGTGTGTGTGTGTGTGTGTGTGTGTGTGTGTGTGTGTGTGTGTGTGTGTGTGTGTGTGTGTGTGTGTGTGTGTGTACAACATCGGTTGGTCAGATGTGAAAAATTGTCCAAACAGCTGTTAGGTATAGGCAGTTGTAACACATGTAATGTAGAACATTCTTACAGAAACCATGACAATGTGAAGTCTGTACTGTGCTGTGTAATGACCGATCATGTGTTCTTTTTCAGGCAATCAAACACACTTAGCCCTTCTATGAATCCCTCCTTCATGGCTGATGAAGTCAGCAGTACTAACAATATGCAAGGTACAGTCTGCACCGTTGCACTTACATGTATACACAGCAATATTGCATGAATCTACTACTGTTGTCATGTATTTATCTATTGTTTTCTCTTTTTATAGCTATTAAGGACATTTTAGGTGTTATTATTCCTAGAATGAAAGAATTTCATGACCTGCTGGTCAGGCCACCTAACGTAAGTCTATTTGTGTATGATGTGCACCATACGTGTGCACAAATGTGCATATATATATACCATTGTTAGACAGGTGCTCTACCTGTACCTCATCCTATAGGAACAGTTGGCGAGCAGAGCAAGCCCACCTAGTCATACAGCTGGCATGATTTTTTATACATGTATATGTATCCGAAAATGCCCCTAGACTGCCTGCATGCTACAATGTACGCGCAATCGTAATCAGCTTTGGCTGTTCCGCTTGCCATCATTGTGTAGCATTGAACTAGTAGGAATCTGCTGTAACACACATAGCATGTTTTAGAGTACAATGTGTTTACATATACATGTATGTGAAAGAAACGAGGCCACAGAGAACCACTATAAGAGTTCAGGATTCAATGTCCTATACTTTATACATGTAGGTACCTGCGATGCTGACTACAGTTGGAAGTCTAGATCCTCCATTGGGCAACACTCGGCTACAGGTAGTGAAGCTCTTTTGTGCTCTGCTCCAATGTAATGATGCCAGAGTGAACAGACAGGTTGCTGACCTAAGGACCTTTTCTACATTGATGGTGTGTATATGTACACCTGTACTTTTGTTTACATACCTTACACATAACGAGCACTTTTTGCACTTAATGAACATGGTAAGTAGAATGAAAGCACTCTTTTCCCAGACCACAATACATATATAAACATTTACCTTTGCATATTGTATTTTAGTTGCTGAATTGAGCTGTGTTGTTTCCTCATTATTTTCAGGACTTATTTTTTAAATTTCCATGGAACAATTTTCTCCACTCACAAGTAGAGGGTTGTATTCGTGCAGCTGTTTCATTAACATCAGGGTTAGCTGTAGTGGCTCAGGGTGATGATGGTAACACAGAGACCAGTGAGAATAGTGATGATTCCTTTTCTCTCAAATATCACGTGAGTTACTAGTGCTATAAGTACTTGGACTGCAGTTCATAACTTACTAGATTGCAACTCTTGAGTTCATGTATGGAGACTTCAGTATTTGTTTCAGTCACCATTTTTGCTACCACCCCTCTGTTTAGATTCTTCATGACTGCCACTTAGTACAAAGGCTACTTGAGGGAGATGACAATAATCAGAAACAATGGTAACTGCAGCCATATCAAATGTACATGTATATTGCCCCCACATAATATTCTGCTAAACATGTACATGTACATGTATAATGTTTGTATTGCAGTCACCAGAAATATAGCTGTTGAAATGCGTATGATGTATATATTAGCAATGCTCCAAACTTTATAACCAGTGTATTAAATGTCACACAGTTCTGAGCCACGAGGCCAACGCCAGGGCTACATGGGCCACCTGATGAAGATAGTGAACCTCATAGTACAATGTGGGGAAACAGACCAGACCCTGGCACTCATGCTGAAAGATACTATGGAAGAAAATGTCCAAAAGAGGTGGAATGAATTTCTCTCTAGCACTGTGGCTGATGCTAACAGAAAGAATGAAACAAACCTAGTGAGGTTTAATCTGTAGCCAGGAAGGTTTATATACAGTGGAACCTTCTAATCAGGACACTTTGAAATACGGATACCTCAATAAACAGGACACTTGTTTGCCATACTTGTACAATTGAACCCCTGGAATTAAGACACCCACTCTATTCTCTCTCAATGGTATACAGATTACAGAGATTCTACTGTACTACTGTAGCATGAAGCAAACAACTTGTACAATTTACACGTACACTGTGTATGTAAAGGTATGCACGTAACATGGTGTGTTGCTCAATAGGGTGGTAACCGACCTATGACCTCAAGCATGGATGATAGTGATGATGAATTTGATCCAGTAGTCCCTCCTGATAATGAACTGGACAAGGTACAGGAAGAATATATATGTATATGTAATGTACCTGTATTACTTAGTATTTGTCTTTGTACAGGCATATCAGCACTACCAGGAGGTTAAGTATATTAGTGCAATGGTTGATGACTTCGGTGTGGATGATGAACTCCGTTCAAATGAGGAGCCATATAGTGGCACCTTCTCTCAGCTAATGAACATTAGTTGTACAATAGTGGCAGATGAGGAGCAGTCACAGTCAGCATCACTGTTCGAGGCAGCTTGTGCTGAAAAGATACAGCAGTTTGATGACTCAGAGAGTGATGAAGAGGTCTGTGATATACATGTTTCAGTGCCCTGTCCCTACATCTCTGTTATACTTCAATTTTGCAGGAGTCCAGCACGTGGGCTGATAGAGAGGTTACCTTTACCTCACCACTGGATAGGCATAGGTATTATGTGCATGAACATGTACATGTGTATATATGTATATATATGGGCACAATATTTTCTATGCATACAAGACTTTACATATAGCTATGCATTGATTCAAAGCTTTCACCCTCTGTTAATGTGGACTCCCCAGTAGATTTAACTCTTTCCTTGTTTTAAACCTCTTGGTGGTGTATTTCTTACGAAGATACATTTACTTACTTTTCCATTCTCTCCGCCAACATAAGTAGTATGAGCAGCGATGAGGATGATAGCTCCAATCGACAGAGGGAATTTCAGACTAGTTTTGAAGAAGATGGTGCGAAACCCTCACACCGCGCAGCTCTATATATGACGACATCACCCAATACTCTCTCCAAGATTACAGCCAAAGCCAGTGATGACAATGATAAAATGGATATCAGTAGCCCTTATAATGCTTGTGAGTCCAATATTCAGTTAACTGTATGCGTGAGCCATGTTGTTCCTTTTTTCTTCAGCAGCATCATGGCAAACAGAGCTAAACCACGATGATCTGTCAGGAGTCACTCCCATGGACACTGCTGCAGGACTTGTTGACTGGACTAAGGAGCCCCATGCTACTACTTCTCCACCCAGTCCTCAGTCTAACTGGGCTGACTTCTCCTCATTCAGTACACCATCAGAGCAACGTAGTCCAGAGTGAGTCAACTACAGTGTACTTAACTACAGTGTACACATTAAAGTTAGTTCCTAACTCATACAGAAACATCCTGAAAAACATGTGCATGCTAATATACATGACACAGCTTTTACGTAGACCATTTTTGAACGTGAAATATCTGTCTTAATTCAGAAGTACGTCAGTGTTGAAGAACCAATCATCACCAGAAGGAGTAGATATTAAATCACCTCCAGGACATGACACATCACAATACAGGTTAATTGTCATGTGCTTACATAAGGGTACATGTATATATATGTACGTACAAGTGCTTAGTGCATGGCCACACATCAAGTTCGTTTTGTGCATGGTGCATACCTGAACAATGTACATGTATATAAATAGCGTACCTGTGTAATGGACCTGTGTAGGTCATAAGATGTATGTATATATACATGTATAGTCATGCAATGCCTAATATTGCTTGTAAGGTACATGTATATACATGTATATGATCAGTAGAAACAT
This sequence comes from Theonella swinhoei, assembly GCA_963970385.1. NCBI lineage: Eukaryota > Metazoa > Porifera > Demospongiae > Tetractinellida > Theonellidae > Theonella > Theonella swinhoei. The sequence goes on along the minus strand of OZ019949.1, from coordinate 5,457,224 downwards.
GAGGGCCTCTTAGAGTCCCAAATGCATGCAGAGAGGGTTCTATGAATGGCCCGAAAGTTCAACTGGCTGAAGATACATGTACATCAAAGGTGGTATCTATTGCCTGGCAACTAATGTGACAATGGAGAATCTATATATCAGAGAGTCGGTAGACTCTCTACGTAGGGATGGCGCCGACACGTCCATTAAGCCTTAACAAATGTAACGGCTCAGAACTCTCGAATGAGGCAGCTATAAGCCCTTTTAGAAACATAACATGACCCACGAGTGTTTCTAGACACAATAACACTCTCAAAAGCAGTAAAATCCACCGCTACAGTGACGTACGTGAAATTGCTAAAACACCCGATTTCTCCATCTTCTTTTTCTTCAGTAGACAGGCATAACTCAAAATCGGCTTAAGTATTTATCTTCATTTCTGCACAAATTGGCTTTTTTTGCCGGCGCAGTGCCTTTCCCCAAAAAATCTTTAGAAAGTACAACTAAGAGCCACGCCCACCGTACTTCCTCCCTGTTGTATGCCATTTTTATTTTGCTCGCAATCTGTGTGCAGCCTCTAATCGGTTAGTGTAACCGTTATGGTGTGGATTGACTCTGTTCTGTTAGTTTTTTCTCAGTATCCCCGCTCTCCATCACCCGTACTTGCTAAGTTTTCTTTAGTGTGTTCATCCAAGTAACCTCCCCGCACTTCCCTCTCCTCTCAATTCTTCTCCATCCTGTACACACTCTATGTAGGGATGGCGTGGACACGCCCATAAAGCCTTAACATATTGAACAGCGCAGAACTCTTGAACGGTGCTGTATAAGCCTTTATAGACACATAATATGGCATACGACTGTTTCTATACAACGAAAAACCAGTGAAACAAGAGAGTAAAAACATTTCCATTAAAATGTTTAAGGATGTAGGGATGACAGTGCCAAAAAGTAGAGAAACAAGTGCAGTATATATGCAGCAAGACAGAGGATGAGGGCAGTATATATCTGCAGCAAGACAGGGGATGAGGGCATGCAACAATAATAACATGTGTGACCCCTCCCTACATCTCTTTTATTATGGGGTTACGCATATTATTATTGTTGCATGCCCTCATCCCCTGTCTTGCTGCAGATATACTGCCCTCATCCCCTGTCTTGCTGTATATATACTGCCCTCATGCTGCAGATATACTGCCCTCAGCCCCTGTCTTGCTGCATATATACTTCACTTGTTTCTCTACTTTTTGGCACTGTCATCCCTACATCCTTAAACATTTATGTTTTTACTCTCTTGTATATATATATATGCCGAGGTTTAACAAGGTGTGCAAGCACTGCAGTCTGAGGAGCATGCAGGCTCAGCATTGTTGTTCATTTATGCTCTTGGTCGGATTTGAGTGCTGTGATGCGGTTTCTAGTGACTCTAGCCAATGAAGTGCAGATTACTGAGTAATAGAATCTTCATACCTTCACACGCAATTTATCTTTTTTTCTTACTGTGCACATGCACTCCTTATATCCCTCCAATTGTGCACAACATACATTTTACAGTGTAATCTCTGAGAAAGCAGGGGATGATTCAGGTGCAGTGGAAGTGGAAAATGTAGAACTGACAGTTATGGATGACATCAGTTCTTCAGATTCATCTTCACATGCAACATCTCATTTAGGAAAAGATAACAGCTCTAGTGATGAGGAGGGTGGTGACAGCTCTGACTCTGAAGAGGAGAGGTACAAAATTCTTTACACAACATTTGCTGTTGTAAATATATGGCATGCCTACACATACATGTAGGTAGCCCTTGATCTGTTTTATGTACACATTGTACTGCATACCTATCTAGGTCAGGCAGCTATGTCCTAAACACTTCATCATCTGATTGTGAACACTTGCTACAGTCTCCAGCACAGTCATCACCCTATGTAAGTACCAGTACCTGAAAGAGTGTGTATGTATATCATGCACTTGTACGCTCTCTGTCAATGTTTGTGTGTATCATGTATGTACACTTTGGTCAGGTTTATCTCTCAATCAAGGCTCTGTATGTATAAAAAGAACAGCATTGCCATTCATGTCTGTGCTGTGTTGCCAACAAACAAAGAGCTCTCAGGCAATAGACTCTCTGCCAACATATCAATTAAGTGACTTACACCCATTAACCCTAACCCGAACACTACATTAAAACCTACATTCCAAAGCCCACTCACAAGTTTATTTTAGAATGAGTTCTGTGTGCAAAAGTTTTGGTTGGCTCCCCTGCTTGTACACAGCTCAGTATTCTATACTGTGATTTGTACTTCTGAAAATCAGTAGACAGTGCCATTCTCTCCTTTTAGTTAAAGACATTCAGTAAAATTAATGTAAAAGTATTGAGGGGAAAATGTAGGATTGAAGGTTATGGCCATGGTTGAATATACAGGGATTGCCTAAAAGGAACAAAAACATGACGGGGATATGTAACCAGCCTTGCCTCTTCTGCTCAAGCGCTCACCATCAATGCGTAGCATTCAACTAGTACACAGGCATTGGTTTGGCCAAGCACATACTCATTACTCATCCATTGTTTTGTGTATACAAAAACAAACTACAAGTTGTCGGTAGAAACTCAACAGTATTATTCCTGAAACTTCACATCTCTAATCTCTCTTCCATCCCTGTGTCACAAGGGAAGCCTGTCACTGCCAGACAGGCGATTGAAAAACTTAAGAAATCTGCAGCTGGCTTTTTTCAACATTATTTTTCCACTTGTGTATATGTTTGGATAAGGTGCAGAATGCCACTATAATTATACACCTTTATTTGTGTATTTAGGCTAACTGTGAGAAAAGAGATTGTGGTCTGTCATCTGATGAGCTTGTCAGACATCCTCTACCTTCAAATGGAGTTGGAGTACATGTAATGCCTCAGGCAGGAAAGGAGAATGTTTCTACAGATGAGCAGCATGTTGAGCAACCTACATGCATTACTGCAACTAGCAATAGTCATGACCACCTTCACGATGGCCACAGTGAAGCATCAACTGCAGATGAACTCTCAGAGAACTTTGAGTGAGCTATTACTACACGTACATGTATTATGACTGGTCTGTGAACTCCTGGCACTGGACTACCTCTTTTTGTAAGACAGGTTCCACTTTATAGCATATCTATTTCCTGCATTAGAGACCTAAAAATTTATTGTTACACAGCGGGGTTATGTTTTGCATATGTAAGCTTGTGTGGTTTGTGTGTGGTGGAATTATACGGATACCACAACCACTCAGGCTTGCCTAAGGTATGTAACTCTATAGGCATACATGCCACAGATGAGGGAAAACTAGCCTGTCTGCCGTGCCTGGTTTGCTTAGCACACTTTGTTTTTGTAAACCACACTATTTCACTTTGTTCCTGCAGCTTCTTGGCACAGCAGGGTCTTCTTCATGATGATTCTAAGGAATTAACTGATGAACAAAGAGTGGAAAAGAAAAGGTAGATGCTATCTACATGCACAAAATCTGGAGGGGTCTTGTCTGCCCAGCATTATTGACAGCAATGTTGTGTTGGTATTATGACAGTGGAGATACACATACAATAAGACATTCTGCATGCAGTCATGTATTCTTTTACAGTCATCAGTAAACCACACAATCATACATGCTTATGAAGGATATCATGCACACCAAAAGTCTATTATATACTCATGTGCAGAAGTTAGGTTGTGGTTTTAAGAAACATTCCTTCTTATCTACTCAGGCCTCTACTAAATTTCTATACTTACATATTTTCACTTACATAATACATACATTGTTCCAACACATACATGCATATTTAGACTGGAAGCAATGGAAGTGTGCAAGCAATATGATCAGGAAGTACAGGGATCTCAAGGTGTAGATGTATCTTAATACAAACTCTTATTGATTTCTGATCTTGCTTTCTGTTTTTATTCACTATGACATTGTAAATATCAGATGTATGATTTAAATTATGTCTCTCTATGAACATAATTTCTCTTGTAGTCACATGACATTACATTTGTATACTTGTGTATGGCACTACCACTTGTTGGATATTATACTTTACGCTAGTACATAACAAATATGATGGGGGGTTGGCCTATACAGGACACCTCATAATCAAGAGATAATTAATTTTATGGCAGTGTGTAATGCAGTGATGCAGCCAGATATGAGCTAATGGAGTGTTGAGAAGTAAGAGTGGTACCTCTTCAGTGGTGGATCCAGGATTTGAAGGGGGGGGGGGGGGGTGCACCATGTAGTGTAGTGAGTGCACCATCCTGTGTGAGAGGATAAGTGATGGGCATACAGAATGAGTGTACCATAAGTAAATCCCTCTATCATACATCTGATATTAAGCTGCAATAATACTAATATGCATAACCCCATAATAAAGAGATGTAGGGAGGGGTTGCACATGTTGCATGCCCTCATCCCCTGTCTTGCTGCATGTATAGTGCTGTCATCTCCTGTCTTGCTGCACATATACTGCACTTGTTTCTCTACCTTTTAGCACTGTCATCCCTACATCCTTCAACATTTTAATGGAAATGTTTTTACACTTTACTAATAAGGAATGGAGCTTACATCAACCAGCCATGCAAATGTAGGGAGAGGGTTAACTGATGGTGCACTCATTCTCTATGTTCATTACTTATTCCTCTCGCACAGACTCCATAGCTAGTCAGAATGGACACAGTAATATAGTGACTACACTAATAAGGAATGGAGCTGAGACCAACCAGCCACGCAATGTAGGGAGGCTGTTAACTTACAGTATACTCATTCTGTATGTTCATCACTTAATCCTCTTACACAGATTCATACAACACCTCTGTATGTAGCTATTTTTTTAGTAGGAAGGGATACATGATAGTGTGAATACACTAATAAGGAATGGAGCTGACATCAACCAGCCACAAAATGTAGGGAGGGGGTTAACTTATGGTACACTCATCTCACCTTTGAGAGTCTTATCGTCTATAGAAACACAAGTAGGCCATGTTATGTGTCTAAAAGGCCTAATAGCTGCCGCATTTGAGAGCTCTGAGCCGTTACACTGTCACTGAACAGATTCTCCACTCCCTAGGTTGTACTTACTTCAGGTTTGGAGGCTATGACGTGTCTTTCTGAGCCAAGCTGATGGCTCAATTCTGCTATCTCTGACTGTTGCTGCTGCTAAAGTTGTGTTATTGGTGTATATGATTACTGCATTAGAGGGATATCGATGCTTAGAAATAATGCAAGGCAATGCAACAGAAAGCCAGAACACAACACAATAATGCAGGCATTTATATACTGCTTACTATGAGACTTGATCGATTTGTCAGCATACATTTGAAGAGCTGGTTCACACTTGAGGTCAATGAAGGCATTAAACTTTGCTAGACTCATGACAGTTCTGGGGACTGCTGCACATGCCATGGCTGTAGGTAGGTAGGTGGGTGGGTGGGTAGGTGGGTGGGTGGGTAGGTAGGTAGGTAGGCAGGTGGGTAGGTAGGCAGGTGGGTAGGTAGGTAGGTAGGTAGGTAGGTAGGTAGGTAGGTGGGTGGGTGGGTGGGCAGGTGGGTCGGTAGGTAGGTAAGTAGGTGGGTGGGTGGGTATAGGTAGGTAGATGTAGGTAGGTGGGTAGGGTAGGTAGGTAGGTAGGTAGGTGTGTGTGTGTGTGTGTGGGGGGGGGGGGGTGGATGGGTGAGTGGGTGGGTAGGTAGGTAGGTAGGTAGCTGAAGAGATTTATAGGCCAGTGAGTCTTGTTGACCACTTTCAAACGCATTAACCAGAACAGCAGCATGCGCTAAATAGAAGTGGAGACATGCCCAACATACAAATATACGTACTGCATGTCACCTGGCAGATTGAACCATTTGTCTTTACCTGAAATAAGAGAAAATGTTGACAGCAGATGTGGAAAGGGGAAAATGGTTACTAGTTTCACAACATCAATACACTTCATCAGAAAAGACTTACTGCTCCCACCATTACATCAGAAAATAGATTGTCTGCTTCAATCCTTTTTACATAATTTCTACTTACTGATTGGAAGTGAATTTGCATATCAAAAAGACAACCTCAGCAACAGAGTATACAGATACACTATACATTAACACCTAGCGCATCAGTTTATACGGGTCCCTAGACCATGCATGAAGTGATGTGACAGATTGGTTTCATACAGCCTGTTCCTTATCTTAGGCATCATCTACAGATACAACAAACATTTCAAATCACGAATCGCTACCACTCAGTACTACCATCCCCTCCCCCTTCTTACCTGAGAACCAAGGAGCTCCAGTCTACTATCTAGTGTTATAGTACACTTTATCTTGCCATCCCTCACCAGCAACTCCACTCCCCCGGAAGTGTACAATGCTTTGCTACATTTCCACAAAATGAACTCCAGTGGTCCTGTGGCTTGGGAGTGTATGGAGTCAACCTGCTATGAGAAGACTTCTAGGTTGGTACCCTTCTGCCTCGCCCTCTCCCTCACCTCCTAATGGCATGGTGAGTGGGACCAAGCCAACCTAGTTGTTTTTCATGTGCACTCTACCCTGATATCATTAAAAGTGCAAATTTAAAGTGAAAATGAACCCTTGTAGTTCTTGTACTACTGATCATCTCTCCCAGCAATGTATTATGAATGAGGATAATCAAGCCAGCAACCACGGTGCACCAGCCTGAAAGTTGGCATGTCTAAAATCATCACCAATAGATACATGGTTTGCAGCTTCTCATGTCAATGTTTAAGATATATGGGGCTGATTCTTTGTCTGTATGACAGCTCATAAGCCGTAACCATAGCTTAGAACACAAATCACTCGAGCGAACTACTAACCAACACTGATATCTGCAGATTTATTGTAATTACACACTATTTGTAGTAATTACACTACCAATATTTAATTGTGACACGTGCACAGTGAATTATGCCACCTATAGCCACCAGATACGCTATGTACATGTAAGCATAGTGTGGAAGTGTTTTACATTCATGAAGGAGGTATATACATATGTACCTTGTATGTAGAATTTCGGACCAGAAAAGTACAAGCCTATACATAACCTTGTCACTGTATCCACAAATCATTAATCTTGGCCTACATGCACACATCAATTCATGTCACCAACTTGTCATCACATTTATTGCCAGATATAATATATACGACAGCATAATGATGGCACAATCTCCACATTACACAAGTAGCAACATATGACTTGGTAAATACTAAGAATCCAGCCTGCAGTAGATTCCAACTACTTGGGAATGTGCTGTTTAATGTGCAACTTCAACTTTGGCAAGGTGGGTAGTTCTGCTCTGCAAACATGACATCGTAGTGGTGTCTTCAACAACAAATCACACTTGCCTCTGTCAAACAATTCAAGTCTTCCAGTGTCAGTCAGGGCAGATATAATAGTCTGTGCATCCACAAAAAACTCAGTGGTGAAACTGTTCCAATGCTTCTTTGTCTTCAGGTGTATTGAATCAAAGTCTCGGCTAATAACATGCATGTGCAGTCGGGCCATGCTGGGAGATGCATGATAACCATACTGAAAATCTAACTTGGGTTCTGTCAGTTGAGAAACAAAGTCTCTTGCAACTTTCAGCATATGAATCAGAAGTGGACCATGTGAGCTATCAAGGGCTCTTAAACTGGGAATATCCTCACGTGGGAGAACCAAATAGTGATGTTTGGCCTTAGGGTACTTGTCTCTGATCATCACTGTCTGATCATCAGATATCACAATCACACTGGGGTCTTCCATAGACTCCAACAATCCCTTGCTCCAGTGGGCAACTCGTTTGGGTGCTGGTATCACTTTCTCTGGCACACTATCTTTCCCTCTGTTACGCTTCATGCTGCAAGAAGACTTGGTTGCCCTGAGTGATATGAAGAGAGAGAGAGTACTATGAAATACTACTAATACTCAAGACTGCCAATGAACCCAGAATTATTAATTTTTATGGAGCCACATATACATACATACATACAGGCAAATTCATACAGAAAACCCTCACCATGGAGCACTGAACCGCTATTGCAATATACACTACAAATATGTTGACAGCATATTGACTGACTTCTATTACACCTCACTGAAGTGTGCAGTATAGGACAGGAGCTCATCCACACTTGTATAAGCGCATACATAAAATACGTGTAGAGAGTGCTGTGGAGGATTGTATCCTAACCAATCTACACACATGTAACCTAGCTTGGCACCAATAGCATGGAAGTGATGCATGTATATACCACAAACTTCAAGGCCTTCAGACCTATTTGGACTGATATCTAAAGCATACACAGTTGATATGCAGGCACAGGCAAGAGACCCAATATTTGGTAGATGGCAGACATAACTTATCCTATAGTAATTGCATTCCTAGAATAATGATATTGATTGTATACATACTGTCTCTACTGTCACTAGTCACTACTGTCACTGATGTCTCTACCATCACTAGTGTCAATGATGTTTCTACTGTCACCAGTGTCTCTACTGTCACTAAATGTCACTGATGTCACTGATGTCTCTACTGTCACTAGTGTCATTGATGTCTCTATTGTCACTAGTGTCACTGATGTCTCCACTGTCACTAGTGTCTCTAGTGTCACTAGCGTCACTGATGTCTCTACTGTCACTAGTGTCACTGATGTCTCTACTGTCACTAGTGTCACTGATGTCTCTACTGTCACTGATGTCCCTTGTGTCTCTACTGTCACCAATGTCTCTTGTACCACTAGTGTCATCGATGTTGCTCGTGTTTCTCTAGTCACTACTATATATCTCTCCTGTCTCCTATGTCACTACCATCTCTCCTGTCTCGTCTGCTATATCTCCTGTCTCCTCTGTCACTACTATCTCTCCCGTCTCCTCTGTCACTACTATCTCCCTGTCTCCTCTGTCACTACTATCTCTCCTGTCACCTCTGTCACTACTATCTCTCCTGTCACCTCTGTCACTACTATCTCTCCTGTCACCTCTGTCACTACTATCTCTCCTGTCTCCTCTGTCACTACTATCTCTCCTGTCTCCTCTGTCACTACTATCTCTCCTGTCTCCTCTGTCACTACTCTCTCTCCTATCACCTCTGTCACTACTATCTCCCTGTCACCTCTGTCACTACTATCTCTCCTGTCACCTCTGTCACTACTATCTCTCCTGTCTCCTCTAGCTGTCACTACTATCTCCCTGTCTCCTCTGTCACTACTATCTCCCTGTCTCCTCTGTCACTACTATCTCTCCTGTCTCCTCTAACTGTCACTACTACCTCTTCTCTCTCCTCTGTCACTGCCTCTAATGTCTGTATTTCGTCCATTTGCGCATGCACACTTGACTCATACAACTTGTAACAGTGAAAACAGTTCCACTGCGACAAAAATGGTACCCATGCAGGTCCATTTTTGTCACAGCGGAACTGTTTTCACGGTTATTGATGCAAGTTGTATGTTAAATGTCAAGTATGCATGTGCAAACTGACAAATATATATAGACAGTAGAGGCAGTGACAGAAGAGATAGTAGTGACAGGAGAATCACAAGGAACAGACAGTAGAGACACTACAGTGACAGTAGAGATCAGTGACAGTAGTGACTGTAGAGCGTCAGTGACACTAGCGACAGTAGTGACATCAGTGACACTATAGTGATATTATTCACACACACGGCAGTAAGACACCAACGCCGACAGTATATACGTACATGTATATCAATATTCTAGGAATGCAATTACTAGGATACAGGTTATGTCTGCCACCAACCCCACGTTTAGGTACATAGAGTTTTGCCAGCCAGACCCTCTCCGAAGCAGGAGAGGTCTCTTTAAAGAGTCTGGCTAGCGCAATCGGTTAAAATGCACAAATGTAAGAACATACTACTACACGGCGAAGCAGACTCTGAAGTCACTCAGTCAGCGTCAGCAGCTCCAGACCTAATTTGCGCATGCGTACATGTAGGCCGAAACACTGCAGGAAGCAAACAAGAATCAACTGTCAATGTCTGCCACAGAGAATCCTTCAAAACGAGACCGGGCCTTCCTAGGTCAGCTACCGAGTGATTTTCTACGTGTTGAGACAGCTACGCCAGTTCACCCTTCTACTGGGTAGGTTGACCTAGTCTGGGAACATGTACACTCTAACACTGTATGTAGGCGTAGGCTTTGTACACACTGCTCTATACTGGCCTATGGCAAGCACCTGGTTACCAAGAAAAGTGACAGCCTTAGTATTCTCGATCGAGTTACCCGTTTCGATAGAGAGTACAATTGAGAGTTTAAGCGTTCTAATTGTGTTACATGAATCAAATAGATCACAGAGCACCCTCTTTTCTACAAGTAAACTTGAAAGAGGATTTAGGCTTTGGCCAAGAACAGGAGACAGGTTAC